>JANAVB010007976.1:0-64462 GCA_029216955.1 Iris pallida
AACTAAAGAGATGTAATTTAATTAGATTTAAAAGGGATTTGTATTTGGATTGGATTGATTTTAAATTAAGTTACGAATTATCTATTTTGGGTTTAAACTATTCCTAGTTCTTATCCAATTGGGAATTTCCACATCCTATAAATAGGCAGGTACTCTTCCATAGAATTCATCTTCCACAAATTTCCCCACCCACGTGAGTGCATCGTTTCCATGTAATCCCTCCTCGTCCAAATTCTTATTCCATATTTTTACATATACAATATACCACATCCGTGTCAGACACTCCCCGACACAAACAAATCCCTAAATCTAACCCTAGTCTACTGCCGCCTGGCATCCGTCATCTTCCTTTCCCGTCAACTCCACGTAACCACCTGTCGTCCTGCCAACCCGCTGTCATCTCCCTGGTCGCGGCTACCAAGACAACCACCGTCTCCCTCCCGACCACCTGACCACCCGAGCCCCGCCTACACCACCATAACTACCAACGCATCACCACCGTGCCCCAATTCCTCTCCCGACTAGCTAATACCACTTTCGTCGAACGAATTTCGGCCAAACCACCCAAGATCAAGGCAACCACCATCATCATCGCCCCCCATCTCCGTCTCCTCCAGTATGCTATCGAGCTGGTCTCGACCGGAACCCTAACCAAAGCCAGTCAGCCATCGAGATTTCTGCGGTCAGACCCGTCGTGCCGCATGTATTGACCCTAACCGTCGGCAAGCTTGATCCCGGCTCCGCCCAACTCCACTCGTCTAGATCTGAACTCCGTTGGGGAACCGCCTCGTCCCCACGGCTGATCGCTTCTTCAAGCGTCGTCCCGCCCGACCGCTCTCTCCCCACACGCTTGGCACACGACCTGCCTCGCCTCCGTGCATCGAGCGTCGGTGAGTGGCCAAGTCGACCACCTTGCCGGTTCTCGTGTCATCTTGGGCCGATCATGCCACCGACGAAGCATCGCCGAGAGCCACCGATTCCCCGTGCCGTGTTTTCCCTCTTCGCCTCGCCGGCCACCCTCTCCGCGTCCGGACCGCCATCCGCGCTGCCCTAGCCCAGAGACCACCGTACACCCCTCCGCGGCGCCTCCTAGTCGCTGACGCCGCACTCCGGTGGAGGCGCCACCACCGCGTCCTCCGGGAGACGCCGCCGCTCGCCTAAGCTCCTCTCCATCTCCGCCTTTCTCTCAGCTATTCTCCACCTCCTCTCTCTTAGCTCCTCTCCACCCGTCCGCCGCCGTCACCCGCCTAACGCCCGCCGACGAGCCGACCTCCTCTCTCCCGATTTCCTTTTTCCCTACCGATTGCTTTCTCTCTCCCCTCTTCTCAAATGTTCAAGCACTGTGTAAACTCTCCTCTCTCGAGAGGAGAGCAGTGCTATCTGACAACTTATTTTTAATAATATTTTTATTATTATTTCTATTTTTATTTTTATTTTGTTGATTGGTATTAGTTCCCTTGTTTTGTTTTCATTATCATTATTTATTATTATTAACTACTGCAATCAGTACATCATTTAGCTCAAAATTGCTATTAATTTATTTTATATATTTTAATATACTCATTCTTATGGTTATATTTTATTATTATTACTAATTTAATTTACTGATTGAATGTGAGTATTATGAATATTATTGTTACTCTATTCTTTCAACAAATTTTAATTGTTAAGATTTTGTGTAAAACAGTGGTTTACAAATACATTTTATATAAAATATAATACTAATATGGCTATATTGTATCTATCAGTTTTTACTATTTTATTAATATATAATGTTGTTATATTCCTAAAATTATAATCTTGCATTATTTCAAAGTATGATTTTACTATAGTATTCCAGCCATTCTTTCAAATATAAAGTTGGCCTTAATATATATTATTATTGTTATTTTTTTTTCTAAAAGAAAGTTCTAATTCAAAATGTAAGTTTTTAGCCTAAAAAGTATTTTGATATGGTTTCCAAATTATCATATTTTCAAGTAATTATATATAATATTTTATTTTTAAGGATTATAAATATATGTATCCAATTATCAAATTTCTCTTGATTATCCTCCTATCCTAACCAATCAGATTCTTCATATTCCCTCGCCAATTCTGGACCACCTTATATCAACCCTAACTAATCTGACCGTCCTTGACCCGTCGGGACTGTCCGTACCACCATCAGAGGTCACCTTGTATAGTTGTTGCACCGAAGTCGCAGTTCGTACCACCTTGATTATGTAGCACACCAGACGTCCTACCAGGCAAGACACCTTGCCATTTGCTGTTTACTTATTTTAGCTCATATTTTATGCATTGTTCATTTTTTTATGCAAAATAAACTGTGATACATGGCATAACCTATTAGAACTTACTGTTCATCTATATTCTTGCTATGTATTATTTTTCTTACACATTAAACCTAGATTTAAGAGACCACCTTTGTGTGTTGCATTCATGGCCTTGACACGTTGTACCACGAAGTTGTGAGTCGCATGTAGAACACGGAAGTGCGTGATTGGTTGGCCACCAGTACGTAAAGCCGTGCGATAAGAATAACCGCTAATAGAGGTTGCATGCTTAGGTTGACTTAGCGGTTATAGAGGTTTACTGTTGTGGATACAATAGAGTAGGCATTGGGCGGGGAGGACAATTCCTTAGCGTATGGGCTTCGATGCACTTTCCCTTGTGACCCGGACTCTCCGCTGGAGATACGGGGTTGATGACCCATGATTACTGACGGCCACTGATGATTCTGCGGAACGTCATGCTCTTACTGATGGGGCCTCTAGTGCCCCAAGGGGGACTATGCCGATCCTATTCAGCCAGGGCCCATGCGTAGGAAGGATTGTTCTTAACTACATATCACTTAGAATGGTAGGCTACCTTTAACTGTTAGGTACGAGTACTTTTGGTTTGAGTACTTGTATCTGTCGTGGCTTGGAACAATAACTTGTCGGAGTAGTTTGTCACATTTGTCCTTGTTTGGTTGTAGATGTGACTTACTACTTCGATGAGAAGGTATTGAACCTTGTTGGGGTTCGATACCATATTGGATTCATGGCATGGAAAGATACGTCACCGTGAATTAGTTTACCATCTCTGTCCTTGTTTGGTTGGGGGGATGGTACGCTCGTTCAATAGGTGTGTATTGGACCATGTTATAAATTCAATTGACTTATTTATTTGAGCAATATTTATTCAGTTTATATGGCATGATATTATGTGTCTTGTTACGTCCCTCTGAGGACCTGGTTATCTCGCCAGGTGTGTGCTACTGTCTTTCGCAGGTGCTTTAGCTCTAGCCGTGACCATCTCTATTTCTTCGAGGATGATTGTGCTTGGATCGTCTTCGCTTCGCTCGCCATTTTCATTTTCCATGTATTTTATTTCCTTATTTTGTTGGTAGTGGATTTGTCTCCGCCCAACATATTGTATCAAGACAATTCATTCTCATTATGATATCTTTTATTCATTTATTTTGTGTGGATGAGATTAGTTATGGTTCTACTGCATTTTACAGCTTACGTATATTTATTATACGGCTGGCATGTCTACGTTCCTAGTCCTACGTATTTTGGGACTGGGACGTTACAAAGTCAGATTTTGGTCGAGGATTCCTTCGTTCAAAGGGGCTATGCCTTCGTAGAAGAACTGTTGATGAGCCTCAGAACGTGGTGGAACGCTTCTCACGAGGAGTTCAAACCAGGGCGACACCTTGGAGGTCTTGACGACCTAGCTTGTGGTGGATGGCCACCTCGGAGAGCCACAGGTTGTGCTCTGCCTTGCTCATTGGTGACCGCATACTTTTGTTAGGCTAGAAGAGCCTCAGAAGCTGATGTCCATTTGAAAAAAGGCCTTCTTGCTGCGCTGTGGCCTGAGCTTTCGGCGGGCCAATAGTTGCTTCCTGAAGTGATGTGCGTCTGGAGGGAGGAAGCTGTGGTGGAGACTTTGATGGAGACTGTATTCACATCTTCTATCCACAATGCCTCTCTCCATGATGATCACACTGTGAAGAGTAACCCCGACGTAGATCCGTAGGAGTTTTCAATTCGGCACATGTAATCACAAAGTCTTTTGTAACAGATCCTTGTAATTATATCTTTATGCAGTCTTTTATGTAATCGTGACGAGTCTGTAGCCATGACTAAAAAAAAGGACTTCTGAGCTTTTATCTGTTTGTGACTTTTGTCTTTGCTATTAGCGTGCTTGACCGCCTGTGCCTCTGCACCTTGTATTATGTTGAGATTTTTCATGCTTCTACAAGACCCCCTTCAAAGTGTCCCGAACTTGGATCAAGCTCGGGGTACTTTGAATAGAAGCATGAACACGTGTCACTTTGTAGGAGAAATACCCATCACCTCAGTTGCCAGGCTGACGTCGTGCTTAAGCTTCATCATTAAAAGCCTCCAGCCGTCACCTCTTTAAGTTTTGATCATGACTCCTCGTTTCACGCAAACGTTTATCATGACCTTTTTCTGAGCCCACGTCATTTTGAGAGTTTACGAAGCGTCTCGTCTTCTTTTGTCAACGTGGCACGGCTCTTTCATATAGGAATGTTGAGGGAGAGAGCACCTTTCTTTCTTTTCACCTACTCCTTTACCAAAGCTTTGTCAGAGTCTTCCTTTTCTTTAAAACCCTAACCTTTTCCGCCATGGCTCCCAAGAAATAAGAATTCAGAATGCCCCTGCCGCGAGTTCCAAGAAGGCTCGTGGAGTGGCCAACCCCCGTCCGGTTGTAACACCTTCAAGGGCTAGTCGTCAGCCGGTTGTAGAGCCCACGATGCCATCTAGACCGTCGTCCGTGAGGCAAGTCGGAAAGGCTTCGTCGAGCCGCCGTAAAGCCAAAGGGAAGCAACTGGCTTCTGAAGTGGTCGTTGTTGAGCAGCCTTTCGTTAAAGGGGATGTACGACCACCTGTTGCGGGCAAGTGTCTGACTCCTTTGTTGGATTCTTGGCGTGCCGTACGTACATGAGTATCGACTCTGAGGAGTGTTGTCTCGGAGGAATGTCGTTGTCACGTTTCTAGAAGCATGGAAAATATGGGGTTCATGCAGATCACAAATTACCGCATATGTACTTTGGGCCAAACAGGTCCGCATAAAAGAAAGCCGCATGACAGATTCAATGCCTTATGCAGCCCGTCGACAACCAGCTGCAGAAGAAAGATATGTGGCCAAGAGGATCAGTTCGTCTGATAAAGCTGACAAGTTCTGTAAAACTGACAAAAATGACAACTCTGACACTTTGACAAAAAGATAAGACGTGAGACGCCACCCAAAAGCAGGGTTCATATGCTTTCATGCGGCCAGAAGGAGTGTCACCTAAGCTGCATGAACCTTATGCGGCTCAAACATATGCGGCCCTAAATCTTCGAACTTCATGCGGCCAAGAGTAACTGTGATCCAAGCCGCATGAGCTTTATGCAGCCAAAATACATAATCTATGCAGCTTAAATCCTTAAGCTATATGTGGGCTAAGGAGGTTTGTGACTTAAGCCACATGAGCTCATGCGGCCTCACATGGTCGAAAAGTGAGAGGCTCATGTGGCTCAAAATGATTCCTGCGATAGGACACGTGGCAGGCTGACTTAGTCTTAACTACCCAAATTTGCTGCAACAAAATCCCAACAAATCGACAGATGGCGGCCAAAGAGCGGGTCTTTATGTGCTAATTAGCCACGTGGCCACAGGCCATCTATGCGACTCAACATACATACCACTATATATAGCAGAGTGCCACACCCCTGCAAAAGGCTAGCAACCTTCAAAAAAAGCAATTTCTTCAAGAGCTAAGGACTGCGGCAGATAGTCCAAGGAGTAAGGCAGAGTTGATAGCACTTTTCCGAGCCTCTACCGTCACCCTCAGATTCAAAACTAAACAATTGTACTTAGATTGTTTCCTAAGATTTCTTTCTAGGCTTTTCTTTGTACAAGCGAGTTTGCAATCAATTTTAGTGTTCCTGTAATACCTGTCTTTGATTTTTTATGGCAAACACGATGGCGACTCTGCTGGGGACGTCCTTCTCTTCTGATGAAAAGTTGGTGACGCAATCTGACGTGTCTAAGCTCGGCTCTACACAGCAGATGCTTGTGGTTCGTTTTGACCAACAAGCCTTCGAAGAATTGCTCTCTGAAGGGAGCGCTAGCCCGTCTCAGAAGCGAGCCAACCCAAAGAGGACTCGCAGGACGTTGGTGCGCAAAACTGTTGCCCCCGACCAAGTTCTCGAAGAAGCTCCTTCTGCAGCCCAAGACGGTGACCAAGGCTCTCCTGCGGCTTTACTTCCGACCGCAGAGGACCCACTGCCCTAAATCCAGCAGAGGAAAACACTACGATGCTGAGTTTTTGGGGGCACAAGGAAAATCCATGCGGATAAAGAAAAACCGCATAAGAGAGATGGACAGTCTGTCCATGCGGCAACCTACTCTGGCCGCAGGCAGACAACTCATACGGCAGCCAACTCTGGCCGCAGGAAGATGGCCCATGCGGCAGCCAACTCTGGCCGCAGGAAGATGGCCTATGCGGCAGCCAGCTCTGGCCGCAGAAGACCGCCCATGCGGCAGCCAATCCTGGCCTCAAACAGGATGTCTCATACGGCCCTGTTAGAAGCTCTGTGTTCAACCGTCTCTCATGTTGGCCCGACTCCATACGGCCCATTGAGAATGTGGGATGTATCAATCTGGACTCTTTTTACTATGCGCCTTCGAGCGCTAAGTCAAAAAAGCCTAGGGCAGTGCGGGCTGAACAAGCCCAGTAAACTGTCCAAGTTACTGACTATCAGCGGGCCCCGTTAACTGTTACACGGGCTCCTGAACAAGCCCAGTCAACTGTCCAAGATACCATAAAATTTATCCTAATCTATTACTCGCAGCATCGGTATACCAAAGAGTAGTAGGTCCATAAAATATTATTCAAATCTATTTGCTCATATTTCAGATGCAAAAGGGCAATAGATCCACAAAAATCCTCCAGTAGGATGTCCTTTATAAAAAACACAAATGCTGTATTAGGCCCTCTAGTTCAAGCACCACAAAATACCGCAAATAAAATAGAGTGAACATACTCTGCTTATTCAAAATCAGTTACATTCATAGGACTACATCGACAGCAGAAAAAAGAAAAGAAAATCTGGCAATACATAGTTTGGTTAGTTTGACAGCACTTCGTCTTCAAGCAGTTTCGTGGCCCTCGAAAGAAGTCATGTTTTACTGCTGAGAAGCAAACAAGGCTCTTGAATCCCCAAGGAGCTGCCTGGAGGAGGGAAAATATAGCATGCTATCCTCCCCTCCATATTGCGGATGCCTTAGCCCTGCTCCCCCGAAGGACCATACCTTCAAAACATCATCCCTGATGGTGGTTTCGCTTACTTGGAGAGCCGTGAAGGCAGGACGTTCATAATGATGCCTGACCACCGTCCAACTCTCCTAGGTATAAAGGCCCTTCCTACCACCTGGAAAAAACTCTTCCGAAGCATGAAGAGTCCTGAGTTGTTTGATGTGTATGCCAAAATGGCGTGAGAAAAACTCTTCCAAAGCATGGAGTTTTGAGCTGTCTAATATAGGTGTCAGAATGGTGTATTTTCACTCTATCGCTGACACCGGTCCTGGAGAAGTTTGCTAGTCAGATACCTACAAAACATGGAAAAAAGGGGGGCTTAGTACCAAAAAGAAAACAACGAACTCTGTTTTTTTTTCAGTTATGCGGCCTAGCCAGTTATACGGCCTAGCCAAAACAGAACTCATGCGGCCCAAAGTCATGAGGCCGGCTTCATGAAGTACTCCTGCAGCTCAGTCATGAAACACTTATGCGACTCAGTCATGAAGTGTTCATGCGGCTCAATTATGAGGCATTTATGTGGCTCAGTCATGAAATACTCATGCGACCCAGTCATAAGGTACTCATGCGACTCCGTCATAAGGCAATTATGCACCAGTCATACAGTGTTCATGCAGCCCGATCATAAAAGTGCTCGTGTGGCTCATTCATGAGGCACTTATGCGGTTCAGGCATGAAGTGTTCATGGATCAATCTTGAAGCACTTATGTGGTTCAAGTTCGAATGAGCAGCGGTTATGCGACCCAGCCCATGCGGCCCTATCATGCAGGACACATACGGTCCAAATGAGATAGGGCACGCACCGACCAGGCTTAAAGCACATAGACAGTATATGACAGGCCGTGCATGTCGGGATGAATGGAGGAAGCGTCTGCTGCTCTCGACGGAGAGGCAAGTCCCCTCCCTTTGGCCGCCGCACCAGTCGACTTGGAAGCCTTTGGAGCCATAGCAGAAAGTATGATGAAGTCGAAGGAGAAGAAGGAAAATCTCTCTCTGGCCCCTATTTATAGAGTTGCTAAAAAGTGCCTCTTCGATTCTCGAGATCATTAAGGATAATGTTGACATTTGGGGACTTTATCCCTAGTAACCGTCGGCTTTATCTCCACAACCGAATCAAGAAAATTAAATGCAGCAGTGACAACTGGCAGGCTGATGGGGCCTTCCTACGGCTCGAGATCTTCTGCGGCTCGAAAATTCCCTGCGACTTGAAGACTCCCTGCGGCTTGACATATCTCATGCTTCTTATTCAAAGTATTCCAAATTTGCAATTTGAAAACTTTGAAGGAGGGTCTTATAGAAGTATGGAAAAAATGGGGTTCATGCGGATCATAAATTGCCGCATATGTACTTTGGGTCAAACAGGTCCGCATAAAGGAAAGCCGCATGACAGATTAAATGCCTTATGCGGCCCGTCGACAGCCAGCTGCAGAAGAAAGATATGCAGCCAAGAGGATCAGTTCGTCTGATAAAGCTGACAAGTTCTGTCAAAACTGACAAAAATGACAGCTCTGACACTTTGACAAAAAGATAAGACGTGAGACGTCATCCAAAAGCAGGTTCATACGCTTTCATGCGGCCAGAAGGAATGTCACCTAAGCCGCATAAACCTTATGCGGCTCAAACATATGCGGTCCCAAAGTCTTCGAACTTCATGCGGCCAAGAGTAACTACGATCCAAGACGCATGAGCTTTATGCGGCCAAAATACAGAATCTGTGCAGCTTAAATCTTAAGCTATATGTGGGCTAAGGAAGTTTGCGACTTAAGCCGTATGAGTCTCATGCGGCTCCACATGGTCAAAAACTGAGAGGCTCATGGCTCAAAATGATTCCTGCGACAGGACACGTGGCAGGCTGACCAAGTCTTAACTACCCAGATTTGCTGCAACAAAATCCTAACAAATCGACAGATGGCGGCCAAATAGCAGGTCTTCATGTGCTAATTAGCCACGTGGCCACAGGACATCTATGCGGCTCAACATACATACCACTATATATAGTAGGGTGCCATACCCCGGCAAAAGGCTGGCAACCTTCAAAAAAAGCAATTTTTCAAGAGCTAAGGACTGCGTCAGATAGTCCAAGGAGTACGGCAGAGTTGATAGCACTTTTTGAGCCTCTACAGTCACCCCCCAGAATCAAAACTAAAAATTGTACTTAGATTGTTTCCTAGGATTTCTTTCTAGGCTTTTCTTTGTACAAGCGGGTTTGCAATCAATTTCATTCCTGTAATACCTGTCTTTGATTTTTTTTATGGCAAACAACATTGTCTTAACCGGGCATCTGTACGGTTTGCACGTTAGTTGATGTATAGTGCATTTTGATAATGCCTGCGGAAGCTCCAACGTTAGTCATCCCAACCTTTTCATCGTAATGTCTTTCTATTTTTTTGTTTCCTGGCACCTTTTATTTATGTGTAGTTCCTGTGCCCCCGACTCTCTTCGAGGATACTTTTTTGCCTTCACAGGCTGCGCCGGAGGTCATGGTGGCGAGGAGGCACTCGTTGCTTCTACTGCGCAGCCAGTTGCTTATGGTCAACCAAAAAGTCGCCTAGCTATGATCCAGGAACAACGACTCACTTACTTTCATCGCATGATGGATCGAGGTAGATTGTTTGGCCCACTGGATAACGTCAAGATGTTGAAGCCTCGGCTTCTCTATGGTGATGAGTTGGTGCCACAAAATGTTGAGCTCTTAAGAACAATAGAGGGTTGGTACATCGAGAACTATGACATTGCTTTGTTTGCGCCCTCCGTTAGCCGTCATCCTCCACTTTCCATTTTCTCCTGTTTGTCTGAGTGCATCTCATGAAGTAGGATTTAACCCTGAGACGTGATGGTCTGATGATGGGTCTTATTAAGGAGGAAGGGCACTCCACTCAAGAGACTATTTTAAGGATATGCCTGATAGTCCATCTGCCATGCTGTGGGTATTGCTCCCTAGTCATCTCCCTGGTGTTTCTGCCCCTGAAGTACATCCCTATCGTGCCTCTCTATTTGTTAACAAGATGTTGGCCAATGAGTGTCCTTATCTAAAGGGTGCCTTCCATGTCGCTGGCTGGATTTATCCTGACCCCGAGTGGAGGGAATTGTCTTAATGGGCGCAGAAGGTACAAGTTAGACCTGAAGGATACAGGCCTTAGTCGCTGTATCAAAGCTACTGTGCAAGGGATCGAGGTCAACCGGCCTCTTTTTCTTGCTTTATTAGAGTTGTGTAATCACCACACAGGGACGTTCTATACTCTTTATGGCGAGATGGGCTTGGCTCTCCATGAGATGCGCACTATCTCAAAGCTGCCATGGGGGGACCACCCTTACGAGGAGTACACTCCTTGCAGGGAGGAGTTTTCATGTTAGAGAACACGTACCCTGAGATGATGGATGTCTATAAAGAGTTGTTTTGCCACCACCAGGTATGTAAATGCCAGGATGGAGTGCCAGATCAGCCGTCTATAAGGCTGACTAACTATATCTTCATAAGGCTTCCTTCAGTGCCGGGGCAGGCCTATTTCACCACGCATCGGGAGTATAATGCTGATGAAGTGGACGATATGATGGCCGAGCCTGGGTGTTAGCTCCGTTAGTAGATGCCGAGGGGAAGCCTACTTCCAAAGTCTATAATTTCCTCTGTCAATTTGACTGCCCTGAGCCATAAAGCGGGTTTAGTGCTTTTCTGATGATTTGGCTGCGAAAGGCCGTGGTTCCAGGAGGCTCGGGACCTGTTGATCAGATTGGTCAGGATCTGATCTTGCCTGCCGTAAAGCTTGCCTTCAGACATTCCTTGGCCTTGCTGCCGGCCATGGTCTGTGACATCTTGCGACTTGCGAGAATTTTCTCGGAGAATAATCGATCGTGAAGGAAGGGATAGAGATTTCCCCTTGGTCGGGCTTTCCTACCATTACCTGATGGGTTACCTTTGCACCGTCCTGGTTTGATAGCTCCTAATACCTTTTTGGGGTACGCGCAGGGGATGCGACCCTGATAATTATGAATCTACACAGTGGGTCAATCAGGACGTTCCCGCCTGTAGATGGATGCTGGGCAATTTAAGAGAATATGCCATTCGTGTGGTTTGCCTTCTTATAATGGCAATTTGGCGGACGAGGCGCTGGCGGATGTGAATCTAACTCTCGGAGCATTTCGTTGGCTACAGTCTATCCGCTCCTCTCATCTGGTGTATCACAACAAGACCAGATATATCTGGAGCCTTACCTGCCAAGCCGCTTCGTACGACAGTTTGGCTATAGCTAAACTATGATGGGCAATCCAAGTTCCTGTCTTGGTTCTGTAGGAATCTCTTGGCAGGTACCCGAGCTTGGGGTTATTTCAGTGATGGTCATACTAGCGTTGGTTACCATCCCTTCAATGCATGGGGAGACGCATTGTTGTATTCGTCCTCAAAATTTTACAGTGTTGTGCACAACTTCTCTCCAGAATATGACCGCCAACAGAGCTTACTCGAGGGGACGAAGTTTGAGGTACCTTGATCATCTTTACAGCGTCCTCAGAGGCTCTCCGCCTCGGAGAGCAGAACTACCGGTGGTTCCAGCTCGTCACGTGAAGGAAGGGATGAGGAGATGATTGTGAGCGACCAGCGAAAGCGTCCGGTTTCTCCCGGGGCGAGCTCCTCTTGTTAAGAGGGCCAGGGTGGCTTTTGCACCTTCGCGGGGGGCATCGTCCCGTCCGCCTTCTTTGGAGCCAAATGCCCCGTTTGCTGGGTCTTCTTCGAGGGTAAGTCCCCATGTTTTCCTTTCTTTAAGGTTATTTTGTCTGCTTTTTATGTATCATCATCGCTTGCTTCATGTAGGCGACGTCCTCGTGGTTAGACAGGCTTAGGAAGCTTTCTGAAGAGCCTGCGCCTGATGTTTCCGAGCTATCGAGACTGGAAGGGGGACTGCGCCTGTTGTTAGTTCTGACTCAGGGGATGCCCCTCCTCCTGATTCTTTTGAGTACGAGACTCGGGGTCCATTGGAGCCGTCGGCTTCGTCCCCGTAAGACCCTGTTGTGGGGCCAACTGGGGGCGAGGCTGCAAGGTTTTCTACTATCCCTGTGGATCCAACCGGAGGGGAGGTAAGTGCAGGGGCCGGTGCTTTCACCCTGGATCCTGTCGTCGTACCCCCTCATCCTTCGGGAGGTGATCCTATTGTACGGACGGAGAAGTATTACTCGGACCAACCGTCGAGAAGCCGACTATTGGAAGATTTCTTAAGGAAGTTATCCTCGAAGTGGCAGAGGCAGTTATTGAAAGATTGGCTGATCGGGTGCTTGGGGAGACGTTAGAGGGGGCATCGACAAAATCGGCCAATGTGGCTGCCGATGAACAAACGGCTGAAGTCGCCGACAGGGTGGTTTGATGCTGCTAATGTTGATGAACCTGCCGATGCCATTGCGACAGAGTTGGTTGAGGACACAATCGACGAACCGGCTGCTGGAACCTTGGCCGATGAGATCACGACACAGCCGGTTCCGGCTATAGAAATAGTCGGGGAGCCGGTCGTGACTCCTATGCCGTCGAATATCCCACCGGCGGCTCCTCTTGTTCAGCATTAGTGTCTGGATGAAGTTCTGCGATGCTGCTATCCCGGCTTCTCCTATCACCTCAACGGGTTTAGCAGATAACAAATATTATTCAGACCTTTTCTTGGGTACTATCCGTTATGCTCTGTCGCATGGGTTGGAGGGTATCTTACAGCATAATGAATCGCTCAAGCGTGCCCGCTTTATTTGATGGTCAGTTGCTGGTTTTGCGCAGCTATCCTGAATGTAAGGCCAAGGCGGATATAATAGGCAACCTAATGGTTGAATCCGAAGTCGTTGCCTTAGAACTGCAGATCTCGAAGACATGTCCCTACTCTGGTTGCTAAAGAGTTGGAGAAAATCACTTCTGAAGTATCCCATTATGAACAGCGGCACCAGGATTTGTGGGCCCGTCTCACGAAAATCGAGGCTGCACTCTAGGAAGTGACTGATGCTGATGAGGCTTGGGCTCGTTTTTGCATAGACGCAGAGGAGCGATGCAAGGACCTCCGATGACAGATTCAGAGATTGGCGAGGCTCTGGCCGTCGCTGAGGGTGATCTAAAGAAGTCAGAGGACCAGAAAGAAGTCCTTCGCCAACGTTCGGACGCTCCAATTCAGGAGAGGAAGGATATCGATGCCCGTAGACAGAGTTGCCCCTTGCGCTTCAAGCTTTGTCCTCTATCGAAGATGAAACTGCTAGGCGTCAGGAGGTGAGCGGAGGGCCCAAGTATTAGTTGGGCAGCAAAGGACTCATTTGAGGAGCCGGTTGGAAGAGCTTAAGAACCGATCTTCCCATCTTTGACTTCTTGCTTCTTCTTGTCTCTCAGTTTATGAGAGACTATATATATATATTTGTAATAGAAAACATCATCTCACATATATATGAAATTCTTCACTTTCCTTTTTTTTTGATCTGTCTGTCTTCATAGTTGTGTACAGAAGTAAGAATTTCCTTTAGAGTAGATAACTTTATTAGGAACTGGGTGTTTACTCAGAGGTGATATGGACATGGTAAACACGAAAATTTTTGTAGAGACACTTTCCTTACTCAGAGGTAATGTGGACATGGCAAGGATAGACTCCACGAGGGTATAGAACGACTCAGAGGTAATATGGACGTGAAGGGTTCCATGAGTAACAACCATGGGGGGTTGTTATGGAAGGGTTGCCTACTCAGAGGTAATATGGACATGGCAAGCACCCTTTTCCAGAATAACAGTTCAGAGGTAATATGGAGATAAAATTTTTTCTAGAGAATTATGACAACTCAAGGCTATTATAGGAAAAGTGCGACTACTCAGAGGTAATATGGAATGGTAGACACGGTATAGAATAACACTTCGGAGGTGATATGGACGTGAAATGTTTACTAGGTGTTATGACAACATGGAGTCATCATGGGATAGGCGACTACTCAGAGGTAATGTGGACATGGTAGACGCGACTTGACTAAGGTGTAGGGAATCAATCCAGAGGTAATACGAACGTGGAAGGTTTTCTGCTAGGGAAAGGTATAGAAGGAATGAATTCTTTCAAAGGAATTCATGAACACTTACTGAGACGTGGGAGATTCCGACTGCGCGCAGGGCCATTCCTATTGAAAACCCAGGCGTTGAGCCCAAGGTTCATGTTCGAAGTACTCGACCGCCTGGTCTTCGTCTTCGATTGGAGGGCTTGCAGAGGCCATGTTAGCTGACAACATCCTTTTGAAGACCTGGACGGTACAGGTGTCGGAGTCCCAGGTTGAGGTGTCAAAAGAGTGTACGACAGACTCCTCCTATGGTGTTTTTCTCAGATAGAGGCCCAAGAGGCACTCCGAGAGGCGCATGATGGAACCTGCAGAGTGTAAGACCCAGTTTCCTAAATGAGGGTAATTTTGAAATTTTGTAATTTTAATCTTTTAATAAGGTTATTTAAATCATGATATGATTTTTGGTGGTTTTTAATTATTTTAAAACTATTTTATTGCTAATTTGTGATTTTGGAGTTTTGCCAGTGAAACCCTGAGACGACTTGACCTAGAGCCTAACCATGTGATTAGGATGTTTTATTTATCATTTTTGGCCTAGGGGTATTTTGGTCATTTTGGTTTCTTGGAATTAATTGTAAATTGCTTGAGTGATGGTTGTTATTTTTGACCTTTGCTAGTTGAGACTATGGAGACTAACCTAAATGTTGACTTTGACTATGTGACTTGGTTAGCATGATGGGACCCTAGTCTAACTTAAGTCGACCCAAGTTGACTTGTTGGGCTATTTTGCATAGAGAGAATAGGTGCTTAGGGTGCTTGCACTTTTGGCTAAGGGGTTGATCCATTTCACATTGAAACTTGGCCCAAGCCGAATAGCCACAACCCTAACCCTAATTATTTCCATACATGGCCGGCCCCTAGGGTTCCCCCCCTATTTAATGTCTCTTCCTAGTTCTTGCCCCTTTTTACATCACATCAACTATTGGCAAGAAAGAGGTATTGGCCTTTCTTCATCAATCCATAACTTCTTCATTTTAATTCATTTTTGATTCTAGTCTCTTGCAATAGAACCTAATCATACTCTATTTACTGTTCATGGAGAGAAATCTCAGATTTCGTGCAATTAGGGGCTTTTGACTTGCAAGAGGAATCTTCCTATTTGGGGCTTTTTCCTTGAGTTTGATACTCAATAGGTACCTCAAACTATCATCAAATCTTGATTTCTTTGCATGGTTGCCTAGATCTAGGTGTCCCCTAGCTGTGGTGTGTGTTTGGTGAAGTTTTGCATTGGTTTCGTGTCTGTATCGGACACGTATCTGTCTTCATTTGCAAGTGTTTGTTGAAATGCCTCTGAGAACTTTCTCATCTTATTTTCGAAATGTTTTTGATTGAAAATATTGTTTATGATGTGCTCTTTGTTTTCCCTAACCTCTGAGTTGATTTTCGAGTCGTGTCGTGTCCACACGAGGACACGAACACGCTCGCATGCAGAGCTAGGGTTTCCCCTGCTGTTCGACTTGGCTGTAGGATACGACACAGTTTCGTTCGACCCAATACTACGAGGACACGTGGGAGCAGTGTCTGCGAACCAGACCCCCAAGTCTCTCGAAGTATCGTGTCGTATCGGACACGTTCCCGCTCATGCTCTGGGTTTACACGTACGCGTACGGGCGCACAGACACACGCTGATACGCACCAACACGGGGACACATGACACCTCGTGTTGTGTCCAGCGTGTAGCCCTAGTGCTAGGCTACACGTAGACTCACGTAGACACACGTGTCGTGTGTCGTGTCTACGAGCGTGTTGAACTTGTGCACGAGGCAGTGCACTATTTTATTGTTGCTCGTGTGTTAGTTTTAATGTTCGACATGTTTGTGTCCACTTGGTGGGACACAGACACCCTACATGACACGTATATATATGTCACAACAATTACCAACCAATTAACTGGAATATTAACTGTGATTTGAATTCGAATTTGGTGTTCCCCCAACTGTTTTATACATGTTCTGTTAAATTGTTCCTGAGATTTAAATGATGTTTTTAACTGATGATTTGATGTTAAAATTATAATAAACATATACTATGTCTGAGATTAAAGTTTACATTGTTTGAGTTCATGTGTGATGGTTGGTTTGTTTAATTTGTGTTTCCCTAGCCTGTCACACTGAATTCTGAACACATACACATCATAATACATACACACACATGTTCACAAAAATCTGTGATGAAAACTGAAACTCACACACACTCTAACCTGGGAACACATCACATTGTACACACACACACCCTACTGCTATACACACACACACACCCTACTACTATACACACAATCTAACTTGGAAAAAACTGAATTACACACACACACACATTGTACATACACACATACACACATATACACCACTGTACAGTCCTAACAGTGATGGCTCAAATTCATATCCACTTGTTCAGTCATTGCATCACCCTTATGTATCAATCCTCACTCATTCACTGTATAGCCCATATTATGTTGTATTATTCCCTGTTGTTCTAAATGTTCATTCCATAAATCATTACCTACTACCCTTTATTGTTCAGACTAATGGGTATCAGTCATTGCAATGTCCATTTACCTTAATGTTTCAGTCCATTTATATTAATTGCACAGTTCCTCTTTTGCTAAATTCTTCAAAATACTGAAGTCCATGCTATGTCTCATTGTTTAGTCCTTAATATCGGTGAAGAGGAGGGGATAGGCTCGGGTAGAGGACTGTGGGCATTCTTGAGTTCAGTACTGATACTCATTAAGTATCAGTTATGTTGAATGTATGAGTGATGGCTCGAGTTAGTTGTGCCTATGATGTCCAGTCCCTATCTCCACTTGGTATCAGTTAGTATATATTTCAGTCCCTCCTTGGCATTTAATTATTCAGTCCTCTTTGAACTAGATATTCAGTCCAATACCCTTTAGTACCAAATCCTGCATATCTTCATAGGTTCTGCACTGTATTCATATGATCAGTCCCCCTCTCAAAATTTTCTGCCCTGCTTATGAGTTCAGTCCACACAATGTTTTGATGTTCTGTTCAAACATCTTCACCATCCATTTCAGTCCCATTTGAGTTCAGTCAATACCTGAAACTTAAGTCCAATGACCCCCCTCATGATTTTGTCTTGCAGCACACCATATCAGTCCAGATATCTGATTAGGCCCTGAGTGTTCAGTCCCCTTCTTGTTTGATGTTCAGTCATTAACATTATATTCACTCTCATTTACCTCATGATTCAATCAAATTCTTCTCATCTATATGATCTTTACATATCATCTTCTAGTATCAGTCCGTATTGACACTCATGCCACTGTCACTCTATCCTCTCTCTCTCTCTCTCTCTCTCTCTTTCTATATATATATATATATATATATAGATATATAATATATATATATATATATATATATATATATATATATATATATATATATATATATATATTTTCATGCATGATAATATGTAAATATATATATGATTGCCTATATATGTTTAGTATATGTAAAATGTGGTTTGAATGTATATGTGTATGCCAATATGGGTATGTATATAGGCATATAGCCCTATATGATTTTCCTATGTGTATGCCATAGGTACATTGAGTATATATGTATGTATATATGAAATTGTGCAAATTTGATAGCTTGTATAGATTTGTGATTTTTGTGAATGCTAGGATAGACATAGTTAGACTTAGTGAGACTTGTCTGGCTTAGGATTTGACCTAGTTGACCTAGTTTGGCTAGTGTAGTTGACTAGAGTTGACCAAAGGTTGACATTAGCCTAGATTGACCAAACATCATGTAGAATGCATTATAATATTCTACATTACCATTCTGGACATGTTGTGACTTGTGTTGTTCTAAATAGGAGTCAGACACCTCTTCTCAGACAATATATTCATTTCAGATACTCAGGATATCAGGCGAGTACATTCTCTGACCGTTTCATACTAGATAGAATTTACATTTATGCTCTAGATTACTTTACATGATGCTGTCACGTCGTTAACACAGATTGGTACTATATGGATCCCTTCATGAGATGTTATCCCCCTCGGGAGCATCAGATACATCATGTCATGTGTGTTTCACTTTCATCATGTATTCCTGTGCTTTCACCATTCATGTGCACTCTCGTGATTCATGTACTCTCATGTTCACGGCCCCCATGTTTATATTCATGTGCACCCATTTATGGGTTCCCATGGGAAATCAAGTGCAATAACATAACCTGTCTGGATCCTTGTGTATTGATTAGGGTACGGGGGAGTATTAATGGTCATGTGAACAATTCCAAAGTAATGTAGTCAGGTGCAAACTTTCATGTTTATTATCAAGTCGTTCACATGTCTATCTTGTACTCTACATCACTAGTCACTTTTAGCTCTTTACTTATAGTAGATATTTTTTACAGTCATCTCTTTTACTTTATATATTTTCCAACGTTTTATGTATCTTACTCTATAGCATATTTACATAACCTGTCATATTATGAACTGCGTGAGATGTATTGTGCTCGCTCCCGTCCTTACTGGACATGTTAAAAATATTATAGAGGACGAGGAAGAGGCGTGTTGTACCACCTACTACGGGGCAGCATTAGAGGACACCTGTGACTTGGATTCCAACAGGATCCATTACCTGCTGACGTCACTCCCATAGTTAGTTATCTTATTTCAGTTGTATCTCATCTGGATATTTGTATTAGAGATTTTGTGATGATGTGGATTTGTGGAGTTGTTAGATGTTTATCTTAGACACTTTGGATCCTCTCTTTTATCGTATTTCATCTGTGGATTCTGTTGATATTCTTATCTATCTTATCGTACATCTTCCTTAGCTGTGACTGAGATTTGTTTGTTCCTTCATTCGGATAGTGTAACTGTGTAATGTACCTTAAACTGCTAGATGCATCTGACCTAGGACAGTGTTATACCGCTGACACTGCGGTGTAGGCTAGACGTACCCACTTCTCGTCCCCTTACACTAGGGTATGGGTCGTGACACATTTTGAGTGGTGGCCCATGCAGGTCGAGTTTATGTAGTGGTATTCGAACTAGAGTATCACTATAGCCTGCAGTAGGATTAGAATATATTTTGAAGGTACTCAATCACACCTAGGAAAAACTCTTAATCTGATTCCTATTACCTAAATTTTGCTGCACCGTCATCCCTTGATGTTATCGCTTCATTCTCAGTTATTGCGCTCTCGTTTGATCTGTCTTCAGGATGGTTATGGAGACACGATCTCATCATCTCGATCAGGAGGACACCACTGAGGGGTCTGCCACTTCTCGTCCTGATCAGCAGGACCCCGAGACTGCAGCTCCTATTATGCCAGCTCAGGCTGGGATATCTGTAGCTTATGGGAGTGCACATCTTCCTACTCCGAGACTTTCCCCAGTCATCCCGAACGTTCTTCAGCAGCAGCCGCCATTAGGATCAGAGGACGTGGCACGGTTGTTCTCCTTCTTCCAGCAGATAGTGGAAACTCAGCGGCAACAGTTGCTTAAGAGGGGACATGACATTCATGGAGCCAACAGCAGTGGAGGTGAGGCCAAGATGCCTCACGTACAGATTTAGCATCAGTATCAGCAGAGGCCTGTTCGGCAGCACCTTCAGCGTCAGGGACGTACATTTTTCCACCAGGCATCCAGGCAGCAACGCTAGGTGCTTCTTCTGCAAGAAGGCAGGCCATGGGTGGAAGGACTGCAGGATGAGGCTTGGCTGGTGTTTACTTTATGGTTCAGCAGAGCATCAGTGTAGTGAGTGTCCCAAGAGCCAGACACCATTGACTCAGGCAGCAGGACCTAGGGCTCCGATAGAGCAGCAGAGGGGACCACCATTACAGCCGCAGCAGAACCCTAGACAGCAACATGTTATCAGTTGCCCTTTCTGTAAGAAACCAGGGCACGATTGAAGTAAATACCGAATGAGGTTAGGCAAGTGCCTACTTTGCGGAGCATCATATCACCAGTTAAGAGAGTGTCCCAAGTTTCCCGGATGGACAGCTCAAAAAGCAGGAGCGAGGGCTCTGGTGACCCGGCAGAAGGGACTACCCTTACAGACTCAGCAGCAGAGATTTGCGCAGCATTAGGCTGCAGGAGGCAAGCAAGGGCGAGCTTACGCTATGGCAGCTGAGGGTGCACAGGCAGTAGGAGAGGCATGTACTGTTCATCTCAATTTCGTTCCTCCTTTGCCATATTTTAACCATCTCGAAATTCAGTTCCAACAAATCTTGCTTATCGTTCTTGTTTGTTGATGAATCTGATTCTTGGTATTCATTGTTGACTTAATTTTCTGCCAAGATAATTTATATGGGCTAGGTCGTCTCAGTTATGAAATCTAATCTTCTACAGTCATATTAGCCAACATGGCAAGGACCTACAGTCTGATTTTGGATATATTTTTTGGGTGTGAAAATTTAAGGTTTTCGCAGCCAAGCTAACGGCAGAGCAAAAATTTTAAATACCATTTTTTTAGAAGTGTGTACATTAGTTGGGACTCTATGGTTATCATAGCCCTGCTTACTAGTATGACGAGGATTCAGAGTACCATGATTTTGGATGGACGCATATGATTATCAGATTTCATCTTAAAACTTTTTGAACATATCGTCTCTACTTTTCGTTTCAGTCTTAAAATTTTATTTTTCTTGTTTGTTTGTTTTGCTTTCTCATCATTTAACTTAGGAGTAGGAGTAGGAGTAGCTCTAACTGTTAGTATAATCCTTTGTATAACTTCCTTGTTATGAAATTCTCTTAATAAAATAATGATTGTGATAGGCCTTTTAACATTGAAGTGATAGTGTAGCTCTGACCCTAGAATAGTAACTCTTACAGTCCTGTTTGATTCATTGTTTTCCTTATCTTCCTAGCCAGACACCCACGACCTAGACTGTCCCACTTACCCAGTCCCTTGTACTGTTTTGGCAACACAACTTCCGGTCCAATTTAGGCCATTGACCATTCCCACTTTAATTTTGATTACATTATACACATTACCACAACTTTTAATTTAGCAGCACAAGACTAGTTGTTTTCTCAAAACCAACTACCCTTGCAAGACCTATGCATGACCCCCTGCACTCATGACCTTCGTATTCCACTTAGATACAGCATCTTGTCCTCCGTTTGCTTCATACGACTTTCCCGACACAAGACCCATCTTGATTCACCCCATGGAGTCATTCCGACTCGAATTGGGAACACCTTTTTGACCCAACCTTCTTACCCAAATTCTGGATATGACCTATTTTAAGCCTACTTCCCATATTGGACTTGTTGACCCAGGATGCTTCTAGGTAGAAGCTTTGACCTTGATTGTTGGGGGTTAACCTACAGGATTACGACCTTCTTAATTTCGAGGACAAAATTTCTCTAAGGAGGGTAGACTTGTAACACCCAGTTTTCTAAATGAGGGTAATTTTGAAATTTTGTAATTTTAATCTTTTAATAATGTTATTTAAATCATGATATGATTTTTGGTGATTTTTAATTATTTTAAAACTATTTTATTGGTAATTTATGATTTTGGAGTTTTACCAGCGAAACCCTATAGTCTACTTGACCTAGAGCCTAACCATGTGATTAGGATGTTTTATTTATCATTTTTGGCCTAGGGGTATTTTGGTTACTTGGAATTAATTGTAAATTATTTGAGTGATGGTTGTTATTTTTGACCTTTGCTAGTTGAGACTATGGAGACTAACCTGGATGTTCACTTTGACTATGGTGACTTGGTTAGCATGGTGGGACCCTAGTCTAACTTAAGTCGACCCAAGTTGACTTGTTGGGCTATTTTGCATAGAGAGAATAGGTGCTTAGGGTGCTTGCACTTTTGGCTAAGGGGTTGATCCATTTCACATTGAAACTTGGCCCAAGCCCAATAGCCACAACCCTAACCCTAATTCTTTCCATACATGGCCGGCCCCTAGGGATTCCCCCTATTTAATGTCTCTTCCTAGTTCTTGCCTCTTTTTACATCACATCAACTATTGGCAAGAAAGAGGTATTGGCATTTCTTCATCAATCCATAACTTCTTTATTTTAATTCATTTTTGACTCTAGTCTCTTGCAATAGAACCTAATCATACTCTACTTACTGTTCATGGAGAGAAATCTCAGATTTTGTGCAATTTGGAGCTTTTGACTTGCAAGAGGAATCTTCCTATTTGGGGTTTTTTTTCTTGAGTTTGATACTCAATAGGTAAACACCTCAAACTATCATCAAATCTTGATTTCTTTGCATGGTTGCCTAGATCTAGGTGTCCCCTAGCTGTGGTGTGTGTTTGGTGAAGTTTTATATTGGTTTTGTGTCCGTATCGGACACGTATCAGTCTTCATTTGTAAGTGTTTGTTGAAATGCCTCCGAGAACTTTCTCATCTTATTTTTGAAATGTTTTTATTAGAAATATTGTTTATGATGTGCTCTTTGTTTTTCCTAATCTTTGAGTTGATTTCCGAGTCGTGTCGTGTCCACACGAGGACACGAACACGCTCGTGTGCAGAGCTAGGGTTTCCCCTGCGGTTCGACTTGGTTGTGGGACACGACACAGTTTTGCTCGACCCAATACTGCAAGGACACGTGGGGGCAGTGTCTGCGAACCAGACCCCCAAGTGGGTCGAAGTATCATGTCGTATCGGACACGTTCTCGCTCGTGCGGGTTTACACGTACGCGTACGGGCGCGCATGCACGCACTGATACGCATCTCGTACACCAGCACGGGGACACGTGGACACCTCGTGTTGTGTCCAGCGTGTAGTACTAGTGCTAGGCTACACATGGACGTGACCACGTGGACATACGTGTCGTGTGTCGTGTCTACGAGCGTGTTGAACTTGTGCATGAGGCAGTGCACTATTTTATTGTTGGTCGTGTGTTAGTTTTCATATTGGATACGTTTGTGTCCACTTGGTTGGACACAGAAACGCTACATGACATGTATATATATGTCACAACAATTACCAACCAATTAAATGGAATATTAACTGTGATTTGAATTCGAATTTGGTGTTTCCCCTAACTGTCTGATACATGTTCTGTTAAATTGTTCCCGAGATTTAAATGATGTTTTTAACTGATGATTAGATGTTAAATTTATAATGTTAGAACATATACTATGTCTGAGATTAAAGTTTACATTGTTTGGGTTCATGTGTGGGTTGGTTTGTTTGATTTGTGTTTCCCTAGCCTGTCACACTGAATTCTGAACACACACACACACATCACCTAATACATACACACACATGTTCACAAAAATCTGTGATGAAAACTGAAACTCACACACACTCTAACCTGGGAACACATCACATTGTACACACACACACCCTACTGCTATACACACAATCTAACTTGGAAAAAACTAAATTACACACACACACATTGTACACACACACACACATATACACCACTGTACAGTCATAACAGTGATGGCTCAAGTTCATATCCACTTGTTCAGTCATTGCATCACCCTTACGTATCAATCCTCACTCATTCACTGTATAGCCCATATTATATTGTATTATTCCCTGTTGTTCTAAATGTTCATTCCATAAATCATTACCTACTACCCTTTATTATTCAGACTAATGGGTATCAGTCATTGTAATGTCCATTTACCTCAATGTTTCAGTCCATTTATATTAATTGCACAGTTCCTCTTGCTAAATTCTTCAAAATACTGAAGTCCATGCTCTGTTCTCATTGTTTAGTCCTTAATATCGGTGAAGAGGAGGGGATAGGCTCGGGTAGAGGACTGTGGGCATTCTTGAGTTCAGTACTGATACTCATTGAGTATCAGTTATGTTGAATGTATGAGTGATGGCTCGAGTTGGTTGTGCCTATGATGACCAGTCCCTATCTCCACTTGGTATCAGTTAGTATATATTACAGTCCCTACTTGGCATTTAATTGTTCAGTCCTCTTTGAACTAGATATTCAGTCCAATACCCTAAAGTACCAAATCCTGCATATCTGCATAGGTTCTGCACTGCATTCATATGATCAGTCCCCCTCTCAAACTATTCTGCCCTGCTAACGAGTTCAGTCCACACAATGTTTTGATGTTCTGTTCAAACATCTTCACCATCCATTTCAGTCCCATTTGAGTTCAGTCAATACCTGAAACTTAAGTCCAGTCACCCCCTCATGATTTTGTCTTTTAGGCCACTGTTCGGTAAGCTCAATTTTGTTGAAACTGAGTGTTCAGTCCCCTTCTTATTTGATGTTCAGTCATTAACATTTATGTTCACCTCCCATTTACCTCATGATTCAATCAAGTTCTTCTCATCTACAATGATCTTTCCATATCCTCTTCTAGTATCAGTCCACATTGACACTCATGCCACTGTCACTCTATCCCTATATATATATATATATATTATATATATATATATATATATATATATATATATATATATATATATATATATATATATATATATATATATATATATATATAATATTTGCATATTTATATATATATATATATATATATATATATATATTTGCATATATATATAAATATGCAAATAAAAATATATATATATATATATATATATATATATATATATATATATATATATATATATATATATTTTGCATATATATATATATATATTAAATATATATATATATATATATATATATATATATATATATATATATATATATATATATATATATATATAAATATATATATATATTTATATATATATAAATATATATATATATATATATATTAATATAAAATATATATATATATATATATATATATATATATATATATATATATATTTATATATATATAAATATATATAAAATATATATAATATATATATAATATATATATATATATATATATATATATATATATATATATATATATATATATATATATATATATATATATATATATATATATATATATATATATATATATTGCGTATATATATTTAGTATATGTAAAATGTGGTTTGAATGTATATGTGTATGCCAATATGGGTATCTATATGATTTTGCTATGTGTATGCCATAGGTACATTGAGTATATATATATGTATATATGAAATTGGGCATATTTGATAGCTTGTATAGCTTTGTGATTTGTGTGAATGCTAGGATATACATGGGCTTAGTGAGATTTGTCTGGGTTAGGATTACTAGTTGACCTAGTTTGACTAGTGTAGTTGACTAGAGTTGACCAAAGGTTGACTTTAGCCTAGATTGACCCAAACATCATGTAGAATGCATTGTAATGTTCTATATTACCATTCTGGACATGTTGTGACTTGTGCTGTTCTAAATAGGAGTTAGACACCTCTCCTCAGACAGTATATTCATTTCGGATACTCAGGATATCAGATGAACATTCTCTGACCGTTTTATACTTGATAGAATTTACAATTATGCTCTAGATTACTTTACTTGATGTTGTCACATCGTTAACACGAATTGGTACTATATGGATCCCTTCATGAGATGTTATCCTCCTCTGGAGCATCAGATACATCATGTCATGTATGTTTCACTTTCATCATGTATTCTTGTGCTTTCACCATTCATGTGCACTCTCGTAATTCATGTACTCTCATGTTCACGGAGTCCCCATGTTTTATATTCATTTGCATCCATTTATGGGCCCCCATGTGAAATCATGTGCATAACATAACCTGTCTGGATCCTTGTGTATTGATTGGGGTACGGAGAAGTATTAATGTTCATGTGAACAATTCCAAAGTAGTGTAGTAATGTGCAAACTTTCATGTTTATTATCAAGCCGTTCATATGTCTATCTTGTACTCTACATCACTAGTCACTGTTAGCTCTTTACTTATAGTAGATATTTCTTTACAGTCATCTCTTTTTCTTCATATATTTTCCAACGTTTCATGTATCTTACTCGATAGCATATTTACATATCCTGTCATATTATGAACTGCGTGAGATGTATTGTGCTCGCTCCCGTCCTGACTGGACCTCTTAAAAATATTACAGAGGACGAGGAAGAGTCGTATTGTACCACCTTCTACGGGGCAGCATTAGAGGACACCTGTGACTTGAACTTCCAGCAGGATCCATTACCTGCTGACGACACTCCCATAGTTTAGTTATCTTATTTTAGTTGTCTCTCATCTGGATATTTATATTAGAGATTTTGTGATGTGGATTTGTGGAGTGGTTAGATGTTTATCTTAGACACTTTGGATTCTCTCTTTTATCGTATTTCATTTGTGGATTCTGTTGATATTCTTATCTGTCTATCGTACATCTTCCTTAGCTATGACTGAGATTTGTTTGTTCCTCCATTCGGAGAGTATAACTGTGCAATGTACCTTAAACTGTTAGATGCATGTGACCTAGGACAGCGTTCTACCTCCGATACTGCGGTGTAGGCTAGATGTACCCACTTCTCGTGCCCTTACACTAGGGTGCGGGTCGTGACACGGAGCCCATCAGCCTGGTCCTAAGCTACAAGACCGACTACACCGCATGGGCTATTATTCGCCCACAATGATGGTAGACGTCGTAGAATATATAAAGAAGTGTCAGGCGTGTCAGTATCATGCTGAATTCATCCACCAACCTTCGGAATATACACCCCACAGAGGCCTCTTGGCCATTCCAGGCATGGAGAATGGACATCATTGTGCCGATCAGTCCCCTCCTCCAAAGGACACCGATTTATCCTCGCCATCACGGACTATTTCTCCAAATGGGAAGAAGCAGTACCGTTGATAGAAGTGAAAACCTCCAACGTGATCAACTTTATCAAGCACCTTGTCATTTACCACTTCGGAGTTCCTAGGAAGATTTTCCACGACAATGGCCCCCAGTTCGTAAGCCATGCTTTCCATCAATTTTGCGACAAAAACCGAATTAAGAATATGGCATCAACGACTTACAACCCTATGGCTAATGGACTAGCCAACACATTCAACAAAACCATCGTCAAGCTGCTCAAGAAAGTCGTCTCTTCTAACAAACGCTACTGGAATAAGATGTTAGGCGAATATCTATGGGCTTACCATACGACCGTTCGCACACCCACGGACAGTACACCATTCTCCCTTATTTATGGGAGCGAGGTAGTCCTCCCCCTGGAGATCCAAATACCATCCCTACGGGTAGCCATCACTAACCAGCTGACTGACGAAGACAAAGCGCCGGCGGCTACAAGAGTTAGAGGTGCTAGACAAAAAACACTTGCTAGCGCAGTAAATAATCGAGCTTTATCAGGCTCATATTTTCGGTGCCTTTAACAAAAAGGTACGGGAAAGAACATTCCAAGTGGGTGACCTCGTCTTGGCAGTCCGAAGACCGATGGTGATGACTCACAAAACGGTAGGGAAGTTCGAGCCCAAGTGGGAGGGACCATTCATTATAGAGACGGTCTACTCTAATGGTGCCTACCGGCTAGCAAAACCTAATGGCGACTTGATAATGATGTCCATCAACGACAAGTTCCTGAAGAAGTATTACGAATGAAGACGCAACTGTCGTAGGCTTCCACATCCCCTAAGGGGCCTATGAGTTCTGGTAAGGGTATTCCTCTCTTCTATATTTTTTCTCAAGTATATGAAGCACTTCACGTCCATATTACCTCTGGATTGCTCCTTTACACCTAAAATCGTGGCTACCATGTCCATATTATCTCTGAATAGTTGCCCTCTCCTTGATTGATCCTATGATTATCATGGCTATCTAGAAAATAGTTCACATTCATACTATCTCTGAATTGTTGTTCTACATTGTCACAACCCGTACCGTGATTAGGGGCACAAGCACATGGGTACGTCCAGCCTACGTCGCAGAATCGACGGTAGAATGCTGTATATGTCCTCTATAATATACAACATCTAGACACAATATATAAACTTGTCATCTCCGCACGGAGGTATATAAAGTCATAACTCAATCACAGGACATCTAAGGAAGATAGCACGAAATATGATAAGATATGCTAGAAAGATAAACTGAAAATAGATGCAAGATCACAACACAAGTTTAGAGTTCAAAACATAACACAAGATCCCAAAATATAAAGTATACTACAAGTCTCAAGTACTAGCTGGATCGTAGTGCAGTCAAGCCTAACTAGTCTAAGTCTAAGCACGCGGTGTGTCCTCAATGGACACCAGCTCCACAGGGATGTCCATGTAGTACTCACCGTCTATGCCAAACCCATAGAAGGTCGAGCAATCAGCCTCTATATCATCCGTAAACATCAACGGAATTATCCTGTCAGGTTATGAGCAAGTACAAACGCTAACAGCAGTTCTATGTGAATTGACAAATTTTATAATAGACAATTATAATAGAATACAAGATGAAATATCAAGACTGGAATATAAGCAGGATATGTAAAACTGGATATCACGTCAGGGTATGAAATAATGGAATGTAGAACAGTACAGGAATATCTGATGTATAATGTAATCATAAATAGTGCCTTGAGATATTATAGCGTTATGTGATCGGCTTGGGTCAGGATCAGGCTACTCCATTTGATCGGTTATGCACAAAAACAAGCACAGGTAAACCTGGAGATCAGGCCAGCCAAAATGGAAAGCTATGCACAAGTAGTATCAAGTCAGGCTACACCCTACGTGTGGTGAAGGTGGACCTATGTACTAGTAGTAATAGGAATACCAGAGGGATATTGATCACATAACCACTAATACCTCCCCATCCTCGAGTAGTATAATAGATCCGAACATGACACGTCATGACATATGTCACTACCACATTTTTGACTTGAGGATATTTTGGTCATTTTTGACTTTTTGTGAAATTGAATTTTTATTAATTTAAATATGTGCTAAATATATTGTTAAGCCTTAACCTAGAAGTTAACCTAATCTAGACGACCATGAGGCTAGATATTTGATTAGAACCTTCTAAGCTATGTGCCAAGATTAGAAATATTTAGATATTATGTAAGTAGGATATTTTGTGTAGACATTAGTAAAGGAAAAACCCTAGTTCTAATTTGAGCCTTTGATTGGACTTGATTTGCATAGAGAGAAGCTTAGTCACACATCTAAACTTTTGCCTAACCCTAATTTCAACCTACATGGTCGGCCACATGATGAATTACCCCCTATAAGTATCAACACTTGTTCATCTTGCCTCTTTTTAATACCTACATCAAACCCTAATTTAGTTCTTCCCTATTTTCTTCCACTTAATCCAAATTGATCCCAAATTGAGTCAAATCAATTGCATCATCATTCTCTACTGTAGTGAAGGCTAGTGGAGGCTTGCTCGCAAGGATTTGAGGAGCTTTGGACATTAGGAGATTGAAGGAGGATTCTCATTTTTGGCCTATTCATTGAGATTTACTCTCAATAGGTAAAACCCCTCAAATTGACTCAAATTTCCATTTTCTTTCCGTAGATGTATTCATTTAGGTATCCCTTAGCTGTAGAGCAAGTTTGGTAGGAATTGGTGTTAATTTGATGTGCATATCGGACACGTATCGGTGTCCTATTCAATGTGTTTGATGAAATGCCACTGTGGAAATTTTATTCTTATTTTCTGAAATAAATTACATATTTGCGTAGCCCTTAGCATGCTGATCCCGAATCACTAACCCTGAGCACAATTTTGGTGTCGTGTCCGTGTCCAAATTGGACATGAATGCGCAGCACGAGGCCACGTGCGTGTGTCCTGTTACTGTGCATTGATTGCGTGTTGTACAGGCCACGTGGCAGCGTGCCACTTGGCATAGATGTGGGGGAAGTGACTGATGTGTCACCCCTCAAGTCTCATGGCCCATCGCATCGTGTCGGACACGAATTCATTTGTTCACTCGTTTTGTCACATACTGTGCACACGAGTTTTTCTCTACTGATAGCACACGTTGTGTCATATTGAGTTCGACACCACCGCACGAGGAGTGGCCTTCACTGTTCTGATACTAAATTTGATTTGGGTTTTGACACTTCGTGTCCACTCTTTGGACACGAGGACACCCCTAATATGTGCACACACGCTTGACACACCATGTACACTATCCTCCATATCTAATTTGGGTTTCGATTTGATTATTGGATTTCAAATTTGAGTTTGAAATATAAACTGTATTTTGTTCCAGTTTTGAGTTGATGTTTAGATTTGATATTTTCTCAGAGATTTGGATATGTTTAAATGATGATTTCAATCCCTCATGTTGAAATGTTTGGGTTTTAAACTTTGGTTTCGGTTTTGAAAATGCCTGTGATAGATTCTCAGATATTGAGAACTCATTCTCAGTTCTTGATGTTGATTGAATGAATAAATTTGAGATTTAGAATTGAATTGGTTTTCTAAAATTTTGGATTCAATTGGGATTTGGTTTGAATGTTTAGATTGTAATATGAAATCTGAGATTGGGTTCATTAGTATAACATGAGAATACTACATGTTAAATAACTGAACTAATGTACTATGAACCTGCGATAATGAAATATCTGAATTAGATGAAATATATGAAACTAAGTTTACATTGTATAACCTAAGATGTTCATTAAAACTGAAATTGGGAGTTTGACTTGAACTTTAACCTGAGATTCTAATACACTGTATTACCTGAGAATGGTTTTCACTAAAACTGAACCCTTTTCTTGTCACACTCACATACTGAGACACTATCTCATTTTTTCTATCACTCTAACTCTCTCTATCTGTATATATGTTATATATACCTATACCTATATATTTATTATTGTTAATTTGATATTGGTTTAGTATGACACTCACATATATATGCTTGTTAGTTTGATTTAATATGTTGATCCACTGTCCACTCTACACTTGAGCACAAACACACACAATCTCTCATGATATTAGATATCTCTCTATTTTCCTCTCTCTCTCTCTCTCTCTATATATATATATATATATATATATATATATATATATATATATATATATATATATATATGTATGTATTGTGGATGTATGGCTATATTGATGTGTGTTAGCTTTTGTGCTATAGGTTAGCATGTGAATAGGTTATGTGTTAGAGAGTTTATAGTTTACTTGGTTACTAGTTGACCTAGATTGGTTTCAGTTGACCAAGTTTGACTTTATAGTTGACCGAGAGTTGACTTTGACCTAAATTGGCTTAGAATCATATAGATTGCATTGTCAATTTCAATTATTACATTTTTGGATTACATCATAACCTGTGTGCTCTAAATAGGACTCGGATACCTCGCTTCGGACTTTATATTCTCACAGACATTCAGATTTTAGGCAAGTACATTCTCTGATTGTTTCATACTTTCTAGGACTTATATTCTTACTCTAGATCACTTTACTTGATGCTGTCACGATGTTACCACGGATTGGTACTATATGGATCTTTTCATGAGATGTTATCCCCTCTGGGAGCATCAGATACATCATGTCATATACTTTTCACGTATATCATGTATTCCTGTGCTTTCACTATTCATGCATGTGCACTCATGTGATTCATGTACTCTCATAATCACTGAGCCCCTAATGTGCAAATTATTTATGTGCACCCATTTATTGAGCCCACATGAAACCATGTACGTAACATAACTTGAATGGTATCCTTGTATATTGATTGGGGCATGGGTGAGTAGAATTGGATATGTGGATCATATCCTAGTAGATTATTCATGTGAACTCCATAGCTTATTCATGTGCAACCTAACCTGTTTCCATAACCATATTGTGCTCTAAATCACTAGTCACTTACAGTTCTTACCTATCATGTATATATTTCTAGTTATCAAATATCTTTCTATTTTTATGTACATCTTTCCTTACAGTTCATGTATCTTACTCTTTTGCATGCTTTATACTTTTCTGTCATGATATGAACTATGTGAGATGTATTGTGCTCGTTCCTGTCCTGACTAGACATGTTGAAAATATTACAGAGGATGAGGAAGACTTCTGTACCACTTACTACGAAGCCCACATAGATGATACCTGTGAGCTGATTCCATAGGAGGACCCTGCAGCAGTTGATGACACCATCCCTTTAGCTTATGCTAGTTAGCTAGCAGTTATCTTACTTTTTGCTGTTTGTTTCATTTGGACTTGGTGATGTATTATGTTTTGGATGTCGTTGTTGTGTCGTATAAACACTTAGACTTGTTTTCCTTCTGTTTGTATTTCTTTTGGAGATTATCATATCTATCATATCGTGTTGTTTCTACCTTAGATTGTGATTGAGATGTACCTTCTATATTGTCCTCTGTGTGGAGAGTATATCTTGTGCAGTTATACTTATACTGTGTCAGATGTTGTGACCTAGGACAGCGTTCTACTGTCGACACTGCGGCGTAGGCTGGACGTACCCACTTTTCGTTCCCCTACACTGGGTGCTGGTCATGACACGATTTTAGTGGTGGCCCATACAGGTTTAGTTTTTGTAGTGTATTCGAACTAGAGTATCACTACAGCCTGCAGTAGGATATAGGATATAGTTTTGAGGTACTCAATCACATTTAGAAAAAACTCTTATCTAAATTCCTGTCATTTAAAATTTTGCTGATAATTGCTTTCCTTTGAAATAATTGTCCTCCTTTAATTGTTTCGCTTCTTTCTCAGTATTGCTTCCATGTTTGATCTGTCTCCAAGATGGTAATTGAGACACGATCGCAGTGCCCCATCACGGGAGGTACGTCAGAGAGGTCTGCCACTTCTCGCCCAGTTCAGCCGGGACCTGAGACAGCAGCTTCCCTAGTACCTACTCATGTTGGAGCCTCTGCAGCTTTCAGGGGAGCACCTCCACCACTTCAGAGGCAGACCCCAGTTATTCCTGAGGTGTTTCAGCAGCAGCAGCCACCTGCGGGATTGGTTGACGCTGTACACCTATTTTCCTTCGTGGAGCGGATCTTGGAGTCACATTAGCAGCAGCAGCGCTAGACTGATGACTTCCGTCAGGGCATAGATGAGGCCCACCAGATGGTTAGGACGACCGTGGAGCGGGTGACTGCACAGCCGCAGGGAGGCCAGATCCAGCAGTATCAGCAGCGGACGCCCGACATCCAGGAGTTCAAAAAACTGCGTCCTAGGGACTTTCAAGGCACAGAGGGGATCTTATATGCCGATGATTGGATGGAACATATCGAGGAGATATTTCGGCTGGCGGAGATATCAGCCCAACTTCAGATCGATGCGGCAGGCAGCAGATGCAGGACCTGGCCCGTACTTGGTATCAGACGGACCCTAGAGTGGGTAATGAGGGTTGGGCAGCTATCAAGAAGCTGTTCGAGGAGAAGTTCTTTCTAGACATAGCACTGGGAGGCATAGAGCAGCAGTTCGAGAGTCTGGTTCAGGGGAACCAGACAGTCGAGGAGTATGCTGGAGAGTTCTGCCGGCTGAGCAGATTTATTGAGGATCTGAGCGAGACGACGAAGGCGAGGAAGTTCCACAGAGGTTTGACTAGGGAGGTCCGGTCCTTGACCAAAAGTGACCGGGATGCTACTTTTGCGAAGATCTTAGCAGGAGCCATGGCAGCAGGTGCGACCTAGGGCTGAAACTGAAGAGAGGTCGGGACTTTCACGGAGCCAGTAGCAGCGGAGGTCCGGCCAAGAGGCCCCACTTCCAGCAGCAGCACTAGCAGATACAGTTCCAGCAACAGCCTCAGGGACAGGTTCGTGCACCTTTTCAGTAGGTGCAGCAGCAGCAGGCGGCCCCTAGGTAGCAGCAGAGCACTAGTTGTCCATTCTACAAGAAGCCGAGATATGGGTGGAATGATTGTAGGAAGAGGTTAGGCAGGTGCCTACTCTGGGGTTCATCAGAGCACCAGCTGAGGGAGTATCCCCAGGCTTTTGGGCGCACAGTTCAGGGAGGAGGAGCCAAGGCTCCAATAGGCCAGCAGAAGGGACCAGCCCTACGGATGCAGCAGCAGAGGTTCGTTCAGCACCAGCAGCAGGCCAGAGGAGGCCAGCAAGGGCGAGCATTCGCCATGGCAGCGAAAGATGCAGAGGCTATTGGAGAGCTGATTACAGGTTCTGTTCTTCTCGACTCCTTTCCCGCTTTCGTATTATTTGATTCTGGGGCTTTCCATAGCTTTATGTTAGTATCTTTTGCTATTAGACACTATCTTGCTTCTGAATCGTTGCCTAGGACTTACAAAATCATGACCGGGGGTGGCATCATCCTCGTTAGTGATATTTGCAAGAATCGGAAGTAGTTTTGGAAGGCCGAGAACTGAATGTGAGTCTGTTCGTAATGCCACTATCGAACTACGATATAGTACTCGGGATAGATTGGTTGAGCAGGCACCATGCCAGTATAGAATTGTCGCGACGGCAGAGTTCTTTTCAGTCCACCAGGAGAGCCAGAGTTCGAGTTCGCCAGACATGAGGCAGAACAGAGCAGCGGAGTCTTCTGCAGAGTTTCAGTTTAGGAGCAGGCAGTGCCACATCCATTGATAGCAGAGTTCATGGATGTCTTTTTGGAGGACTTGCCAAGACTACCATCGGACAGAGACGTTGAGTTCTCTATAGACTTAGTGCCTGATGCAGAGCTGATATCTCAGCACGTCTATAGGGTGAACAATAGGGAGTTGGTGGAGTTGAAGAAACAGGTGGATGAGTTGAAGGACAAAGGCTTTATCCGATCTAGTTCTTCACCATGGGGTGCACCGGTGCTCTTTGTATCGAAGAAGGACGGGACGGTATAGATGTATCGACTACAGGGCACTCAACAACCTTATGATCAAGAACAAGTACCCACTACCGCGGATCGATGATCTCTTTGATCAGTTGAGCGGAGCTAGGATATTCTCGAAGATTGATCTGAGGTCAGGCTACCATCAGGTGAAGGTGAAGAGGGAAGATATCCCGAAGACAGCATTCAGGATGCGGTATGGCCAGGTCGAGTTTATGGTGATGCCGCGTGGATTGACTAAAGCCCCGACGGTATTCAGGAACCTGATAAACAAGGTGTTCCACCATTACTTGGACAAGTTCATGGTGGTATTCATCGATGATATCTTGGTGTACTCGAAGACCCCAGAGGAGCATGATGAGCATTTGAGAGTGGTTCTGGAGACTCTCAGAAAGGAGGAGCTTTATGGCAAGCTCTTGAAGTGTGAGTTCTTCCTGGATCGAGTTGACTTCCTGGGTCATGTTGTGACTGGAGATGGGTTCTCAGTTGACCCGAGGAAGATAACGGAAGTTGAGGGGACAGCACCGAGTTCAGTTGCGGAGATCAGGATCTTCCTGGGATTGACAGGCTACTATAGGAGGTTCGTCCAGGATTTCTCCCGGTTGCAGAGCCATTGACTAGGCTGACCCGGAAGGACACAAAGTTTATCTGGTCGGAGGAGTGTCTGGTTGCTTTTGATGAGTTGAAGAAGCGGTTGACGACAGCTCTGATTCTGACATTGCCATCAGGAACAGGCGGGTTCACTATCTACAGTGACGCCTCAGGGAAGGGTTTGGGTTGTGTCTTACAGCAGCATGGAAAGGTAATTGCCTATGCTTCCAGGCAGTTACATTCGCATGAGAAGAACTACCCTACCCATGACTTGGAGTAGGCGGCAGTTATTTTTGCCGTGAAGTTGTGGAAACACTATTTATACGGAGAGCGAGTGAAGATTTTTACAGACCACAAGAGCTTGAAGTATGTGTTTACACAGAAGGAGCTCAACATGAGGCAACGTAGATGGTTGGAGTTGATGAGACTTCGATATTTCACTGTAGTATCATCCAGGGAAGGCCAACGTGGTTGCCGATGCTTTGAGCAGATATTCGACAGCCATATGTTTGACGGTAGATCGTCACTTGCTAGCAGATCTGGAGAGCCTAGGGATCGAGGTGCTAGTGCCAGGAGTGGAGATGCAGATGTGGGGTCTGCAGATTCAGTCGGACTTGATACAGAGGATCAAGTCGACTCAGTTCAACGATGTTGCTCTACGGTGCATCCGAGGGCTGGCTCGAGCAGGATTGGTGGATGAGGATTTCACCATTGCAGAGTATGGCGTATTGAGACACGGTTCCAGACTATATGTGCCCATCAGAGAGCTTCGGGAGCAGGTTATGTAGGAGGCCCACCGATCTCAGTACTCTATGCATCCAGATGCCAACAAGATGTATATAGATCCGAGGGAGCATGTATGGTGGTGTGGGATAAAGCGGGATGTAGCGCGCTTCGTCGCTAGATATTTGGTCTGCCAGTAGGTGGCAAAGAGACAAAGGCCAGGTGGTTTGTTATAGCCGTTGCCCATTCCGAAGTGGAAGTTGGAACACATTACGATGGACTTTGTTTCAGGAATACCACGTATGCCAGAAGAAAAAGACGCAATTTGGGTCATCGTAGACAAGTTGACCAAATCATCTCACTTTTGCCATTTAAAGTGGGTTTGTCTACCGAGAAGCTAGTAGAGATGTATATGTGGTAGATTTTCAGTATTCATGCAGTTCCGGTGAGCATTGTCTCGGATCTGGATAGTCGCTTTACTTCCCATTTCTGGAGGAGTCTGTATATTAGCTTGTACACTCAGCTCAAGTTTGTATACAACCCTCAGACGGACGGACAGTCAGAGGGGACTATTCAGACACTCGAGGACATGCTGCGGACTTGTGTCTTCGATTTTGGAGGTTCTTGGGAGGATAACATGCAGTTAGTGGAGTTTGCATACAACAACAGTTTTCGGGACAGCATTGAGATGTCACCGTTCAACTGTACGGGCGTAGATGTCGTACACCTTTGTTTTGGGATGACTTTGGAGAATGAGCTTTATTGGGGCCTGAGATGGTTGTGGATGTAGCCGAGAAGGTGAAGCACATCAGGGATCGACTTCGCGTGGCGCAGGACAAACATCGGCATTGGGCCGATAGCCACCGCAGACCGTTAGAGTTCGAGGCATTATGATTTTGTTGATCATGTTTGATTATTATAGTAAATTTGAGACCTTGTTTATGATTAGGTTGGAGATCTGGTTTTTTTAAGGATATCCCGACACGTGGTACTATACGTTTTGGTGGAGGTGGAAAGCTTAGCCCGCCCTTCATCGGATCTTTCGTCGTCAGTGGGAGAGTCGGTGACGTGCCATACATGCTAGACTTGCCACATGCATTAGTGGGAGTCTACAACGTATTTCACGTGTCGCAGTTGAGATGGTACATGGCGGACCCTAGCCATGTACTGGATCATTCAGAGATCGAGGTAGGACCTACTCCTAGCTATCCAGAATAGCCTGTGGAGATTCTGGATCGACGAAAGAAGGTACTGAGGAACCAGATGATACCCTTGGTTCCCATCGCATGGAGGCATCATTCTCCAGGAGAGTCTACCTAGGAGAGGGAGGATGAGATGCACGAGCGATACCCATATCTTTTTGGACCTTGAGGTATGATTTTCTATCCTTCTCATCAGTTTAGTTTAGCCTAGACGTCTACCTAGAAGTTACCCATATCTTTTTTATTAATTAAATATGTGCTAAATATATTGTTAAGCCTTACCTAGAAGTTAACCTAATCTAGATGACCATGAGGCTGGATATTTGATTAGAACCTTCTAAGCTAAGTGACAAGATTAGAAATATCTAGATATTATGTAAGTAGGATATTTTGTGTAGATATTAGTAAAGGAAAAAAACCTAGTTTTAATTTGAGCCTTTGATTGGACTTGATTTGCATAGAGATAAGCTTAGCCACACATCTAAACTTTTGCCTAACCCTTCAATCTACATGGTCGGCCACATGACGAATAACCCCGCCTATAAGTATCAACACTTGTTCATCTTGCCTCTTTTTAATACCTACATCAAACCTTAATTTACTTCTTCCCTAATTTCTTCCACTTAATCCAAATTGATCCCAAATTGAGTCAAATCAATTGTGTCATCATCCTCTACTATAGTAAAGGCTAGTGGAGGCTTGCTAGAAAGGATTTGAGGAGCTTTGGACATTAGAAGATTGAAGGAGGATTCTCATTTTAGGCCTATTCATTGAGATTTACTCTCAATAGGTAAAACCCCTCAAATTGATTCAAATTTTCTCAAATTGATCCAAATTTCCATTTTTTTCTATAGATGCATTCATTTAGGTGTCCCTTAGCTATTGAGCAAGTTTGGTAGGAATTGGTGTTGATTTGATTTGCGTATCGGACACGTATCGATGCCATATTCAATGTGTTTGGTGAAATGCCACTGTAGAACTTTTATTCTTATTTTCTAAAATTATATATTTGCGTAGCCCTTAGCATGCTGACCACGAATCACTAACTCTGAGCATGATTTTCGTGCCGTGCCCATGTCCAAATTGGACACGAACGTGCAACACGAGGCGTGTGTCCTGCTAGTGTGCATTGATTGTGCACTGTACAGGCCACGTGGCAGCGTGCCACTTGGCATGGACGTAGGGGCAGTGACTGACGTGTCACCCCTCAAGTCTCATGTCCCATCGTGTCGTGTCGAACACGAATTCATTCGTGCACTGGTTTTGTACACAGATTATGCACACGAGTTTTTCTCCACTGATATGCTTTCGTATCTCATAACATGGCTCGATTGGACACGTTGCAGACACATGGGTCCCTAGCCATATACCTACCCTAGCTATAGACTCGACCACGAGACCTAGGATAGGGCACGTTGTGTCCTATTGAGTTCGACACCACCGTACGGGAGTAGCCTTCACTGTTTGATACTGAATTTGATTTGGGTTTTGACACTTCGTCACTCTTTGGACACGTGCACACCCCTAATATGTGCACACATGCTTGACACACCACTGTAAACTATCCTCCATATCTAATTTGGCTTTCGATTTGATTATTGGATTTCAAATTTGAGTTTGAAATATAAACTGTACTTTTTTCCAGTTTTTGAATTGGTGTTTGGATTTGATATTTTCTCAGAGATTTGGATATGTTTAAATGATGATTTCAATCCCTGATGTTGAAATGTTTGGGTTTTAAACTTTGGTTTCGGTTTTGAAAATGCATGCGATAGATTCTCAGATATTGAGAACTCATTCTCAGTTCTTGATGTTGATTGAATGAATAAATTTGAGAGTTAGAATTGAATTGGTTTTCTAAATTTCGGATTCAATTGGGACTTGGTTTGAATGTTTAGACTGTAATATGAAATCTGAGACTGGGTTCATTAGTATAACCTGAGAATAATACATGTTAAATAATTGAACTAATGTACAGTGAACTGAGATAATGAAATATCTATATGAAACTGAGTTTACATTATATAAATTAAGTTGTTCATTAAGACTAAAATTGGGAGTTTGACTTGAACTTTAACCTGAGATTCTAATACACTCTATTACCTGAGAATGGTTTTCCACTAAAACTGAACCCTTTTCCTATCACACTCACATACACTGAGACACTATCTCATTTTCCTATCACTCTAACTCTCTCTATCTATATATATACGTTATATATACCTATACCTATATATGTATTGTTGTTAGTTTGATAGTGGTTTAATATGACACTCACATATATATGCTTGTTAGTTTGATTTAATATGTTGATCCACTGTCCACTATACACTTGAGCACACACACACACACACTATCTCTCATGATATTAGTTATCTCTCTATTTCCCTCTCTATGCATGTATGTATGTATGTATGTATGAATGTATGTATGTATGTATGTATGTTATCTCTCTATTTCCCTCTCTATGCATGTATGTATGTATGTATGTATGTATGCATGTATGTATGTATGTATGTATGTATGTATGTATGTATATATATATATTGTGGATGTATAACTATATTGATGTGTGTTAGCATGTGAATAGGTTATGTGTTAGAGAGTTTATAGTTTACCTTGGTTACCAGTTAACCTAGATTTGTTTGAGTTGACCTAGTTTGACTTTACAGTTGACCAAAGTTGACCGAGAGTTGACTTTGACCTAAATTGGATTAGAATTATATAGATTGCATTGTCAATTTCAATTATTATAATTTGGATTACATCATAACTTGTGTGCTCCAAATAGGACTCAGATACCTCGCTTCAGACTTTATATTCTCACAGACATTCAGATTTCAGGCGAGTACATTCTCTGATCGTTTCATACTTTCTAGAACTTATATTCTTGCTCTAGATCACTTTACTTGATGTTGTCACGATGTTATTGCAGATTGGTACTATATGGATCTTTTCATGAGATGTTATCCCCCTCAGGAGCATCGGATACATCATGTCCTTTTCACGTATATAATGTATTCCTATACTTTTACTATTCATGCATGTGCATTCATGTGATTCACGTAGTCTCATGATCACTGAGCCCCTAGTGTGCAAATTATTCATGTGCACTCATTTATTGAGCCTACGTGAAATCATGTACGTAACATAACTTGAATGGATCCATGTGTATTGGTTGGGGCATGGGTGAGTAGAATTGGTTATGTGGATCATATGCCCAGAAGATTATTCATATGAACTCCATAGCTTATTCATGTGCAACCTAACCTGTTTCCATAACCATATTGTGCTCTAAGTCACTAGTCACTTACAGTTCTTACCTATCATGTATATATTTCCAGTTATCAAATATCTTCATGTTTTTATGTACATCTTTCCTTACAGTTCATGTATCTTACTCTTTTGCATGCTTTATACTTTTCTGCCATGATATGAACTGCGTGAGATGTATTGTGCTCGTTCTTGTCCTGACTGGACCTGTTGAAAATATTACAGAGACGAAGAGGATTTCTGTACCACTTACTACGGAGCCCACATAGATGATACCTGTGAGCTGATTCCACAACAGGACCCTACGACAGTTGATAACACCATCCCTTTAGCTTAGGCTAGTTAGCTAGCAGTTATCTTACTTTCTGTTGTTTGTTTCATTTGGACTTGGTGATGTATTATGTTTTTTGATGTTGTTGTTGTATTGTATAGACACTTAGACTTGCTTCCCTTCTGTTTGTATTTCTTTTAGGAGATTATCATATCTATCATATCATGCTGTTTCTACCATAGATTATGATTGAGATGTACCTTCTATATTGTCCTCTGTGCGGAGAGTATATCTTGTGCAGTTATACTTATACTGTGTTAGATGTTGTGACCTAGGACATCGTTCTACCGTCGATACTACGGTGTAGGCTGGACGTACCCACTTCTCGTGCCCCTACACTGGGTGCGGGTCGTGACAACACAGTATTCAAAAGCAGGGGGCAAGCCCACTCCCAAACTATACAAGTACAGGAAATAAGATCGAACAATGCACCCATATACCAGAAAAGTCTAGAAATAACATCTCATGACAGGATCCGACGTATACTAGTCAGTGTACCATCGTAGTCGGAAATCAAGTAAAATACTACAACTGAATTGGATATAGCAGATGTCAAGACAATAAAAACTATCAACGAATGTACTCGCTTGTGGGTCCTGAGCTGTCAATAAGAATCGATGTTCCGAGTGATGTCACATACCTGAAGATGAGATATACATTGAGTTAATTAGGGTTTGACAGTGTATGGCATGATATTTAGTGTATGCTATGCAAATCTAGGTCAAACTCGGTCATTCTAAGTCACACTAGGTCCACTAGGTCATACAAAGTCAGACTAAGTCATGGTAAGTCAAACAAAGTCAAAATAGGTCAAGGTAGTCAAATAAAGTCAAACTAGGTCAAGGTAACTCAAACAAAGCCAAACTATGTCAATCTAAGTCAAGGGTTGACCTACATTTTGGTCAACTGGTCAACTCCTAGCCTATTATAGGTCAAATTGGGTCAATGGTTGACTCACATTGAATTTTGGTCAACTGGTCAACTCTGATCAACTCCTAGTCCAATCTAGGTCCAATGTTGACTTGCAGTTGACTTTGAGCCAAATAGTCACCTTGGTCAAACATGGTCAAATCTAAGTCAAGCATCTATTCCTAACCATTACCTACTAAGATACCATATACCTTGGTCCTATTGGTATCCCAATACCAAACCTTGGTTGGAAGTCAATACCTTAATCTAGGTAAACATACCTTAATACCTAATACCCATACATAGATATCTAGTAACTATCTATATGTTGGCACATTGGTCATGGTCAAACCTGATTTTAATAATTGATCAAACTCTGTCTCGATATACGGATGTTTACTAAAGATATTGTCACCCCCAGTTTTTATAAACAGGGGTATTTTGGTAATTTTCCACTTTAAAAATTATTTTAGGAATTTTTATTTATATTGTATTATTTTGGGGTTATTTGAATCGGGTTCGAATTTCAACTCATTCCTACTTGTTTGACTTGTTTCGGGGACCCGGGGTAGTTTTGACCTTAGCGGGCCCACACACTAGCTAGTCATGGCCCACAATATTACCATCAAAAGTTAGAGGGATTAATCATGACTCCATGGATTAGGTTAGACCTAATTAGAACACTAGATTTACATTTTTAACCCCCAAACCCTAAGCAACCTTGTAAGGAGCTAATAAAACAATTAGAGGACAAACTTGTAATTAGTCAAAAAGGAGGTTTTGGAGCATAGTTGGCCGGCCACATGTAGGGGTGGGAGGAGAGAGAAATTCATACCACTTGTTCTCATCCACTTCTTCTTCTTCTTTTCCAAAGGTTCTTCCCATTTCTTGAGAGCTCCACCATTGTTCCATCTCCAAAATAGGTAAATCCCTTCTCTAAATTAGTTTTCCCTTTCATGTAGAATGGCATGGTTTGGGATGTGTGTGTGTGTGTGTGTTGGAATGTTGAGTTTTGTTAGAGAGAGTGAGAGAGAGAGGAAATGGAGAGTGGTGGTAGATTAGACTTTAGTGTGTGTTGTATAGAGAGTAGAGGGGAGAGGGAGGAACACCCCATTTTCTCACTGTCCATTTCAGCAGTGTGTGGCTGTCAATGACACTCCACACTTCTCCCAATTTCTGTCCAGAATTTCCCCAAGTGCTGACCCCATTTCCAGCAATATCAGTCCACACTTTTGCCTCAAAAATCAGTCCATACAAAACCATTCACTGCTGTCCAAACAGCCAACATTTAGCCTATATTTCAGTCCCCTTGGACACTCAAAACAGCCCTCTAGTTCACCCCTTTGGCTGTCCACATGACAGTCCCAAACCCCCTTCATTTCAGTCCATGAATTCCCATCTAATGGCTGTCCATGTTGGTACCAAATCCACACCTTAACAGCCCACAAAACCTCCCATATGGCTGTCCTAGTTAGCCCCTACACCACCACCCAACCATTTCAAATTCAGCCCATAAACATCACTAAATAACAGCCCTTAAACCCACAAAAACCAGCCAAACTTGCCTCAAAATCAGTCCCCCAAGTCCTCCAAATCAGTCCATGTTTTGCCTTGTGTGTGTGTTAGTGTTGTGAGTTGTGTGTGTGTGAGAGAGCCTGTATCTAGTAACCTATAGTATATCCTATAGCTAAACTAATAGGAAACCTATAGGAGAGCCTGTGAGTGATAAATATAGGAGTGTATCATGAGAGTGAGTGGTGTAGGAGTGTGGTAGAGAAGAGGGTAAAATTATGATATAGTTAAGGTAATAGGGTAAATCAATACCCCGTATCCTAACATAGCCTAGATACCTAGGATACCCATTTTCACTGGTAGGTAAACCCTAGATAGGTTGATATCTAGCTACCCTAAGGAGTCTAGGCTAGTACCATGGATATTTGCGGGGTTTCCTTGGTATTGGGCAAGGTATCGAGATTTACCTTAGAAGGATAAATACTAGTTTTGCCTAGAAATAGGATATTGGTGTTAGAAGTCTAAGATAGAGTTAGAACTTGATTCCCGTGGTTGGTAATGATCAAATATGGTACTCATAGACTAGTTTTGACGTCGGTTGACCTTTTTGACCAAAAGTCAACAAAAGTCAACCGAGAGTCAAACTTAGTCTTTAAGCAACCCGATTTGACCGAAACCAATCCAGAGTTGACCAGTTGACTGAAAGTCAACAGTTTGTCAATTAGACTAGTTTGACCTAGGGTTGACCTAGAGTTGACTAGAGTTGACCAGAGTTGATTTTTTGACCAAAAGTCAACTGTAAGTCAACCTTTGACCCAGTTCGACCTAGTTTGACTTGGATTGACCCCCAGTGACCTAGTATGACCTAGTATGAACCAGTATGACCGAGTATGACTCAGTTTGACCTAGATTGACCTAGTTTTGACTTAGACTTGTATTCATGGATTATATTAGTTTCCTTTTTCAGTGATTAAGCCCTGTTTGACTCATAGTATCTTATTTTAGGTCTGTGATCACTCTGAGCGTCTGTTCACCTTATTAGCTCAGGACCACAGGCGAGTACATTTACTGATAGTTTTTATTGTCTTGATATCTACTATATCCGATTCAGTCGTAGTGTTTTACTTGATTCCTGACACGACGTTTCACGGACTAGTATACGTCGGATCCTGTCATGAGATGTTATTCCTAGACTCCCTTGGTATATGAGTATGAGATATTCCTGTGTTCCTGTACTTATATAGACACTGATTTGGGAGTGGGCTGGCCCCCTGCTCTTGAACCCCGTGTCATGACGTGCCATGTCCGGATCCGTGATACATTCGGGGATGGGGGAATTATTAGGGGTTATGTGATCAAGCCTTCCTGTAACTATACATTGCTAGCGTCACCCTCACCTCACGTAGGGTGTTGCAGACACCCCATTACCAGTTATCCAGGTTGGATGGCATGACTCTCCGTTGAGTACACCGCGGATTGCCGGGCCAAGTGGATAACCATCTCTTGCTTCCCTAGCCGATCACATATCGCTCTAATAGTTCAAATCACTTTTTACATTTATTGTCATATCTTATATTTCCAGTTCACCTTTACTGTACTTTCACCATGCTATGATTCCTTTCTCACATGCTCTATCTGTTTTTATACTGTACCATGATTTGAGACCAAGTTCTGTTTAGAAGAAGGGTTACAACTCCGGTCCTTGTTTGGTTCAAGGGTTGTAACTCGGCTTTCAAATGGTTCCCAAGTCGCATATATCTTTTGTCTTGTATTTCATTATTGCTGTCTCTTATAGTATTTCTCAATTCATATGGAACTGTTGTTGGTGTTTGTACTTGCTCATTTTCCTGACAGGATACCGTTGACAAATTTTACAGATGACTCTGAGACTGACTGCCCGACCTACTATGGGGTTGAGTCTGATGGACTAGATTTAGACCGTGGCTTATTGGTAGAGCCACTGGACTTTGCTCACCCTGAGTAGCATAGTTTAGTTAGGTTTGCCTGGCCTGCGAGCCAGCTAGTACATTTCAGTTGTAGTATTATCTTACTTATACTATCTGAGACTCTGGATATTGTGTTAGCTCTGACTTGTGGATTTTGGACTCGTTTCCTTTTTATCTATCATATCTCTTTTCATGCTATCTACCTTAGTTTTGATTATGTGATTGAGACTGTATTGCTATGTCACCTCCATTCGGAGTGTATACTGTACAGGTACACTTATCTGTTTTAGTCGTAGTATTTACAGACCCTATATACAGCGTTCTACGCCGTTTTGCGGCGTAGGCTGGTCGTAACCACGTGCTCGTGCCCCTCTCTAGGGGCGGGTCGTGACACATTTTTGTGGTGGCCCATGCAGGTCAGTGTCGCAACTAGTGCAAACTCGTAATGGTGCTCGACTTAGAGTACTAATTACGAGCCTGCAATTAGGACATAGGATCTAGGGTATGATAGGAGTTACTCAATCACATGCTAGAAAATTTTTGATCTTTTGATTACCATGACAGCTCTTTTGCATTGAATTTAATTGTCCTTCTTTGATATTCCTATCATGTGCCATATTGATTCTTGTTTCAACCTATCCTCAGGATGACGATCACTCGCTCTCAGGCAGCGGGTTCTAGCGCTGTACCGGAGAGGCCCGATCCGGCAGGTCTTCCACCTCCGGGCGGGAGTAGCAGTGGCAGATCCGGCAGGTCTTCTACCACCGGCTGCAGGAGTAGCAGTGGCAGTCCTAGGAGGTCTTCCACCTCCGGCAGCGGGAGCTACAGCTGAGGGAGCTGCCACCTCAGTTCCTGCCCTTCCGGCGGGAGCAGTAGCAGCGACGGTTCCAGGAGGTCTTCCACCTCCAGTAGCGGGACCGTCTATGGTTATTCCTGATGTTCTTCTACCGCCACCTCCGATACCGGCAGATGCTCAGGGGATAATGGCCCTTCTGCAGCAGATGCTGCAGACGCAGAGAGCGCAGGCAGAGGCACAGTACCGTCAGGCAGAGGTGCTGCGACAGACGATGGAGAACTCACATCAGCTATGGCAGCAGTGGAGAGAGGTGCACCGGCTACAGCTCAGGGAGCACCAGCACAGCAGCAGGATCAAGGGAGGCCTGGTACGCATCTCGACTTCAGGAAGATAAACCCACGGGATTTCAAGGGTACCGAGGGTATCCTATACGATGAAACATACGACTAGCTAGAGGATGTCCAGCGGAGTCTGGAGTTGGCAGAGGTTCCGAGAGCTCTATGGGTGACTTCTGCAGCGAGCCAGTTCTTTGACATAGCTTTGACTTAGTACCGCACGGATCCGCGTGAGTCAGTGAGAGGTATATCTTGGAAGGACTTCAGAAACTCTTTAAGGAGAAGTTCTACCCAGATGTAGCCTTGACAGCTTTGGAGGGGCAGTTTACCAGTCTGGTGGAGGGGAACTCGTCGGTGGACGAGTATGCAGCGGAGTTCTTCTGCCTGAGCAGGTTTGCACCCAGTTTGGTCCAGGATGAGGGGTACAAGGCCCGAAAGTTCAGGAGGGGTATCATTCATGCAGTGCGCACTCGCACATTTGGGCGACGAGACGCGACCTTTGAACAGATCTTGATGGAGGCTTAGATTGCAGAGGAGGACTTCGGCCTCAAGCCGAAGAGGAGCAGTGACGTTCTGGGAGCCAGTTCGAGTGTAGGGCCAGCGAAGCGCCCATATTTCCAGCAGAGGCAGTTCCAGCAGCAGCATCCTCAGTTGCAGATCCAACAGGCACGGCACGTGCCCCGCAGCATCAGGGTCAGGGCCAGAGGCCAGCGACACAGTGCAGCTTCTGCGGGAAGCCAGGACACACTAGAGAGGTGTGCAGGAAGAGATTGGGCGTCTGCTTATACTGTGGGGCGTTCGATCACCAGCTGAAGGACTGCCGTATTCGAGGAGTCCGAGGAGTCCAGGACAGAGCACAGCGGCCAGAGGACCAGTGGTTCAGCAGTGAGGTCCTCCACTTCAGACGCAGCAGCAGCGTTTCCAGCAGCACCAGAGGGGAACCCCTGCGGGCAGAGTGTTTACCCTGACAGCAGAGGAGGAGGCAGAGCCAGTGGGCGATGTAGTGGCAGGTCATGTTCTTCTCGATTCATTTCCTACATTTACCTTGTTTGATTCCGGTGCCTCGCATAGCTTTGTGTCTGTCTCCTTTGCTCTGAGACACAATATTATTGCTGAACCCTTGGGTAGGACTTGCAAGATATGACCGGGGGACGCATCATCCTGGTCAACAATATATGCAAGGGGCAGAGAGTTATTGTAGAAGGCCGAGTTTTGGGTGCGTGCTTGCTCGTAATGCCCCTTCCGAGGTACGATGTGGTACTCGGAATGGATTGGTTGAGCACGCACCATGCTACTATAGATTGTAGAGGTGGTAGGATTTTGTTTAGGCCGCCGGGAGAGCCAGAGGTTGTGTTTCCAGAGGAGCAGCTGAGCCGGTAGATGGGTTCTGCGGAGCTTTACTGGGGGCAGGCATTGCCGAATCCATTGATTGCTGATTTCATGGATGTTTTTCCGAGGAGTTGCCGGGGATGTCGCCGGATAGAGACGTTGAGTTCTCTATAGACCTAGTGCCAGGTGCTGAGCCCATTTCACAGCACATCTATAGAGTCAACAAAAGCGAGTTGGCGGAGCTGAAGAAGCAGGTCGACGAGCTGCAGGACAAGGGATTCATTAGATCCAGTTTATCGCCTTGGGGAGCGCCAGTCCTGTTTGTGCCGAAGAAGGATGGTACGATATGTATGTGTATCGATTACAGGGCGCTCAACAACCTTACTATCAAGGATCGACGACTTGTTCGATCAGCTGAGCGGCGCCAAGGTGTTTTCGAAGATAGATCTGAGATCCGGCTATCATCAGCTGAAGGTGAAGAAGGAAGACGTTCCGAAGACGGCTTTTCGGACTCGGTACGTCCAGTACGACTTCACGGTGATGCCATTTCGGTTGACCAACGCCCCAGCTGTGTTCATGAACTTGATGAACAAGGTATTCCATCAGTACCTTGACAAGTTCGTGGTGGTCTTCATAGACGACATCCTGGTTTACTCGAAGATGCCGGAGGAGCACGAGGAGCATCTGAGGATTGTGCTCGAGACCTTGAGAAAGGAGCAGTTGTATGGGAAGTTGTCGAAGTGTGAGTTTTTCCTGGACCAGGTCGAGTTCCTGGGTCATGTTGTGACCGAGCACGAGATCTCAGTAGACCAGAGGAAGATTGCTGCGGTAGAGTCTTGGTCTACGCCCAGTACAGTTGCCGAGATTCGGAGCTTTCTGGGATTGGCGGGCTACTATCGGAAGTTCGTCCAGGATTTCTCGGGTCACGGAGCCGATGACTAGACTCACCAGGAAGGACGTGGAGTTCGTCTGGACTGAGGAGTGTCAGGCCGCCTTCGATGAGCTGAAGAAGAGGTTGACATCAACTCCTATCTTGACATTGCCGTCTGGGACCAGTGGTTTCTCGATTTATAGCGACGCTTCTGGTCGGGGTCTGGGTTGTGTACTTCAGCAGCACGGGAAGGTGATTGCCTATGAATCTAGGCAGTTACGTCCTCATGAGAAGAACTACCCGACTCACGATCTGGAGTTAGCCGCTGTCATCTTTGTCCTGAAGTTGTGGAAACACTATCTGTATGGAGAGCGGGTTGAGATCTTTACTGACCACAAGATCTTGAAGTACGTGTTCACTCAGAAGGAGTTGAACATGAGGCAGAGACGTTGGCTTGAGCTGATGAAGGATTTCGATATCGCCTTGCAGTACCATCCAGGGAAGGCCAACGTAGTCGTAGATGCCTTGAGCAGGTATCCAGTGGCTATGTATCTGACATCAGACCGTCATCTTTTGGCCGACCTGGACAGTTTAGGAATCGAAGTGATTATTCGAGGCATGGAGGTGCAGATGTGGGGTTTACAGATTCAGTCTGAGTTGATGGACAGGGTCAGATCACGCAGCAGTTTGATGATGTTGCCCTGAGGTGCATCAGGGAGCAGGTGCAGAGAGGGCTGCTTGATGATTTCTCCATTGCCGAAGATGGGTCGCTGTGACACGGTGCTAGACTATGCGTTTCGAGTGGAGAGCTTCGGGAGGAGGTTCTTCAGGAGGCTCATCGCTCTCAGTACTCTATGCATCCTGGTGCCAACAAGATGTACAGAGATCTGAGAGAGCACGTTTGGTGGTACGGCATGAAGCGCGAGGTGGCTCAGTTCGTATCTCGCTGCTTGGTTTGTCAGCAGGTGAAGGCCGAGAGGCAGAGGCCTGGTGGATTGCTACAGCCACTACCCATTCCTGAGTGGAAGTGGGAGCACATCACCATGGACTTGTGTCCGGACTTCCCCGATCTCCAGGAGGGAAAGATGCGATTTGGGTAATAGTTGATAGATTGACCAAATCGGCCCACTTTTTGCCTTTCAAGGTGGGATTGTCTACGGAGAGGTTGGCAGAGCTGTATGTTCGTCAGATCGTGCGATTGCATGGGGTTCCTGTGAGCATAGTTTCAGATCGAGATAGCCGTTTCACTTCCCACTTCTAGAGGAGTTTGCATGCTAGCTTGGGCACCTCGCTCAAGTTCAGTACTGCTTATCACCCCCAGACAGACGGGCAGTCGGAGAGGACTATCCAGACTTTGGAGGATATGCTTCGCACGTGTGTGCTAGATCTCGGGAGTTCTTGGGAGGATCATCTCCACCTGGTAGAGTTTGCTTGCAACAACAGCTACCAGGCCAGTATAGAGATGTCGCCATTCGAGGCTCTATACGGACGGAGATGCCGTACTCCCTTATCTTGGGACGATGTTAGCGAGAGGGTGCTGCTTGGACCAGATATGGTGGTGGATGCAGCTGAGAAGGTCCGGCTTATTAGAGACAGACTTCGGGTGGCTCAGGATAGGCAGCGGCATTGGGCCGATTGCCACCGGAGACCGTTAGAGTTCGAGGTTAGTTTCAGTTCCTGTTTGTGATTGTTTGTGTTTTGCCTGTCCTGTGTTCTGAGTTGTTTATGTCTAGGCTGGCGCTTTAGTGTTCCTGAAGATTTCTTCGACACGGGGCACGATTCGCTTTGGCGGGGGCGGGAAGCTTAGTCCGCGCTACATCGGGCCTTTCACTATCCTTGAGAGGGTCGGTGCAGTAGCTTACCGGCTAGACTTGCCGCCTACGCTAGAGGGGGTACACAACGTGTTCCACGTGTCACAGCTGAGACGGTACGTGGAGGACCCCAGCCATATATTGGATCATTCAGCGATCGAGGTGGGGCCTACTCTTCACTATCTAGAGCAGCCAGTTGAGATTCTGGATCGTAGGGAGAAGGTGCTCGGGAACCAGGTTATACCCTTGGTTCGCGTTGCATGGTGGCATCACTCTCCAGGTGAGTCTACCTGGAGAGAGAGGACGACATGCGGGAGCGTTTCCCTTATCTCTTCGAGCCCTGAGGTATAATTTCTGTTTCTGCATTGTGATTCATTGTATGTTTGTTTTAATTTTGAGGACAAATTTTTTAAGGTGGATAGACTTGTCACCCCCAGTTTTCATGAACAGGGGTATTTTTGGTAATTTCTACTTTAAAAATTATTTTGGAATTATTTATTTATTTATTGTATTATTTTGGGGTTATTTGAATCGGGTTCGAATTTCAACTCATTTCGACTTGTTTTGACTTGTTTCGGGGACCCGGGGTAGTTTTGACCTTAGCGGGCCCACACACTAGCTAGTCATGGCCCACAATATTACCATCAAAAGTTAGAGAGATTAATCATGACTCCATGGATTAGGTTAGACCTAATTAGAACACTAGATTTACATTTTTAACCCCAAACCCTAAGCAACCTTGTAAGGAGCTAATAAAACAATTAGAGGGCAAACTTGTAATTAGTCAAAAAGGAGGTTTTGGAGCATAGTTGGCCGGCCACATGTAGGGGTGGGGAGGAGAGAGAAATTCATACCACTTGTTCTCATCCACTTCTTCTTCTTCTCTTCTCCAAAGGTTCTTCCCATTTCTTGAGAGCTCCACCATTGTTCCATCTCCAAAATAGGTAAAACCCTTCTCTAAATTAGTTTTTCCTTTCATGTAGAATGGCATGGTTTGGGATGTGTGTGTGTGTGGAATGTTAAGTTTTGTTAGAGAGAGTGAGAGAGAGGAAATGGAGAGTGGTGGTAGATTAGACTTTAGTGTGTGTTGTATAGAGAGTAGAGGGGAGAGGGAGGAACACCCCATTGTCTTACTGTCCATTTCAGCAGTGTGTGGCTGTCAATGACAGTCCACACTTCTCCCATTTTCTGTCCAGAATTTCCCCAAGTGCTGTCCCCCATTTCCAGCAATATCAGTCTACACTTTTGCCTCAAAAATCAGTCCATACAGAACCATTCACTGCTGTCCATAACAGCCAACATTTAGCCTATATTTCAGTCCCCTTGGACACTCAAAACAGCCCTCTAGTTCACCCCTTTGGCTGTCCACATGACAGTCCCAAACCCCCTTCATTTCAGTCCATGAATTCCCATCTAATGGCTGTCCATGTTGGTACCAAATCCACACCTTAACAGCCCACAAAACCTCCCATATGGCTGTCCTAGTTAGCCCCTAACACCACCACCCAACCATTTCAAATTCAGCCCATAAACATCACTAAATAACAGCCCTTAAACCCACAAAAACCAGGCCAAACTTGCCTCAAAATCAGTCCCCCAAGTCCTCCAAATCAGTCCATGACTCTCCGTTGAGTACACCGCGGATTGCTGGGCCAAGTGGATAACCATCTCTTGCTTCCCTAGCCGATCACATATCGCTCTAATAGTTCAAATCACTTTTTACATTTATTGTCATATCTTATATTTCCAGTTCACGTTTACTTACTGTACTTTCACCATGCTATGATTCCTTTCTCACATGCTCTATCTGTTTTTATACTGCACCATAATTTAAGACCAAGTTCTGTTTGGAAGAAGGGTTACAGCTCCGGTCCTTGTTTAGTTCAAAGGTTGTAACTCGGCTTTCAAATGGTTCCCAAGTCACATATATCTTTTGTCTTGTATTTCATTATTGCTGTATCTTATAGTATTTCTCAATTCATATGGAACTGCTGTTGGTGTTTGTACTTGCTCATTTTCCTGACAGGATACCGTTGACAAATTTTACAGATGACTCTGAGACTGACTGCCCGACCTACTATGGGGTTGAGTCTGATGGACTAGATTTAGACCGTGGCTTATTGGTAGAGCCACTGGACTTTGCTCACCTGAGTAGCATAGTTTAGTTAGGTTTGCCTGGCCTGCGAGCCAGCTGGTACATTTCAGTTTGTAGTATCTTTATACTTATACTATCTGAGACTCTGGATATTGTGTTAGCTCTGACTTGTGGATTTTGGATCCGTTTCCTGTTTTTATCTATCTCTCTTTCCATGCTATCTACCTTAGTTTTGATTATGTGATTGAGACTGTATTGCTATGTCACCTCCATTCGGAGTGTATATACTGTACAGGTACACTTATGTTTTAGTCGTAGTATTTACAGACCCTATATACAGCGTTATACCGCCGATTTTGCGGCGTAGGCTGGATGTAACCACGTGCTCGTGCCCCTCTCTAGGGTGCGGGTCGTGACATATATTTTGGACACTTGGACACTTATCAAGATCGGATATCTACTAAGTTCAAGACCGAAGCTGTGTTTGCCACTCGAGTCTGTATTTCGTTATGCAATGTTTTTTTCACTTTTATTGAGTCTAGAAATACGTTATACACCGAGTCGTACTGGCAAATAGGCTATTCAAAATCGTTTCCAAAAATGACCTATGTTTTGAAAAACATCCTTTATTTACAAAAGCTTCTGAAGGATTTCAAAAAGCCCAAAAATCATTTTTGAAAAACCCTTACAGAACTCGACCAGAGTTCGGTTAGTGACCGTTTGTTTTTGAACGTTTGAAAACTTGGTCTCCCTTCAGTTGCGGATTTTTTTCATAGAGTTTGTCTGAATTCTGCCCGAATTCTGCCTTTGGAAAAACTATAAATAGAGAAAAATTCTGATCATTTCAATCACTAATTCACTTTCATCTCTTCTCTTCTAAGCTTACGTTTCTATTCCAAAGAGTTCTAAAAAGCTTTCATTTTCAAATCCCAGGCCAGTTACAATTCTCTAGTCAATTTGTCGGTACGGTGCGGTCTAGAAGATTTTAGAGAAATTGTAAGCAGAGGCTTGATTGAAGAAAGACTCTTCAAAATTGAAGTTGGTTGAGTTCTTCGTATCAAAGCTCGCGTCTGTAGAAGTTACAAGGACTTCGCATGAAAACTTGCTGGATTTTCAATCGTGGATTCAACTGGAAGCTAGAGTTCTTTCGACTGGACTAGTCCTCACAAAAGGACAACCAGTACATCACTGTGTTTGCGTTTGCCGTCTGATCTCATTTCTTTTACATTTATTGTTTTATGATTATTGATTTAATTCTGTGATCTTACTGCTAACAAGTTTTTAATTATGAATATTCCGCTGCCTACTCTATTCATCCCCTCCCCTCTAGAGTATTCTGCTTTATGACTTCGTTCCTACAATTGGTATCAGAGCGGGTTATACAGGTAAAGCAAGGTAAAATTGCATTTATATTCAATTCTTAATTGCTATATAGATCACAGTATAACACATGGCAACTGTGAAAATCACAAGTGAAGGCCAAGCCACAAACAGACCTCCACTGTTTGACGCCACAAACTACACTTATTGGAAAACACGATGAGTTTCTTCTTAAAATATCTTGATTTTGACTTATGGTCTATAGTTATTGATGGCTACAAAAAGCCTTCTCGTATTACTGTTGAGGGAGTTTTAGTTGATAAACCCCATGATAAATATACTGAGGATGACATAAAAATGGCCAGTCTTGATGCACGTGCTATTAACACTTTGTTTTGTGCTTTAGACAGAAGTTTAACAAGGTGTCTACTTGCACAACATCGAATGAAGTATGGAAACTTCTTGAAGTAACCCACGAAGGAACAACACAAGTCAAGGAGTAAAAAATCAGCAGACTTACTCAAGAGTATGAGGTATTCAAGATGAAGCCAAATGAATCCGTCACTCATGTTTACATGATTCTTTGATATTGTAAATCCTTTGTCTTTATTAGGCCAGGAATACAGTAACCATAAGAAGACTCGCAAACTTCTATGAGCTCTCACGAAGAACTGGATTCCAAAAGCTACAGCAATCATTGACAAAATGACCTCTCAATAATGTCTCTGGAAATACTCATGGGTAAGCTACTCACTCACGAGTTGGAACTTCAAGACTTTGAAGATGCTACACCAAAGGAGAAGTCGATCGCTTTCAAGGCCCAACAAAGAAGAACTGTCAAGATGATTCTGACAACAGCGACTCCGACTCTGAAGATGAAGCTCTTCTGGTAAGAAAATTCAAGAAGTTCCTGAGATTCAACAGAAGAACAAAAGAGAGCAACTGCAACAACATAGAGGAAGATCCTATTTGCTACAGATGTAAGAAAAAAGGATATATGAGGAAAGATTGTCCAACAGCATCATGATCAACTAGAAAAAGCAGCAAATATGACAAAGGCTACCTGAGGAGATCTACATCAAGGAAGTACACCAATACAAGCATATGGCACGAGAGTGAAGCCAGCGACTCAGAAGACGAACAATAGGATGACGCTACAAATGTATGCTTGATGGCTTGCGATCAGGTAATCACTGATCCTCTGTTTGATCCTTATGATGATTTTACCTTTGAGCAACTAGGAGAGGCTTTTAGTGACCTGTTAAATGACTACAGAAAACTGCGTAGTAAATATGAAACCTCTAAGAAGGTACTTAAAAAGTACAAAGGTGAGATAGGAAGACTTACCGACCAACTAGCTGATGTTAGAAATAATGTTCTTTATTAGCTATTGTTACACGAAACTACCAAGTTATCCGAAGAAAAAGACTAAACTATCATCCAGATAAAGGAAGACCTATCTAAGGAGGGAAAGAGTCTCCAATGTACACAAGTCAGAATGGAAACACTTACATCTGACTATACTAGATTATATGACACCTCCAAAAGTTGGAAATTAGTTTAGAAAAACGGCCTGAAGTTGCTGCTTCCTATTCTAACACGTGTCAATTACCGAATCATCAGAACACACCCAAACCAAACACTATCAGACCAAACCATACCAAACCACTGCCCAAGAAGACTAATAGGCATTCATTTTTCTATACTAGAAAACCAAAACCTACCAATCTTGCACCTCACACAACTTTCAACACTCAACATGCAAAATGTCATTATTGTGGCCTCATTGGTCATATCCTCTGCATGTAGAATCAGAAAGTTAGTAGATTTAAATGTTTATGCATGGATACCGAAGACTAACATGTCAGGACCCTACAAATGGGTACCAAGAGTTTATCTATAAATTATTTTATAGGTGGGACACCCTTCACATGCTAAAAGCAATGGATCCTCGACAGCGGTTGCTCATGGCACATGACCGGTGATGCATCATTATTCACAACACTGTCGAAGAAGAATAAAGAAGGATACGTCTCCTTCGGTAATAATTTGAGAGGGTACATAATTGGTATCGGTGACATTGGTAAGGCTCCCTACCCTGTGATTAAAGATGTCTGTCGAGTTACCAAGTTAAAACATAATCTGCTCAGCATAAGCCATTTAGCTGATCATGGTTATGGTATTAACTTCGTCAAAGACAAATGTACTATAGTTGATAGCTCAACTGATAATCTTTGAAGGTATCAGGGAAAATATATGTTTTCTGTCTGCTAGAAGATGCTAACAAAGCAGGTAGATGCTTGATGGCCAAGAGCATTGAGAGTCAACTATGGCGTATAAGACTCCGTCATGCAAAGATGGACAAAATTTTAAGACTATCCACAAAGAAGTTGGTACGCGACTTACCGGACATATTTCAAGAAGGATACGGTATGTAGCGAATGTGAAAAGAACAAAACTACCCGATCCGTCTTTAAGTCCAAGAACGTTGTAAGTACCACTAGACCTCTATAGTTATTGCATATGGATTTATTTGGACCTAGTAGAATTGCTAGTCTAGGTGGTAAGTTATATGCATTTGTCATTGTAGATAATTTTTCTAGATACACGTAGGTATATTTTCTTGCACGCAAAAATGATGTTTTGTCAGAATTCGTCAACTTTTACAAGAACGTACAGAATGAAAAAGGTTCATGATTACTTGTATTCGTAGCGATCATGGCAGCGAATTTGAGAATGCAGAGTTTAAGCAATTCTGTGACACACATGGTTATTGCATGAATTTTTCTGCCATAGGACTCCATAATAAAATGGAGTTGTGGAACGTAAGAAATGACTCTATCTGAAATGGCTAGAGTAATGTTGAACCAGTTTAATCTACCTAGATACTTTTGGGCTGAAGCTGTCAATACAGCGTGCTATGTTCTCAATAGGGTTCTGATTCGACCTATATCGAAGAAAAATCCCTATGAGTTATGGTTTGATAGAACACCAACAGTTTCATATTTCAAGATATTTGGTTGTAAATGCTTATTCTTAATACTAAAGACAACCTGAGTAAATTTGATAAAAAGGCCGATGAAGATATCTTTTAGGTTATGCGGCAAAGAGCAAAGGGTACAGAGTCTTCAATAAGAGAACCATGATCATCGAAGAATCAATTAATGTCAAGTTTGATGAACTAAATCAACATTCAGTCGATGACGATGATGAAGACGTAAGTACACCAAGTACAACTACTGTAAAACCTTCACACAAAGATGCAGAACCTTCACACCAAGCACCAGCTGAGTCTTCAAGCAAATCACGTACAGAACCAAAAGCTGGAACCAGCAATCCTGAGGATATGCCAAAAGAGATGAGATTTTGGCATATCATCCAAAGGACTCGTTAATTGGTGAGATTACCAAGGGTGTAAGTACTCGTTCCCCTAATAAGATATAGCTTCCCGTGTTGCTTTTTATCTCACAGCTTTAACCCAAAAATATTGATGAAGCATGTAGTGATAATTTTTTGTTAGATGCTATGCAAGAGGAATTAAACCAATTCGAACGGAATCAAGTTTAGGAATTTGTTCCCAAGCCCATTGATCATCGGTCATTGCCACCCGTTGGGTATTCCGAAACAAACTGAACAAGAATGGTTTAGTGACTCGTAATAAGGCTCGATTTATAGCTCAAGGATACAATCAAGAAGAAGGTACGACTACGATGAGACTTATGCCCCAGTTGCGAGATTAGAATTCATTCGCATGTTATGTGCATTTGCATGTTTTCATAATTGCAAATTATTTCAAATGGATGTTAAAGCGCATTTTTAAATGGTTTTAAAAGAAGAAGTTATGTAGCTTAACCTCCAGGTATTATTGATTTCAAACATCCTGATTATGTTTCAAGTTGAAGAAAGCCTTATACAGCTTGAAACAAGCCTCTCGGTTGGTACGATCGTCTAAGCTTTTTTACTTGACAATGGTTTTTTAAAGGGAAAGGTTGACACTACACTATTTATAAAATCTATGAAAACAATCTTTTTGATTTAAATTTAGTAGATGATATTATTTTTAGATCCACTGATGAATCTCTTTGTCAAGAATTTTCAAAGTGTATGCAGAATGAGTGTGAGATGAGATAATGGGACTGAAATTCTTTCTCGGACTGTAAATCAAACAAACAACAATAGGACGTTCATAAATCAAGCAAAGTACCAATATTTATTAAAGAAGTTTGACCTGGAAGTAGTCAAACCACTTATCACTCCAATGGCAACTTCAACTAAGCTTGATATTGATGAACAAGGCAAACCGTCAACTACGTAAGTATCGAGGTATGATCGGTAGCTTACTGTACTTAACTGCTAGTCGACCTGATATTATGTTTAGTTTTTGTTTGTGTGCACGTTTTCAAGCCAATCCTATGGAAGCACATCTGCGGTAGTTAAGCGTATCTTCCGATACCTTAGAGGCACTTCTTCTGTCGGCTTATTGTATCCTAAAACTACATCGTTTGACCTAACCGGTTATTCTGATGCTGATTTTGCTGGATGCAAAGTAGATAGAAAAGTACTAGCGGCATATGTTATTTCCTAGAAAAAGCCCTAGTCTCTTGGTTTAGCAAGAAACAAAATTCTGTCGCATTATCAACAACTGATGCTGAGTATATCGCCGCAGGACGTTGTTGTGCACAAATTTTGTGGATGAAGCAAACTTTAGAAGACTTTGGCTTACACTTCACACACATACCCATTTTCTGTGATAACACTAGTTCTATTAATTTGACTAAGAATCCAATATGTCATTCTCATACTAAGCATATCGATATTCGACATCATTTTCTTAGAGATCGTCAACAAAATGGAGATATAGACCTTGTATACATAGACACACAGAATCAATTGGCTAATATTTTCACAAAACCTCCAGCGGAAGATCGTTTCAATTATTTACGTCGAGAATTAGAAATTTTAGATGTCAATAATATTAATTAATTTTGTTAAATTAATTAATTTTTTAATACTCAATAACTGTTTTCGAGACAAGCCTATAAAGAGTCTGTCTGTCCCCACGACTACGGTCAAAGTGAAGCGGTCCTTAATTGTTCCCCAGTGAACTCCCGTTAGCTGGGATAGTACTCCTACAGCTAATCTGAAACAGACGCTGAGTAACAAAATTTAATTTATAAAATATATTAATATATTATTTGAAGTTTAAAATTACTAAACTTTGAATTAAATATTCGAAATGAATTGATGAAAAGGATGTGCCCCAAATTTTTTTAAAAAAACCTAGGAGAACCCTAGGCAAATTTGGCCTGAGTTCGGTCCGACTTCAGCCAGAGTGCTGTTGGTGCTATGCTCTTTTAAGCCAAAACCCGAGGCCCCCTCCTCTTCATCTCTTCCAAATCACCTCAAAACAACAGCAACAGCCACCCGAAGTCACCCAAACACTAGTTATTCTCCACTTTATTGCTTCCAATCTACGTGGAGAAATCAATCCAAACTTTGGATTCGTGTGGAGATTTCATCCCTCTACAACATACTTGAATTTCAGAAGGTATAACTCCTTCTTTCCTCCACTTTAATTTCGTAGGGTTATCTAGTTTTGGGAAAGAATGCCTAAGGGATTCAATCCTTTCAAAAGGAAGAAGACTAATGCCAGTGAAGAGGCAGCATCTTCAGATCCGAATACGGATTCCCTCTTTTCCCCGATCCAATCGGATGGCGGCGTGTCTGATGAGTTTCAAAACTCATGACTAAGCATTGCTATGGTATGCCGACTTTGCCATGCATACAATATGCACCGGTGCTCCGATCAAATGACTGTGTTTCCCGATCACCGTCCCTTGTTTGAGGCATTAGGGTTATATCGTCTCGTTACCAATAAATTCCCTATAATACTAATGCCTTCGACTATTTTACTGTAACTTCGTGTTAGACACATTTGCCGTAAGAACTCGTGTTGCCGGGATCGATTCAAGTTCGATGATGTGTTGCTAGCCGAAATCCTTGGTATTCCAAACGAAGGTGCCCCGCTCGATGACATCACCCACTTCGACTTTTTTGAGGGCACGACTCTTGTTAGTTTCAAGAATGAGCTTTGTGTGCCAGCACGTGCTCGTTCCGAAAAGTTCAGTTGGCACAGTTTATTTTGATAACATTAACAACATCTTTCAAAGCTCTCCTACAGTCAGTCTGTCCATTCAAGCCGAGTCATCAAAGCCTTATGGACGTTCCTAAAAGAAGACGGAAGGAAAGACCAGCACTCTTAAAGACGGCTCTTAACAGATGTGGAGGCATTACCCAACCCATGACCATGAGAGGAATTACCCAACCCATGACTTGGAATTAGCAGTGGTGGTTTTCGCACTTAAGTTGTGGAGGCATTATTTGTGTGGAGATTGGGTGGAGATTTTCACCGACCACAAGAGTCTTAAGTATGTGTTTACCCAGAAGGATCTTAATATGCATCAGAGGAGATGGCTAGAGCTACTTGTGGATTATGACATCAACTTGCAGTATCATCCTGGAAAGGCCAACGTTGTAGCAGATGCATTGAGCAGAAGAGCCGGAGTTTATTTTCTAACAGCACAAGCAGAATTTTTAGCAGATCTTCAGAAGATGGGTATTGAAGTTGTTCTCCCTACCAATATGGCATTGATGGCCAGCATGCAAGTTTAGTCCAGTATAGTTGAGAGGATTAAGTTAGCTCAGTCAACGGATTCTAAGCTACAGCGGCTTAGGAAAGAATGTGTAGCAGGACGGAGAGCAGAGTTATGTATTCATGAGGATGGTACACTCCGACATGGGAGCGCCTTTGTGTACCCAGTGGTGATATCAGACAGGAGATCATGGTAGAGCCTCCCAGTTCTCAGTATTCAATTCATCCCGGTGGCACGAAGATGTACCGAGACATCCGTCAGCATTTCTGGTTGAATGGCATGAAGAGAGAGATAGCCCGGTTTGTCTCCCGATATTTAGTTTGCAACAAGTTAAGGCTGAACATCAGAGACCAGCTGGAAGATATGCTGGAAGATGGGAGCACATTACCATAGATTTTGTAACTAGGTTACCTAAATCCCCAGCTGGAAGATATGTTATCTGGGTTATAGTTGACAAACTCACCAAGGTAGCTCATTTTCTTTCCTTCAGAATTGGCCAGTCGACGGATCAGCTTACAGAGATGTACCTCAGGCAGATCGTCATATTACATGGAGTGCCAGTTAGTATCATATCAGACAGAGATTCAAGATTCACACACTTTTGGCGGAGTCTTCAAGAGAGCTTGGGGACTCATCTCAAGTTCAGTTCATCTTATCATCCGAAGACAGATGGTCAGTCAGAACGCGCGATCCAGACTCTTGAAGATAAGTTGCGATCATATACGCTCGACTTCGGTGGTTCGTGGGAAGATCACCTGTACCTAGTGGAGTTCTCCTACAACAATAGTTTCCAGGCCAGTGTCCAGATGGCCCCTTTTGAAGCACTGTATGGCAGGAAGTGCAGATTCCCATTAGCCTGGGATGATATAGGTGAGAGGCAGATGCTCGGTCCAGAGATGATTACGTGGACAATCGAGGTGGTCAGGCAAGTCAGAGATCATCTTCGAGTTGCCCAAGATCGCCAGCGCCATTGGCCCGATTCTCATCGGCGTCCCCTTAAGTTTTCAGTCGACGACCATGTGTTCCTTAGGATCTCGTCTACCCGTGGCATGATTCGATTCGGCGTGCGGGAAAAGCTTAGTCCTAGGTACATAGGGCCGTTCGATATTCTAGAGCGAGTAGGTGATGTGTCCTATCATCTCGCTCTTCCGTCGTCGTTACGTGAGGTGCATGATGTCTTCCATGTATCCCAATTACGACGGTATATCCCAGATCCGAGTCATGTCCTTGATCATTCGGAATTGGTTGTTGGTACCAACCTTTCGTTTGAGGAAAGGCCCGTATCCATATTGGACCGAAGAGAGAAGGTACACAAGAACAAGACTATTAGTTTAGTCCATGTTGCTTGGGGTCATCACTCTTTGGGTAAGTTAATGTGGGAGCGTGAGGATGATATCCGCTCGCAATAACCACACCTGTTTGACTCATAAGGTATAATGTCTTCCTTATGCCTTATGATTTTAATTACTTGCTTGCATGAATGATTGCTTGATTGACTGCTAGTCGTAACCTGCTTAAGATTAATGTAGCTTGCCCTGACCTCTCTAGCCTCTTGATTAAATTCCGAGGACGGAATTCTTTAAGGTGGATAGAGTTGTCACTCCCGTTTTCTGTTATATGTATTTTCGTATGCGTATACGAGATTTCTAGCATTTATCAGGTGGACCGTAGTTAGACTTGTTTTGCTTAGCCAAGTCCTTGTTTAATTTTGACTTGGTTTATTTGATTGGCTTGGTTCAATTTGACTTGGTTTGGCTTGTCTTGGTTTGGTTTGAGATGGAGAGGGTTGATATATAACCCAACTCCTTCTCTCTCTCTCCTCATTCACTTCTTCATCTTCTTTATTTACTCCTCCCACCACCAAGTCCTAGGCAAGTGCAACTTGCTTCATGATGGATCTCAAGTTTTATTGTTCCATTCTCTTTCTTACTTCATTTTAAGCCTCTTTAGAACTTGACATTTTTGGGTTTGATGGATAGATTTTGTAGATCTAAGTTTGTATCCCCTTTGGTTTTCTTAGGTTTTGATCCACCAAATTTTATTATTTTCAAGTTTTGATTGTTCTATGTTGTAGAGAATTCAATTTTACCAAAATGAACCTTTGAAAAGTTATATTTCGACTTGTTTTGAGGAAGTTATGGCCAAAATAAGATTTGGACATTTTCTAGTTCATCTGTCCTGAATCTGGCAGGGACGATGAATAGTGCCGCATAAATAGTGCTGTAGGAATGAATAGTGCCGCATGATGAATAGTGACATAGGAATGAATAGTACCGCATGGCTTGCATAGTGCCGCAAGAATGAATAGTACCGTATGGCTTGCATAGTACCGCAAGAATGAATAGTGCCGTATGGATGTATAGTGCCGTATAAGCTGCATAGTGCCACATAGGCCGCATAGGCTGCATAGTGCCACAGAAGGCCGCATAGTACCGCAGAAGGTCGCATAGTGCCGCAGAAGGTTGTATAGTACCGCAGAATGCTGCATAGTACCGCAGAATGTCGCATAGTGACTATTTTGACTGTTTTTTGCTGTTTTATGTCCTATTTGGCTGATTTATGGCCAGAATTTCTCCCAACTCCTAACATGAAAGTTGTAGATCTTTTTCATGGCTTCAAGAATATGTTACTAGCTATTTTTATGCAAGTTTCTCTCATTCATAATAGTGTAAGGATAGAACACGATAGTGGTCTGTTAAGGCGCACTCTTAACCAGTGACAAGTAGCATGACATGGTAGTGGTCCGTTGTGTGCACTCTTAACAAGTAACCTTGGCATAATAATACATGGTAGTGGCCCGTCGTGGCGTACTCTGGACAAGTAAACATGACGTGATAATCTTGATATGTTGTTGTGACAGCTAGCTTGACTTGCTAAGTAACTCATGTCTTGACACCGTGGGTGTTTGTGCTTGTATAAGCTACATGTCTCGTCTTACATCATATCGAGGACATGAATTCCTGGTTACCCCGGTCAGGGATTCATACTGAATCAGACTAGGATAATGACTAGATTGATCAAGTAGTCCATGAAGAGATTTCCAGCTACAGGCAGTCCCGTTATCTGGGCGCTCTAATTGGACTTGTAGCCTGCCGTCGAGTAGGGCACATTTCTAGTACACTGTCATGTGTTGCACCCCCAAGTCACCTAATCCAACTCTCCAACTTTTGACCGGATAACATGGATTTAAGACTGCAGGGCTTGTGGCTGTTGGAACATCTCATTGCATTCTTGCCAGTAACTAGGCTTGTGATAACCCTAGTTACTTAATGTATCAAGCCGTACTCATTATTTGGCCGTGAACGATGAATGGAGTCCATTCTAGTTTATCTAAGCAAAGCTTGTCTATGATTACTTCAGCACTTTACTGATTATGCTTTACTCTTGTCGATAATTAGTTGGAGACTAAGCTCTGTTCAGGTGTAGGGTTACAACCCCGGTCCTTGTTTGGTTTACTGGTTGTAACTTGGCTACCAGAATAGTCCCTTAGTTGTCTTATCGTTTATCACCTTGTTTTTCTAACTAATGTCTTTTATTATCCTTTATATCCCATGTGCTAATATGCTGGTTTTAGTTCTTAAGTAAAGCCTCCCTTGTGACTTGCTCTTTTGGGGTCGGACCCAGCTAGTTTTGTATGGCCAGATTTCGGAATAGCACCTGAGGATCTTATAGCCTTCCATCCAGATGGTGAACACTAGGCACAACCCTGGCAACGAGTGGATTTTATTTTGCTCTCACACTCTAATTGTAAAATTATTCTTTTAAGGCGTTTAGCCGCCGG
>JANAVB010007977.1:0-70724 GCA_029216955.1 Iris pallida
AGACCCCGGGTCGATCTGTATTCGGTCCACCTTGACGGCACCGACGTATCCTGTGTAATACAGTGGTCTGTTGGTCTGTTGTTCATAAGAAGCATGTCTTGTTGAGTGAATGTTATGTTGGGGATGATCTTCCCATACTATAGTAGTATGGACATGCTTCTGGATCGTCCTCATGTTGTTTGACCTGACTGATGAAAGACTCAACATCCTTCAGGGCTTCGCAGAGAGCCTCTCTTGTATCTTTAGACAGGCAGAGGAGCTCGAACAAGGATAACCCAGCTGGAGTACTGGCAAGTTGTGCCAGTATGTTGAAGTTATGGGATTTGGTTAACCCGAAAGTGTTGTCTTTTTGTAGAGGCCTGTCGAAGCGGGCCTCCTTATACTTCTGTTTGTCAGCTGCTGGAGGTTGGGAAAGACCTTCACCTTGAGTGGCCGAGGTGGTGACGGGAGGTACCACTTCGACAGGGGCTTCCTCAGGCTGAGCGTTCTGCTGTGAACGCTTTTATACTGGAAGTGCCTCCTCGGGGAAGGAGGTCCCCATTCGGTAAGACTTGGTCTTCTTGCCTTTAGCTTTGGATGTAGAATGTACCCTCGGTTGAGTTAGTTCCGGACCGAGATCTGGTTGAACCTATTTGCCATTAAAATTCTTTGATTGTAAATTTCAATACAAACAGAACAGTTACAATATAGGACTTAGACGTAGTCCTAGGAGTATACTTTTGTTTAATCTGGGTTTCTTGTGCCAATGGAGTGAGTAGTAATGCGTTGACTCCGTAGACGATCTGACGACGGTTATCGGTTCTCTGAAGGTCTGGATTGCTCTGGGTGCTGGAGCTTGCTGAGAGGAGGAAGACGTTGAGTGTTTGTATCTGCCTCTCTGGTGGTGCGAAGTCTCTGTCTGTTTGCTGTGAAGGTTGATATGTATGCACGTAGATTGGTTCGTGTGTGTCTACAAGAAGAAAATGATCCCTCTATTTATAGTTTTGTAGGCTGGCTGCTCGTACGCGCATATGTAGGATACGTCTGTACGCGGGGACGCCACGTGTTGATTGCTGATGGAGGCGCATGGACGATGCGCCCTGATCGAGGGGGTTGACTTCTTCATGTTGCTGTTGGGAACCGGCACGTAGCGGAGAAGAAGATCTTTCTGTTGCTGAGATCTTGGATGAGTCGAGTCAAAGAACACGTGTCGTCGACCCATGGCTCAGAGATCTCGGATTTGGTGGGGGAATGATCTGGTAGGATGCCCCTAGGATTGGGCGCATGAGGAGACTTTGGCTCCCAACCTTCAGGAGTCACGAACCATTCTGGGCGCATGGCTTTTGAGGCACATGCAGAGCTTCAGTAGTGACTTTACTCCTGTCTTTTGGGATCAGGGAGAAGTCTGGGGCGCATGGCTTTTGAGGCGCATGCAGAGTTGTGATAGTGACTTTCCTTCTATCTTTAGGGATCAGTAAAAAGTCTGAGGCATACAGCTTTTGAGGCGTATGCACGTTTGGGCGCATGGCCGCGGAGGCGCATGCGAGATAGTTAGGTGGCCACGTGGCAGTAGCCGTCGGAGGGGAGTAATAATGATGCTGACGTTGGCGATGCTTCGTCTTCTGAAAAAGCTGCCGACTGCTCAGACTTTGGGAGGCGTGCTGCCAACTCTGTCAGTTCAGCATTTAATGTTTGTGACATTCGATGGACAGCTGAGTGGGTGCGTCGGTTGGCATTCCACTAGGCGTATGGGGACGCATGGGGGCGCATCCCTATGATGCTCTTGGTACTGAAGGGCGCGTCTGTGTGATGCGCGATGATAGAAGGGGGCATCTGTGATGCACGGTCTGGCCGGCGCATCCGCTTCGTGAGACGTCTTTGATGGTGAAACTGTTACGTTCTTCGAGTGCTTTAAATAGCCGTTTTGACTTGGCTGAATTCGAAGCATCCGGTTCATCCATTTAATGCAAATTTAGTGCACAAATTCGGAGAGCCATCCACTTGGCGCATGTGTTTGATTTGCCCGGCCTATAAATAGTGGTATGGAGAGAGGGTTGGCCTCTCGTTCCCTCACGTCTTTCCGACATAAACTTGTATACTCGAATGCATTCTGTTGACGAGATGCTCCCGAGGGTGAAGATGCGACGCAGTGTCTTCGTTGATGCACTTGAAGGTGACTGTTACATCCAAAAGACGGAGTCGAGGGCTTCCGAGGCAGGCGGAAGGTGCATGTTGCATCCAAAGATAGGGATGCTCGGGCCTCATTTCCGTTACTCTGGAAGAGCCGTAGATCGGAATGGTGGTGCTAGGCTCTTTCTTCCTTCAAAGTGGGTGTTGCCCACTCTGGTTGTGTTGAAAGCTGCTCCTTTAGCCATGGTTTCGATCATGGTCTTCCTTCGCCTTTGGAGGCTCTTTCGAAGCTCCCCTGGCCACAGATTTGCGGTTCTCTTCTCTTCCTTGGTTCCAGCCAGAGGGTTAAATGCTTCATTAGTCGAAGCATTTATCAGGTGAGCCTGGCTGGAAGAGCGGCACATAACTGGGCTGCTGAAGGGATGCACATAACTGGGGATGCACATAATTGAGCTGCTGAAAGGATGCGCCCTGCTGAGTGCGCTTGGTAGAATGTGCCTGGTTGAGGGCGCATGGTGGTTGCTGCGCCTGACTGGAGGCGCATGGTGGTTGCTGGCTGTAGACTTAGGATCCTTTCTTTGTGGAAATTCTTTTTGTGCAATCTTTCTTAGACATGTAATAGACTTTTATATGTTAAATAAAAAGTCCTCTTTCAATGTCTATATTTGTTGCTTTTTGCTGTGAAACACTTTGTCCAAGCTTTGGCACATGTAGTCTGGCACATAGACTTTCGGGTTCTGAAATTCCATGCTTCTACAAGACCCCCTTCAAAGTTTTCAAAACTTTTGGATAAGTTTTGGAATACTTTGAATAAGAAGCATGGTAGTGGAGGGGCATGACCGTCAGGGCACATAGATACTCCGCGCGTCAATGCTGGGCGCACGCTCCGCTCAGTTAGTACAAATGATGACGCCTCGGTAACCTAAAAAAGATTAATGATGATCTTTTTGGTTTTATTTGTGGTTATCTTCACAGAACCCGAGGCGACGGCTGAGATCACACATCATCGGTTCACGCGTGCGACCAAGCCCTATAAATAGGCAAGAGATGGAGAGAGAGAGTTCTTCTTCTCCTTGCTTACTTTCTTTAGAGTTCTTCTTCAAAAACCCAACTTTTCTTCTCTCAAAGAAATGTCTCCCAAGACTCCTCGCGGCGGTGCTGGCAAAGAAAAGGAGCCGGTGGAGTATGCCGGGGGATGCCCCTATCACCATTGTGACTCCGGCCGACGTTTGCCCTGCTGTGACGGGTGGGTGTCGTCTTTTCCACTACTTTCTTTGTTCAGGCGGTCTTTGGATCATGCGACTGAGTTGATGTGCCCTAACTCTCTTCTGCCGACGCGCATGGACTTCTGTCCTCGCCGAGGTTTCACCCGCCGACGTGCATAGGTTTAGGCCTTTATCATGCACCGAGGTTTAACTGCGGACGCACATGCGTTTACACCCTGAATGTGTCGAAGCCTTTGCTGACGCGCATGGGTTTACGTCCTGATGATGCGCCGAAGCCTTTCACTGAGGCGCATGGGTTTACACCCTGATGATGCGCCAGGTTGCTTTGACACACCTTGTCTTTTTGCTTGACTTTGATTTTTGTTGTGCCAGTATCGATGACGATTCCGTTGCTGAATGTGGTCCTTCTGGATGCTTCCCTTTGTCAAATGGGAGTTGATTTTGAGGCGGTTGTCAACCCCGCCAAGGGTGTTATCTTACAGTATCAACCTCCTGAGAGGGTGCTGCAGATCCAGAACCAGTTGCCAACCTTCCTTCAGAGCATGATGGAGAGCGGAAAACTGAAATCTGCTGAATCCGAAGATATGACCTTCTTGAAACCCGCCTTTTTGTTCGGTGACCGCCTGATCTCCACGGAAGCGAAGATACTGAAGGTCAAAGAAGACTGGTTCTTTTTCTGCAAAAGGCATGGTGCTGTACATGCGACAACTTGACCGCCAGTTGTCGCTGACAGCCTTCTATCGTCTAGCTTCGAAGAGAAGGATGTCCTGGGATCTTACTCCTTCTCAGGGAGGGGCCCTAGAAGGTGCTCTTTCGATTGATGCTACTTCGAATCAGAGGGATACCCTATCTGCTTCACGAACCGATCCCTCGTTCAGTTGCCGAACTTTGCGTCCCGGAAGCCTCTACAGTGAAGTCCCAACTGACACTTTTGCCTTCAATGCTTCAACCTTTGCGAGTCGGATGCTGACATCGAGGGTCATGTATCCGAAAGGTAGCTTTAGGGTCGAAGGTTGGTGTCATCATATCTCGAGGTGGGACGAGTTGACCACTTGGGTGCTTTCGAAATTCAAGGCTGAGCTTAAGGAGATTGGGCTGACAGCCGCTATCCGTGCCACGCAGGCTGGCATGGATCTCAATAAGCCTATGTTCCTTGCACTCTTGGAGTTGTTTAATACACAGACTGGTACCTTATACACTCTATAGGGGAGTTGGGGTTGGCTCTCCACGAGATATACGAAGTGTCCAAGCTTCCCTGGGGCTCGGAGCCGTACGAGAAATATTTCCCATCAAATGAAGAGATCCAGGTTCTGGAAAATAAGGACTCGGAGATGATGGCCGTTTTCAAGGAAGTGGCGAACCATCATTATTTGATGCATCGGAAGGACAAAGTCAAGACTCAGCCATGTGACTGCTTGGAGGGATTATGTTTTCAAGCATGATTTGGCGGATCCCTCGAGGATCCGGTTTACGACTCCGCAACGGCTGAAACATACGGAAGTGACTTCTGAGATAAGCCGGCTGGATGAGAGGACCCCTCGTTCCAATAAGGATGGCGAGAACGCGTATAGCTGCTTCTGGCACTGTGCGCACCGGATGTCGTCTAAAGCGGTGCTGACAACATACTTGATGATATGGCTTCGAGATTGTGTGTTTTGGGCGGATCTGGTGCAGTGAGGGTACACCGGAACCTTATTTTGTCTGCCGTAAAGTTGGCTTTCGGGCGTCCCTTAGCTCTCCTTCCCGCTATGGTGTGTAACCTATTGCGGGGTTTGAGGACTTTTGCTGATGACGTGATCCAGGGGAGAGGTAAAAATGATAACTTTCCCCGGGCTGAATTGCTATTCCATTATCTTATGGGATGGCTAATTCTGCATCATCCGAATGTGATGAGTCCCGGTCCGGAAGAGGATTATGTTGAAGGGGATGCCTTTATCCGTCGCTTCTATAAGAGGAAGTGGTTACACACTGGCGTCCCCGTTTGTAGGAGAGTTTTGTCCTACCTTCAGGGGTGGTAGATTGTCAAGGTCGCCCCCATCTTCAAAGATTTCGAGGCTGACCAAGATTTAATCGACTCAGGTGAAGATGCTATTACTCTGCCGAAATGGGATTTTCGTTGGTTGTAAAGTATTCGGCCTTCTCACTTGGTCTATCGCAACCAGAATAGGTGTTATCTGGAGCCATATCTGCCCAGCCGTTCGCTCGCCAGTTTGGCTATACTCAGCTGATGCTACGGAATCCCAGTAACAGTCTGGGATTCATCGGTAGTTTGCTGGATGGAGCCCGGGGCTGGCAATATTACAATATCGGGTGTACTGGTGTTCAGTTTACGGCGCCCGTTCGCAACCTTCGGCCACAGATCCTGTATTCGGCCGCTAAGCTGTATTGCACAATGAATGCTGCATCTCCAGGTTATGACGGAGAGACTAGTTTCATCATTGGAACTCAGCTGGAGGCCACGGCGAACACGTTGATGGTGGCTCGGTCATATCGCCCACCAGAACTGGGGGTATTGGGCTGCTGCTGCAACATCAGTGAGAGATCCTCTTGTTGGGAAGAGGCGGGCTGACGCGAAAGCCGGCTTGTCTGTACCAAGAAGGTTGAGGAAGACGACGAATCCAAAGGCAACGGGAGTGCCACCTATACCACCAGTGGAATCAGCTCCTGCTGAGGTAAGGAGTCCTCCGTAGCTTTGGCTTATCTTGTCATTTTGGTGACTTGTGCTGTTCTTCTTGTAGGGATCGTCAAAGAAAAAGACCCGCGTTTCAAAACCGGGTGTCAGTAAACCGAATAAGGTAGCAAGCTCTTCTGATGAGCGCATCCCTCCGATGGTAATGTCTTCAAAGAGGAGAGTCTTGAAGATGTTCCCGCAGAGGTTTTACTATCTCCAGACTTTGTTGAAAGAGATGTAGAGGTTGCAGCAACTTCCAGGGAGGTGCCAGCTGCCGTGAGGGCCTTGGACGTTGAGGGTCCAGCGGACACGGGGCTTCGTGATGATGTGGGGTGGAGTTCGTCATCTTCGGATGATATCGCTCCAGAGTTGCAAGATCCTGTTGCGGGGGCAACAGATGTGATTGAAACAGAGGAGAGGGTTGATTCCCCTCCTTGTTATGATGAAGGAAGGTCGGCTGCATCATTGCCAAGCCCTACCCTAGACTCAGCGGCGGAAGCTGAGGTGGCTACCAATCAGGAGGTAGTGACAGATCCTATCCCTGTAGAGGGATTTGATGAAAAGACTCGTCTGACGGTCCCGACTCCTGGGGCGGGTCAGGAGACAAGTGTTGATCTCTCCGTTCTACTAGGGAGGTATTGGCTGTTGATAGCGCGTTTGGGATTGGAGAGGTGGTCGCTGACATCGGTAGTACTTCCAAGTTCGGAAGGGTAAGGGTCTGATGGAACCCTCTGTTGCTCCTTCCACTTGGGGTACTATCTCGACACCTGTGCCGGCTCCTTCTGCTCCCTTGGCTCCTCGGGCTAATAGCCCTGCCCCTGTTGATGAAGAGCCTATTGATGCCAAGGTTCAAGCCTCGCAGGTTGAGGTTGGCGGGTCTTCTTGCGGTCCGCCAACTAGGGTAGCTCCTCCAACTCCTGTCATGACACCACAGGTGCTGGCGGACGCAGATGAATATGTGAGATTCATCGTTGAGGCAGTGTACAAAATGCTGCAGAGGGGGGTGTCGGCAGTGACGGACGCCAAGAGGAGCTTTACGACGGCAAGAACTCTGGCATTGCCTCATATCAACTTGATCCGTATTCACCCGGGCCACGAGCATATGGCCAACATTCTGGAAGCTACGGTGGCTGAGTTGGACCAGCGGCTTTCTGAATTAGGGTGCATCCAGCGGAATGACCTCTCCGTCCTGATAGATGCAGAGAAGGAGAAGTTGCTCGCCAAGACTGTGTCTTCCTACCAGGCTACTGTGAGTGTCTAGGAACTCGAAGTGTCTGAGACCGAAGCTGCAGTGGAGCGGTTATCTCAGTCTACACGGGAGACAGTGGAGACGCGAGTTGCGTTGGACGCAAATATCGTAGAGATTGACGCACAGATGCGCCGTCTTGAGGATCAGCGGGCCCGACTCCTATTGGACGCTGAACGTGTCCAGGCTGATCACGTAGCATTCAAGAAGGAGGAAGCAGCTTTCACTCTCCGAGCTCTTATCCTGGCTCAGCAGAGACAGCAGCTTGATGAGAAGCACGAGAATGAAACTTCTGCTGAGGCTGTCGAAGCGATGCACCAAGAAGCTAAACGTCGAGTCTTGGCGACTGTGGAGACTCGGACGGCAGACTTGAAATGCCGAATTGTAGAGCTTTCCGCCAACCCTGGGAATATTTAGGGCTTGTAGTCTCTGCCTTTTTGTATTTTTGCAACTCTTGCTGGGGATAGTGTAATCCTTTACTCTTTTTTTAAATAAAGAAGTACACTATTTCCTACGATGCGTTCATTTTTGCTTGTCATGAACTTTGATGATTTGTGTGAACCTATTATCTTTTACGTACCTTGGTTTCAGATACAGATAATAAGTTTGAAGGAACCAATATATTTGCTCAGAGGTAATGTGGACGTGGCAAATATGGGGTTCAAATGATAGAATCTTCCTACTCAGAGGTGTTATGAACGTGGTAGGAATGACTCTGGAAGATGCACGAAACTACTCAGAGGTAATGTGGACGTGGAAGTTCTGCGATCGATGTACGGCAACGCGGAGGTTGTCTGTATGGGATGTTTACTCAGAGGTAATATGGACGTGGTAAACATGAAGGATAGCGTAGTCTTACGGGGTATAAGATTCCGCCTTGTAGGGTGTAGGAGGACAACTCAGAGGTGATGTGTACGTGGTTGTCCTTCTACTGGAGGATGCTACGGAACAACTGGGTTCCGAAAGCGTATGATTTTGTGGAATGGAAGTACATGTCTGAAAAGATGTCAAGAGTAGTACTTTTTAGGAACTTGCCGTTGATGGGCATTATGAACAAGTCCCCATTGGGTTTGGCGAGACGGTAAGCACCGTTTGAGTATACCGTCTCGATGATGAAAGGTCCTTCCCTTTTGGGCTCGAACTTTCCTAGTGTTTTGTAAGTCAACACCATCGGCCTCCTGACTGCCAGGACCAGGTCGCCAACTTGGAAAGTCCTTGCTTGACCTTCTTGTTGAAAGCCTGTGATATACGGGCTTGGTAGAGTTCGATGCGTTATGAGCTAGGAGACGCTTTTCGTCAAGTGCCTCCAGTTCTCGCAGACGACGACGTTGATTGTCTTCTTCTGTGAGTTGGTTTGTGATTGCTACGCGGAGTGAGGGTATCTGAATCTCGAGAGGCAGCAGTACCGCTTTGCTCACGTAGACCAAGGAGAATGGTGTGTGTCGGGGTCCGTACCGTTGTGCGGTAGGCCCAAAGGCATTCGCCAAGCTTTTCATCCCAGTCGCGTTTGTTAGATGATATGACTTTTTGAGTAGCCTGACAATAGTTTTGTTGAACGCCTCTGCCAATTCGTTTGCTTCCGGATTGTAGGCGGTTGATGCCACGTTTTGAATGCGATTCTTGTCACAGAATCGGCTGAAGACATGGCTGATGAACTGAGGACCATTATCGTGGATGATCCTCCGGGGTATCCCGAAACGGTAGATGACGTGGTGTTTAATGAAGCTGATCACCCTGGAGCTTTTCACTTCTGCCAGAGGGACTGCTTCTGCCCATTTGGAGAAGTAGTCGGTGATTGCTAGGATGAAGCGGTGTCCTCTTGATGAAGAAGAGGTGATTGGTCCCACAATGTCCATTCCCCAAGCTTCAAAGGGCCAGGAGCGACTGTAGGATGTAGTGGTTCATAAGGTGTATGAATGAAGTCTGCGTGCAGCTGGAACGCATGGCACTTCTTAGCATATTCAACAGCGTCAGCAGCCATGGTTGGCCAATAATAGCCCATGCGTCGCAGTCGATCCTGCAACTTAGGACCGGGCTGATGGGCCCCGCAGTTTCTATCATGAGCTTCTCGAAGGGCTTCGGCTGCTTCTTCGTTAGACAATCATCGAAGGAGAAGTCCATCGTAGGAGCGTCGGTACAGCGTTTTAGTAGCCGTATCATAGTAGAATCGAAGAGAGCGTCTCCTGATCGAGGCAACTTTTTTCGGGTCCTCTGGGAGAATTCCGTAGACAGCAAAGTCGATGAACGGGAATCTCCAATCCCGGACATTAACACCGGCACCTGCTGACATGGCGTGGGCCACTTGTGAGCGCAGGTTTTTTTAGGGCAGACCAAGTCTCGACCCACTATCATGACGTAGTATTGAGTTCTGAGGGGTGCCGCCAAAGAGGCTGCGAGGCCAGCCAGAGCATCGGCCTCTAGATTTTTTAGACGAGATAAGTGTTCGATGAAGAACCCGGTGAAGGTTGAAATGATGTTCAATGCAACTTCATGATAGGGGATCAGATCTTCATGGCGAACCTCGTATTGCCCTCTGATCTGATTTACGACGAGCTTTGAGTCGCCGTAGGCTTTCAGATGATTCACCCCTAGTTGTTGCGCTAGCTGGAGTCCCATAATGAGCGCGTTGTACTCAGCAAAATTGTTGGAGCACGGCTTCAAAAGGGAGTAAGCACGCTGGATGACTAGTTGATCGGGGAAGACTAATACCACCCCCACTCCTGCGATGATTTGGCCTTTGGGGCCTGTTCTTGAAGCGCCATCGAAAAACATCCGCCAGACGGAGCTTTCTTCGATGATATTTGATTCTTGGACCTCATCTGGGCTGTCTTCATAGAGTCTTGAGGACTCTGGATGGGGTGTACAACTAAGAAGTCGGCCAGAGCTTGACCCATAACAGCCTTATGTGGAACGAATACCATGTTGTATGGCGTTAGCAAGATCGCCCATGTGGCTAGCCGGGGGTTCAGTGATCCTGGCTTCGTCATGAGGACACTGAGAGGATTGACTCGGAAATGACGTGAAGTGTCTGGCCCGAGACATAATAACGAGTCTTTTGGATGGCAAATACCAGAGCCAAGCACTCCTTTTCAACGGGGTTGTATCGGTGTTCGGCCCCGATCAGGGTTCAGCTGAGGTAGTAGATTGCTTGCTCATAGCCTGTGTCGCTGTTCTGAGCTAGCAGGGCGCCGAGGGAATGATCCATGGCACGGACGTAGAGCAGGAATAGTTTGCCAACGACGGGTGCCACCAGCACTGGAGGGCTCGTCAGGTAGGCTTTGATGTCGTCGAAAGCCTTTTGGCATTCCTCTGTCCAGACGTAAGAGACTCCCTTCTTCATGAGCTGGGTGAAGGGTTGACATTTGCCGGAAAGGTTTGCTATGAACCTCCGGATGTACGTCAGACATCCCTGTAGGCCTCGAAGTTCTCGAAGATTCTTCGGAGGGTCCATATCAAGAATTGCTTTGGTCTTCTCTGGATCGACATGAATGCCTTTCGCCGTGATGATGAAGCCCAAGAACTTTTCGCTCGAAACCCCAAGGAAGGATTTAGCGGGGTTCATCTTGAGTTGATGCGCCCGTATGAGGTCGAAGACTGTCTTGAGGTCTTGCAGGTGATCTCCTTTGAGACGGCTCTTGGCTGCGATGTCGTCAACATAGCCTTCGACTGTTTTGCGGAGATGCTGACGAAAAATGGTGCTCATAGCACGTTGGTATGTCGCACCAGCATTCTTCAAGCCGAAGGGCATCACTTTGTAGCAGAAAATGCCCTTTGGAGTCCTGAATGACGTATATTTTGCGTCATCGGGGAACATCTTGATCTGGTTGTAGCCTGAATACCCGTCCATGAAAGACATGCGCTCGAAGCCATACGTGTTGTCGATCATCACGTCGATGATTGGAAGCGGGAATTCGTCCTTCGGGCAAGCAGAGTTGAGATCTCGGAAGTCGATACAGACTCGTATCTTTCCATTATTCTTGGTGACGGGACGACGTTGGCTATCCAATCTGGGTGTTGCTCTTCACGGATGAAGCCGCTAGTCAAGAGTTTGTCTACCTCCTGATCGATGGCGTTCATGATGTCCAGACGGAAGCGCCGCTGTTGTTGCTTGATAGGCTTGGCATCAGGCAAGATGTTCAACCTATGCATCACGATTTGGGGATCAAGTCCCGGCATATCTTTGTAGCTCCAGGCAAAGACGTCGATATACTCGTTAGCCGGCTGGATTAAAGATTCTCGGTTTTCTCCTTTTAGGCTTTTGTTGACGAAGATGGGTTTGGAAGAAGATCCATCCCCAAGGTCGATCTGCTCGACTTCGTCTTCGGTGGAAGGTTCACGTAATTCAAAACGAGACTCCATTGTTGTCCCAGGCGTTGAGACCAGGGTTCTTCTTCGAAGAATTCCGACGCTTGGTCTTCGCCTCTTCTTCTTGAGATTGTGCTGATGTCATGTTGGCTGACAGCACTCTCTTGAAGACAGATTCGATATGGTATCGGAATCCCACGTTGATGCTTCAGATGAGTGAGAATGTTCAACTTCTCTGCGTCTGAACTCTCTGGAGTTGACGGCGGAGTGACATAGTCTACCCCCCGTCGAGTTTTGTTGTAGTAGTCCTGCGGCTTTCCTTTACGTGTTGGAAGCCGAAGAGGGAGATGTCGACCTTTGCCGTAGTTCAGGCCTTTGTCGCTTTTTAGGTCGTAACCCATCTTTTGGATGAGGTACTTTGCCTTGGCCGTGTACCGATAGAGTTGCATTCTGCCGGCATCTGGTTCTGGCTCGAGTGGCGGAAGATCTTGATGACGCTCAACCTTGCCGAAGATGATGGATTCTTCGTCTCGACTCCGTGGTAGGACTATGTAACAGACCCCTTGGGACGGGACTACTCGATTTACATGATTGACGGTCGTTATTTGTGTTTGCAACGACCGTAGAGCGTTATCTAATGTATACATGGCATTCCAATGTGGAAGACTAGAATAATTAAAAGACACTCTATTATTGATGAAATGCGAGATTTTATCCCGTGGGATTACATTGTCGAGAGATGGGGCATCTACATCGGCCGAGATATATTCCCTCAGCTCTTCATCCGTAAGCACTGTAGTAAGATCCGGAGGGTCCACCACAGCGTTGATTGGGAGTCCGAAAGGACTACATGAGCCTTCTCCGGTGGCTGGATGGCGGCGGCTTGCCCTTAAGACGTACCTTTAGAGGTGCATCTGTTGTGCCTCCGGTGCCTAGCGCCTTTCCCTGTAGTTTTGCCACAAGAGGAGCCGATGTTTGAGGGGGCTTTCCCTTGAGCCGTATCTTCAGGGGAGCTTCAGGAGCAGCTGGTGCTCTCCCGGATAGCTTAATGCTTGCAGGGGGAACTTCTGAGGCGGTTTGCCTTTGAGTCGGATCTTCAAAGGAGCATCGTGAGTGACCTCAGGCTCCATGTCCGGCTCTGCTGTTTCTGCTTCGTCATCAGTATCATTGGCCTCCTCCTCGTTAGGTGATTTGTATAAGTCGGCATCGGTGAAGTAGGCTTCAATCCCTTTGAAGGGGTCGACGTCCGCGAACTCCATACGGATGATGTTGTTGGTGGACACGTACTTCATACATTGGTGGACGTGGATGGCACCACCATGTACTCGTGCAGCCATGGGTGACCCAACAGAATGTTGTAGTTGACTTCAGCATCCACGACATAACAAGTGACCACGGTTCTGAGGTTACCGATGTGGCACTTTAGTCGTATTTTGCCCAGTGGTTCACTTTTGCTGGCGTTGAAACCACTGATTGTTGTATTGAAGGGCGCCAGTCGGTACATTAGGATCCCCAGTGTTGAGAGCAATGTCTTCGGGATGATGCTGAGGGAAGACCCCGGATCGATCTGAATCCGCTTCACCTTGACTGAACCGATGTACCCTGTGTAATACAGCGGTCTGTTGTGTCGATTGTGTTTGAGCAACATTTCCTGTTGGATGAAGGTTATATTGGGGATAACCTCCTCCGTACATTGACAGTGCTTGCACACAATCGGGAGATCTTCCGGCTGCTTGACCTGACTAAGAAAGGATTCAGCATCCTTCAGAGCTTCGCAGAGAGCTTCTCGGGAGTCTTTGGAAAGACGAAGGAGCTCGAACAGAGATAAGCGGGCGGGAGTACTGGCGAGTTGTGCCAGTATGTCGAAGTTGTGGGGCTTGGCTAGCCCCGAAGCATTCTATTTTCGCAGAGGCCTATCGAAGCGGGCCTCTATCTGCTTCTGTTTATTGGCTGCTGAGGGCTTAGAGGGGCCCTCGTCCTGGACAGCAGGGACGGTGCTAGGAGGCACAACCTCGACGGCAGCTTCGTCGGGTTGGACGTTCTGTTGTGAACGCGTCTGCACAGGAAGTGCCTCTTCCGCTGAAGAAGAGACCATGCGGCAAGACTTGATCTTCCTGCCTTTGGACTTAGAGGTAGGGCGTACCTCCGGTTGAGTCACCTCGGAGACGAGATCGGAATAAACCCACAGGATCTCTCCTCAAGATGTGGTGAGTGGGATGAGTCCACTCACGTTGTCACAGGTTGGTGGTAAGTTAACCACCTCCATTGTCGCCTTAGGGATGGGGACGCCGTCCTGTGTTGTAGTCGGCGGTAGGGTGCCAAACTGGAGTGACACCACATTGGCCGATACCGTCTTCTCTTCGTAGTCGATGGAGATTACATCCGCATTGATCATGCGCTGGATAATTCTTGAGGACATAACAGTCCTTGGTTGGGTGTCCAACAAACCGATGGTAGTGACAATACCTCGGGTTGTCCACTTTCCCAACCTCATCGGGACGCTTAGGGTCCGGAAGCTTGATCTTGTCGCCCTGCTTCAGTATCTCAAAGAGCTGTAGGGTGTCTTCGTCATTGAACGAATAAACTTCCTTCGGCCTCGGTGCAAGTGGAGGCTTCTGAGTAGGTGCTGATGCACCTTTTGAGGCATTCACAGTCAATGCCTGCTTTCCCTTTGCCTCTCGTACGGGGTTGTTGGTTGCAGGCCATTTTCCCTTGTCCTCGAAGGCAGGGAAACTGACTCCCAGAAGACGAGCGTTGGCTGCCTTCTTCTCCGCGGCTTCTGCTTCAATGATCAAGGAGCTCCAGTCAGGAGGAGAGAGAGTAGAGTTAAGCCAGAGCTTGACTGTAGGCAGCATGTTCATGCTGCAGGAGGAGAGAAGCACATGTTCTGGCATGCCCGGGGGCAGTCTGAAGCAGGCCTAACGGAAGCGTTCGATGAACACTCGAACTGTTTCCTTCTCCTTCTGGCGTATCTCTATAAGGGACGCCATTGTCATGTCCTTCCTGCCGTCGTAGAAACGGTCGAGAAAGAGGCGCGTCAGGTCGTCGAAGGAAGATATTGAATTGTCGGGAGGCTGCAGTACCAGTCGTACGCCACTCCTTTCAGTGCCCCAACAAATCTGCTGGTAAGAAGCGCGTCCTCCTTCGGAAGATGTCCCGTCTGAGACTGGAAATACGTCAGGTAGCGACGAGGAGAGTCCTTCCCGTCGTACGACGTCAGTGTTTGTGGTTTATACTTTGGAGGATAACCACCTTGTTCCACTCGAGGGGATAAGGCTGGGGGATGCCCATTTTCTGGCGCTCCTCTTGTATCGTCTTGGACTCAAAGCGCTCGTGCAGGTCCCTGATCATCTCGACCACATCTTCCGTGGAGCTGGGAGTCGGGGAAGGTGGTACCACCAGATGTTGAGCATTTGAGGGCTCCGACGTCCGAGGTGCTTCGCGATGATCTGCGTCCGAAGATACCCGTTGAAGGGGTACACTCGACTCTCCATTGGCCCCTGGATCGGGACCGGTAGAACGTGTCCTGGTCAAATCTGACCGTATCTCAAACACTGCCTGAGTCAGTATTTGCAGAGGCAGATGGGGTTTTGAGTCCTCCCTCCAGGGTATCTATGTACTGGACGAGGTCTGTTGGCGGCGCATCAAACTCGACATCAGCCTCAGTCACGTTTACTGTCATGACATGGCCGGGAGTGGATGGATGAGTTGAGGCCTCACTCTCGGCCTCACTCCCTTGTAGGGGAGTTGTCTCTCCTGAAGCTTCATCTGGGCTACCCTCGGCTATATTCGGGAGAACATTCACCACAGGCGCATCTACAAGGGCCTGATTACCCTTAGCTCCGTCTTGAAGGGCCTCTTCATCTCCGAAACTCGGGTCCGCAGATGCTAGGCTACCCCAGCTATGTTCTAGAGGATATCCTCGTCTTCAGTGGCTTCTGGGAGGCTGACTTCGCCTCGAGGATCTGCCCCAAGTGTGCTTTGGACACACTCGTCTTCGGAAGGAGGCTCGACAAGGGTCTGACTACCCCCAGCTTCCTCCAAGAACTTCTTCCTCGCTCAAGTGCCTTCGAACACTCCGGAGGATGAGACAGCTGTCTTGGTTTTCCTCGGCTGGCTCTTGGACGAGGAAGAGAGACTGCCAGTCGCCTTTCGGACTGACGAGGAGTTGGTGATCACGTTGCATGAAGCAACCATTGGTTCCTCTTCTGTTGACACCTTCTTTCCGAGGCGACGTCGAGGGGTGTCGATGATTGCAGCCGCTGCAACACCGACTGCCTTGGTGGGATTGCCGCTTTGCAACAGCAGTTGATGGTGACCACAACACAAGTATGCCCCGTGAGAGACGCATCGTGCTTGTTAGTCAACTCTCCTGATCGGCGCTTGTGAGTAATCACGTTACGCAGATCGTTGTAGGAGAGTGCCACCTTCGTACCCCCTTCTAGCGCATGGCAAGGCCAAGCGCCGGAGTGGTCAAGTGAGTGCTGCGCCCCTGATCTAATACCAAACAGGCATTCCGATCAGTAGTGGGGGAACCACAGCATTTTGGGTGACTTGAACGGACCTCAAACGTACCACCGGAGGAGGCGCGGGAGTTCAAGACCACTGGATTTGCCTTGCTCGATTTGGTTGTGCACGCAGCAGTAGATGCGCCCAAGTGAGACAAGGGCTTTGAAGGTCGGCTCGTTCTCGGCACCGCAATACTCGAGTCGACCTTGTACAACTTACCATCAGCAGCACGTACGATTATGAGCGCATGCTTCTGGCTTGTTGCTGGCATAGCACGTTTGGGACGCATGGCCCGTGCTGCCTTGGACTTCTTCGTACCAGGCCGCTGGGGCGCGTAGTACTCAGAATTCAAATTCTCTTCGCCACTACAGCGAGTGAGTCTGTCAAAGACAGAGATCTTCTGTGGCGCATCAGAGGTGATGTACGGGGCATTGGCTGCGCTCCTGCTCGTCGATGCATCTTCCTCGCCTGAAAGGGAGATGGCTGGGGAACGTGGTTAGCCGCACGTTTTCCCGAGAGATGTGCTGCACCAGCGGGCGCATCTTGGTTGCTAAGGTCGTCAGCAGGAAGGGAAGGCTGGATTGGCGCATCCCCTTCGGTGGTGGTGCCCGAGGCGTCGACCTTGCACACCCAGACTCGGCGGGTCTTCTTCGGCAGCCGCTTCGAAGGACTCGCACTGCCTTCAGAGATGAACTCTCATAGCCTGTTGATTGAGGCGTAACCAGCGTCTTGTAGGAGGATCCCACCTTCATATCATCGGATTGTGACACAGCTTTCTCGGTGGAGGAGAAAGAGGTCCCCAGCAGAGTCGCCAGCTTGTTTGCCAATAAAATTCTTTGATTGTAAATTTTAATACAAACAGAACAGTGTTACAATATAGGACTTAGACGTAGTCCTAGGAGTACACTTTTGTTTAATCTGGGTTTCTTGTGCCAATGGAGTGAGTGGTAATACGTTGACTCCGTTGACGATCTGACGACGGTTATCGGTTCTCTGAAAATCTGGATTGCTCTGGGTGCTGGAGCTTGCAGAGAGAAGGAAGACGTTGAGTGTCTGTATCTGCCTCTCTGGTGGTGCGAAGTCTCTGTCTGTTCGCTGTAGAGGTTGATATGTATGTACGTAGATTGGTCCGTATGTTTCTACAAGAAGGAAATGATCCCTCTATTTATAGTTTTGCATGCTGGCTGCTCGTACGCGCATATATAGGATGCGCCTGTATACGGGGACGCTACGTGTTGATTGCTGATGGAGGCGCATGGACGATATGCCCTGATCGAGGGGGTTGACTTCTTCATGTTGCTGTTGTGAACCGACACGTAGCGGAGAAGAAGATCTTTCTGTTGCTGAGATCTTGGATGAGTCGAGTCAATGAACATGTGTCGTCGACCATGGCTCAGAGATCTCGAATTTGGTAGGGGGAATGATCTGGTAGGATGCGCCTAGGATTGGGCGCATGAGGAGACTTTGGCTCGTAACCTTTAGGAGTCACGAACCATTCTAGGCGCATGGCTTTTAAGGCGCATGCAGAGCTTCAGTAGTGACTTTACTCCTATCTTTGGGATCATGGAGAAGTCTGGGGCACATGGCTTTTGAGGCGCATGCAGAGTTGCGACAGTGACTTTCCTTCTGTCTTTAGGGATCAGTAAAAAGTCTGAGGTGCACAGCTTTTGAGGCGTATGCATGTTTGGGCGCATGGCCGCGGAGGCGCATGCGAGATGGTTAGATGGCCACGTGGCTGTAGCCGTCGGAGGGGAGTAATAATGATGCTGACGTTGGCGATGCTTCGTCTTCTGAAAAAGCTGCCGACTGCTCAGACTTGGGAGGCGTGCTGCCAACTCTGTCAGTTCAGCATTTAATGTTTGTGACGTTCGATAGACAGCTTAGTGGGCACGTCGGTTGGCGTTCCACTAGGCGTATGGGGACGCATGGGGGCGCGTCCCTATGATGCTCTTGGTACTGAAGGGCGCGTATGTGTGATGCGCTTGGTGTAGAAGGGCAAGTCTGTGTGATGCGCGGTCTGGCCGGCGCATCCGCTTCGTGAGATGTCTTTGATGGTGCAACTGTTACGTTCTTCGAGTGCTTTAAATAGCCGTTTTGACTTGGCTAAATTCGAAGCGTTCGGTTCACCCATTTAATGCAAATTCAGTGCACGGAATTCGGAGAGCCATCCACTTGGCGCATGGGTTTGATTTGCCCGGCCTATAATAGTGGTATCGAGAGAGGGTTGGCCTCTCATTCCCTCACATCTTTTCGACATAAACTTGTGTACTCGAATGCATTCTGTTGACGAGATGCTCTCGAGGGTGAAGATGCGACGCAGTGTCTTCGTTGATGCACTTGAAGGTGACTGTTACATCTAAAAGACGGAGTCGAGGGCTTCCGAGGCAGGCGGAAGGTACCTGTTGCATCCAAAGATAGGGATGCTCGGGCCTCATTTCCGTTACTCCGGAAGAGCCGTAGATTGGAATGGTGGTGCTAGGCTCTTTCTTCCTTCAAAGTGGGCGTTGCCCACTCTGGTTGTGTTGAAAGCTGCTCCTTTAGCCGTGGTTTCGATCACGGTCTTCCTTCGCCTTTGGAGGCTCTTTCGAAGCCTCCCCTGGCCACAGATTTGCGGTGCTCTTCTCTTCTTTGGTTTCAGCCAGAGGGTTAAATGCTTCATTAGTCGAAGCATCTATCAGGTGAGCCTGGATGGAAGAGCGACACATAACTGGGCTGCTGAAGGGATGCACATAACTGGGGATGCACATAACTGAGCTGCTGAACGGATGCGCCCTGCTGAGTGCGCTTGGCAGAATGTACCTGGTTGAGGGCGCATGGTGGTTGCTGCGCCTGACTGGAGGCGTATGGTGGTTGCTGGCTGTAGACATGGGATCCTTTCTTTGTAGAAATTCTCCTTTGTGCAATCTTCCTTAGACATGTAATAGACTTTTATATGTTAAATAAAAAGTCCTCTTTCAATGTCTATATTTGTTGCTTTTTGCTGTGAAGCACTTCGTCCATGCTTTGGCACATGTAGTCTGGCGCATAGACTTTTGGGTTCTGAAATTCCATGCTTCTACAGAACCCACATGATCTCCCCGCGAGATGTGGTGAGTGGAATCAGTCCACTTGCGTTGTCACGTGTCGGCGGACGGTTTGACCACCCCCAATGTCTCCTTCGGGATGGGGACAACACCATCTTGACTTATAGTAGGCGGTAAGGTGCCGAACTGGAGCGACACAATGTTGGCCGAGACTGTCTTCTCCTTGTAATCGACTGAGATGACGTTCGCATTGATCATGCGTTGTATGTAGTTCTTGAGGATGTAGCAGTCTTGAGTTGGATGTCCAACGACTGATGGTAGTGATAGTACCTCGGGTCGTCCACTCTGTCCACTATGTTAGGACGTTTAGGATCAGGCAACATGATCTTGTCGCTCTGTTTCAGCATCTCGAAGAGTTGTATGGTGTCCTCGTCATTGAAGGAGTAGACCTCCTTCGGCCTTGGTACAGGTGGATGCTTCTGAGCGGGCACCTGTGTGCCCTTTGAACATTGACAGTCAATACCTGCTTCCCATTCACCTCGCATCCATTGTTGCTGGTAGCAGGCCATTTTCCTTTGTCATCGAAAGAAGGGAAGTTAACCCCCAGAATGCGAGCATTACGTGCCTTCTTCTCAACAGCTTTGACCTCGATGATCAACGAACTCCAATCGGGAGATTGAGCGGAGTTGAGCCAGAGCTTGATTGCGGGGATCATGTTCATGCTGTAGGAATCGATGAGGGCATGTTCTGGCATACCTAGAGGCAACCTTAGGCAAGCTTGTCGAAAATGCTCGATAAAGGCTCCAACAGTCTCCTTCTCTGTCTGACGTACTTCTATAAGGGACGACCTGGTCATGTCTCTCTCTCCATCATAGAATCGATCGAGGAAGAGGCATGTCAAGTTGTCAAAGGATGATATAGAGTTGTTGGGGAGACTGCAGTAACAGTCGTTGGCGACTCCCTTTAATGCCTCGACGAATAGACTGGTGAGTAGGGCATCTTCCTTCGTGAGATGTCCCGTTTGAGATTGGAAGTAGGTCAAATACCGGCAAGGGGAATCCTTTCCATCATATGGCGTCATTGTTTGTGGTTGATACTTAGGAAGGTAAACCATTTTATTCCACTCGAGGGGTTAAGGTTGCGAGATTCCTATCTTCTGACGTTCTTTCTACCTATTTCGCGCCTCGAAGCGCTTAAACATATCTCTGATCATCTCAACCAAATCCTATGTAGAGCTGGAAGAAGGCGAAGGTGGTACGACATGAAGCTGTATATTTGAAGGAGCCGACGTACGAGGTGCGGCATGATGATCTGCACCCGAAGATACCCGTTGAGGGGGTATACTCGATTCTCCACTGGCCCCTGGGTCGGGACTGGTAAAGATAGGTGCCCTTGCTAATACTGGAGATGCCAGAGTGGTTCGAATCAAAAAACACCGTTTGGGTCAAGGTTTGCATGGAGGCAAAGTAGGTTTTGAGGCCCCTCTCCAGGGTGTCCATGCACTGTACGATGTCCAGATCCAGAGTTTCTGGCTCTCCTTCATCACCACCCCTGCCATATAGACTGGCATGACATGGGTGGAGGTGGAAGGATAGATCGAGGATTCGCTTTTGACCTTACTTTTCAATTGAAGAGCCTCTTCTTCTGAGGCCTCGCCCTGGCTACCCCCATCTGCGTCATGGTTGGTTCTTTGGAGGACATCCTCATCTTCGAGAGGGTTGTCATGGATAGCAGATGTAAAACCCCTAAATTTCTACTATTTTTTTTTATTAATTTGCATGGGTTTAATTTTTTGGTACTGTATGTCACGTAGTCGTATTGTACGTTGTATGCAAAATTTTCGTTTGCTCGACAAGTACGAATATGTGCGAGCGTACATATTTTATAAAAATATTTTCTTTTCTATTTTAATATACACTTTCAAAATTATATAATTATTATTCTTGCTATAAAAAGCCTTTGGTTTCTAAAGAGTTATTAATAATAAATAATATTTTGTATACTAGAAAAGCCTAATTATGTAAAGGATATTTGTTGCATACAAATATTTCGTTATTTATTGGTCTATTTTAAATAAAAGTATAATTTTCAAAATTTATTAATAGTAATATTTTATTGTTCAAAAAGATATTTAAAAATATTTATTATTTTCGAAATTATTATTATTGGTATTTTGAAAAATATTTTTGGAAGTTATTTTGGCCAATTAAATCTTGATTTAATGTTTGAAATTATTTAAATAGATTAAACTAGTATCTATATTTGGAATTGGATTATTTGATTTGATTTTAAACTAAAGGGATTTAATTTAAATAGGATTTGCATTTGGATTTGGATTTGAATTTAAATAGATAATTTAACTAATTTTGGGTTTAAACGATCCTAATCATTATCTAATTGGGAATTCCCACATCCTATATAAATAGGCAGGTACTCTTCCAACTTTTTATTCTTCCACAATTTTTCCATAAATTCCACAAGTGAGTGCCTCGTGTCGGTTCCATCCATCCTCAATGTGCGTGCCACGTGTCCATGTCCAACATCCTTCTGTGTCGGCCGTGACGGCCTCGGGTCCGACCTCGGGTGTCTTCTCAATATCTTATTCCAATATTATTTACATATACATTGTTCATCCCTCTCGTGTCGACAACCCGACACAGTTGAATCCAAATCCTAACCCTAACACCTGTTCTAACCACCGCCACAGCACCTTTCCTCCCTCTCCAGCCACCTCGTCCGTACGCCGCGACCACAAACACCAGTACACCACCCTACCAACACCGACCCCCAACCCGCAGCGCCACCATCACCACGAAGTCGCCACCACCACCACATCCATGGACATCGCCCACGCCAAACAACCACCACCGCCAAAACTCGACAACCTGCCGCCACCAGCATCACCAACCACCATCCCCGTCGACAATCACCCACCACCACTGCCACCATCGCCAGCATCACAAACACCATCGCCACCCCGGCCATCACAGGTTGGCCGCCACCCAAAATACACCCCAACACCAGAAAAACAAAGAAGAAGAAAACGCTAACCCTAACCTCACCTGAAGTCGAGCGCCGCCCCGCCGTAGCCGCGACCCGCCGGAACCCCAGTGCTCCGCCGGCCGAGTTAGCCGAGCTCGCTCCGCCCCTAGTCGCCGTTTCCCTTGCGATGTCCGCGTCCGACCACCACCGTGTCGACCTCCGCATCCCTTGCCAAGCCGCGCACCCACCGGCTGCGCGCGCCCTCCGCCCTTCCTGGACCGACGAGCTCCGCCGCCGCCAAGTCCCGTAGCCTCGCCGCCGCGAAAACCCAATCCGAACCCCGAGTTCTTCTCCTCTGCCTGAGCTCCCCCATCCTCCTTCTCCCGCCGGCGCCACCCTCTTGCTCCGGTCACCGCCGCAGCTATCTCCTCTCCGCCTCGCTCTTTAACTTCGCCGCCGAATCGAGCCCTAGCCGCCTCCTCCGGCGCAGCGACCACGGTGCGCTCGCAAACCCCCGTACCCGTAGTCGCCGCGTCCGCCGTGCGCCGAGCCCAGCGCTCCGCCGCCGGCGATTCCTCCGCCGACTCGTCCACCTCCCGCTTCCTCTCTCCTCCCGACCTCTCTTCTCCTCCCTCTCTTCGCACTCTTCCCCTCTCTTTTCTTTCTATACTCTCTCTCTCTCCTCACTGTGTTTATCGGGAATAGACAGAGATATTTTGTTTAATTATTTTTATTTTTATTATTATTATTAATCTTATCAATATTATTATTATTAATCTGATTATTATTATTATTATTATTCTGATTATTATTATTATTATTATTTGGATTATTATTATTATTATTATTATTATTATTATTATTATTATTATTATTATTATATGGATTAATTTATCATGTTGCTTATTTATTACTTCCACTTAAATGCATTGGAAAGAAAAAGTATATGTGCTGACAGTACTATTAATACTGTCATCTAGTATTCCTATTAATATTATTTTTATATATATCTTATTTATGTCATCCTTTTGCATTTAACAATATATATAGTATTACTTAAAATATTTTGATTTAACCAAATATAGCTTCCTACCTAAAATATTATTTTAACAAAACTAGGGATATTAGCCTAAAATATTTTTATGGATTTCAACATATTTGCCTAAAAATATTTTACCCATAAATTTAGTTTTAAAAAGAAAATTTATTAATAAGTTACTAGTGTTTCTCAAATATTTTAAGTAATATAGTTCATACCTCAAACCATATTTTTATAAGCTTAGAAATTTGTTGCCGACAACAATTTTTGATTTTAGTGTTTGCCTAAAATATAATTTGAATTTTTAAGTATTATAAAATATTTTCTAAAATCGTATACACATATATTATCTACTCAATTTCTTTCAACTACCCTCATGTCCGTGACTCAATTCCATTATTCCTATTCCCTCCCCAATTCGATACTACCTTATGTCGACCCGAACAAATTGACCCTTCTGGACTCAATGACATATTCCATGCCGCCATCAGAGGTCTCCTTGCATAGTTGTTGCACCGAAGTCACGGTTCATACCAGCTTGATCATCGCAGCACACCAGGCGTACTATCAGGCAAGACACCTTGCCATTAGCTGTTTTATTTATTCTAGCTCATATTTCATGCATTACTTATTTTCTTTATGCAAAATAAACTGTGATACATGGCATAACTGTTAGAACTTACTGTTCATTTATTTTCCTGCTATGTATTGTTTTTCTCACATTAAACCTAGATTTAAGGGACCACCTTGTGTGTTGCATACATTGGCCTTGACACGTTGTAAACACGAAGTTATGTGTCGCATGTAGAACACGGAAGTGCGTAATTGGCTGGCCACCAGTACGTACAAGCCGTACGATAGGAATAACCGCTAATAGAGGTTGCATGCTAGTTTGACTTAGCGGTTATAGTAGTTTGTGTTATGGATGCAACACAGTAGGCATTGGGTGGGAAGGACAATTCCTTAGCGTATGGGCTTCGATGCACTTCCCTTGTGACCCGGACTCTCCGCTGGAGATACGGGATTGATGACACATGCTCTTCCTGCTGGCGCCTCTGGTGCCCAAGGGGGACTACGCCGATCCTATTCAGCCAGGGCCCATGCGTAGGAAGGATTGTTCTTAACAATATTTCACTTAGAATGGTAGGCTACCCTATCCGTTAGGTACGAGTACTTTTGGTTTGGGTACTTGTATCTGACCGTGACTTGGAAAAATAGCTTGTCGCGGATTAGTTCGTCACATCTTGTCCTTGTTTGGTTGTAGGTGTGACTTACTACTTCGATGAGAAGGTATTGAACCTTGTTGGGGTCCGGATACCATATCAGATTCTTAGCATGGAAAGATACGTCGTCGTGAATTAGTTTACCATCTCCTGTCCTAGTTTGGTTGGGGGGATGGTACGCTCATTCAGTAGGTGCGTATTGGACCATGTTATAAATTCGATTGACTTATTTATTGAGCAATATTTATTCAGTTTATATGGCATGCTATGGTGTGTCTTGTTACGTCCCTCTGAGGACCTGGTTGTCTTGCCAGGTGTGTGCTATTGTCTTTCGCAGGTGCTTTAGCTCTAGCCGTGATCTTCGCTACTTCTTCGAGGATGATTGCATCTGGATCGTCTTCGCTTCGCTCGCCACTCATTTTATTTTTCATGTATTTTATTTTCTTATTTTGTTGGTAGTGGATTTGTCTCCGCCCAACATATTGTATCAAGACAAATTTATTCTCATTATATGATCCTTTATTCATTTATTCTGTGTGGATGAGATTAGTTATGGTTCTACTGCATTTTACAGCTTATGTATTTATACGAGGCTTCCATATATTGGAGTATACTTCGTATGAATACAGATGGCATGTCTACGTTCCTAGTCCTACGTATTTTGGGACTGGGGCGTTACATATTTTTGTGGTGGCCCATGCAGGTCAAGATAAATTGTTTGGTTACTTTACCGTACCAAGCAAGCCTGCGTATAGGATTAGAAGTCTAGGATCTCATCCACATACTTGACCTCTTCCTTGATTCTATCTACCGTTTGACTCATCAATCGTATCTTGCTTGCTTCCTTCCATCCCTATTCTTATCTTCCCTTCGTGCTTGCTAGAGATTGACCCTACTAGTTAGTTGTCCCAAAACACCATTAGTTTAAATTTAAGTTGGGTAGAATAACTTATGACCTAGCAAACCCTTGTCTTTGCGATCTATCTTAGCAAGTCTACTTAGATTCTAGAATTTAGAAAACCTTAACCCATTTGGTCAACCAAGCCATGGTCAATAAAACCGTAGAATGATGTATAGGAATAAACAAGACTTAGATCCTTACGACTCTTAGACTATTCATAATTGTTTTTATTCATCTATTATCATGCCTATATTTTTACTATCTAGACTAATGATGCTAATGTAGCCTAGTTTTTGCAAGCTTAGCCTTTTACCAAGCTTGTTCGTGACATATATGTTAATGGAGGTACCCCACTAACATATTGTCTATCAGAACCGGTGCATAATGGTCTGATCAACCGAGTGCACTTTTGTTCGCTTTTATCGATTATTCTACGTGGATGGAACTTAATTAAACTGGCCTTTAGAATCCCATCCACGACTGCCTTGACAATTCTTTTGAAATTATTCAGTCGTCTTTGAACCACATATTCGTATTCGATATCATCGTCTTCGAACTCTTTATTGCTTCGCACTCACCTATTTTAAGAGGATGAAAGCGTCATACTAGAACTTCCTCTAGCCTTCCCATCGACTATGACCATTCTCACTCATTGTTGCTATATCTTCACCCTAAACCACTCGTCCTTTTCTTGGCCCTATATTCGCTATCATGAACCTTCCAAGTCACTTGATTTAGGCATGAACCTAATCAATCTCTTATTCGTGCCTTAACTCGCGACCCACATGACCATACCGTATTATCTTTCAATGAACTGGATCGCGATTTCTTACGACGTGATTTTGTGAAAACATTACCATCGTTGGATCCCCATTGATACTCCCTTGTGTCCTCTCACCACCTACTAATTCTTAATTTCGAGGACGAAATCCTTTTAAGTTGGGTAGGATGTAAAATCCCTAAATTTCTACTATTTTTTTTTATTAATTTGCATGGGTTTAATTTTTTGGTACTGTATGTCACGTAGTCGTATTGTACGTCGTATGCGAAATTTTCGTTTGCTCGACAAGTACGAATATGTGCGAGCGTACATATTTTATAAAAATATTTTCTTTTCTATTTTAATATACACTTTCAAAATTATATAATTATTATTCTTCTATAAAAAGCCTTTGGTTTCTAAAGAGTTATTAATAATAAATAATATTTTGTATACTAGAAAAGCCTAATTATGTAAAGGATATTTGTTGTATACAAATATTTCGTTATTTATTGGTCTATTTTAAATAAAAGTATAATTTTCGAAATTTATTAATAGTAATATTTTATTGTTCAAAAAGATATTTAAAAATATTTATTATTTTTGAAATTATTATTATTGGTATTTTGAAAAATATTTTTGGAAGTTATTTTGGCCAATTAAATCTTGATTTAATGTTTGAAATTATTTAAATAGATTAAACTAGTATCTATATTTGGAATTGGATTATTTGATTTGATTTTAAACTAAAGGGATTTAATTTAAATAGGATTTGCATTTGGATTTGGATTTGAATTTAAATAGATGATTTAACTAATTTTGGGTTTAAACGATCCTAATCATTATCTAATTGGAAATTCCCACATCCTATATAAATAGGCAGGTACTCCTCCAACTTTTTATTCTTCCACAATTTTTCCACAAATTCCACAAGTGAGTGCCTCATGTCGGTGTTCCATCCATCCTCAATGTGCGTGCCACGTGTCCATGTCCAACATCCTTCCGTGTCGGCCGTGCGGCCTCGGGTCCGGCCCCGGGTGTCTTCTCAATATCTTATTCTAATATTATTTACATATACATTATTCATCCCTCTCGTGTCGACAACCCGACACAGTTGAATCCAAATCCTAACCCTAACACCTGTTCTAACCACCGCCACAGCACCTTTCCTCCCTCTCCAGCCACCTCGTCCGTACGCCGCGACCACAAACACCAGTACACCACCCTACCAACACCGACCCCCAACCCGCAGCGCCACCATCACCACGAAGTCGCTACCACCACCACAGCCATGGACATCGCCCACGCCAAACAACCACCACCGCCAAATCTGGCCAAACCTCGACAACCTGCTGCCACCAGCATCACCAACCACCATCCCCGTCGACCATCACCCACAACCACTGCCACCATCGCCAGCATCACAAACACCATCGCCACCCCGGCCATCACAGGTTGGCCGCCACCCAAAATACACCCCAACACCTGAAAAACAAAGAAGAAGAAAACCCTAACCCTAACCTCACCTGAAGTCGATCGCCGTCCCCGCGTAGCTGCGACCCGCCGGAACCCCAGTGCTCCGCCGGCCGAGTTAGCCGAGCTCGCTCCGCCCCTAGTCGCCGTTTCCCTCGCGATGTCCGCGTCCGACCACCACCGTGTCGACCTCCGCATCCCTTGCCAAGCCGCGCACCCACCGGCTGCGCGCGCCCTCCGCCCTTCCTGGACCGGCGAGCTCCGCCGCCGCCAAGTCCCGTAGCCTCGCCGCCGCGAAAACCCAACCCGAACCCCGAGTTCTTCTCCTCCGCCTGAGCTCCCCCATCCTCCTTCTCCCGCCGGCGCCACCCTCTTGCTCCGGCCACCGCCGCAGCTATCTCCTCTCCGCCTCGCCCTTTAACTTCGCCGCCGAATCGAGCCCTAGCCGCCTCCTCCGGCGCAGCGACCACGGCGCGCTCGCAAACCCCCGTACCGTAGTCGCCGCGTCCGCCGCGCGCCGAGCCCAGCGCTCCGCCGCCGGCGATTCCTCTGCCGACTCGTCCACCTACCGCTTCCTCTCTCCTCCCGACCTCTCTTCTCCTCCCTCGCTCCGCACTCTTCCCCTCTCTTTTCTTTCTATACTCTCTCTCTCTACTCACTGTGTTTATCGGAAATAGACAGAGATATTTTGTTTAATTATTTTTATTTTTATTATTATTATTAATCTTATCATTATTATTATTATTATTCTGTTTATTATTATTATTATTATTCTGATTATTATTATTATTATTATTCTGATTATTATTATTATTATTATTATTATTATTATTATTATTATTATTATTATATGGATTAATTTATTATGTTGCTTATTTTATTACTACCACTTAAATGCAATACTTAATGCATTGGAAAGAAAAAGTATATGTGCTGACAGTACTATCAATACTGTCATCTAATATTCCTATTAAGTATTATTTTTATATATATCTTATTTATGTCATCCTTTTGCATTTAACAATATATATAGTATTACTTAAAATATTTTGATTTAACCAAATATAGCTTCCTACCTAAAATATTATTTTAACAAAACTAGGGATATTAGCCTAAAATATTTTTATGGATTTCAACATATTTGCCTAAAAATATTTTACCCATAAATTTAGTTTTAAAAAGAAAATTTATTAATAAGTTACTAGTGTTTCTCAAATACTTTAAGTAATATAGTTCATACCTCAAACCATATTTTTATAAGCTTAGAAATTTGTTGCCGACAACGATTTTTGATTTTAGTGTTTGCCTAAAATATAATTTGAATTTTTAAGTATTATAAAATATTTTCTAAAATCGTATACACATATATTATCTACTCAATTTCCTTCAACTACCCTCATGTCCGTGACTCAATTCCATTATTCCTATTCCCTCCCCAATTCGATACTACCTTATGTCGACCCGAACAAATTGACCCTTCCGGACTCAATGACACATTCCATGCCGCCATCAGAGGTCTCCTTGCATAGTTGTTGCACCGAAGTCACGGTTTATACCAGCTTGATCATCGTAGCACACCAGGCGTACTATCAGGCAAGACACCTTGCCATTAGCTGTTTTATTTATTCTAGCTCATATTTCATGCATTACTTATTTTCTTTATGCAAAATAAACTGTGATACATGGCATAACTGTTAGAACTTACTGTTTATTTATTTTCCTGCTATGTATTATTTTTCTCACATTAAACCTAGATTTAAGGGACCACCTTGTGTGTTGCATACATTGGCCTTGACACGTTGTAAACACGAAGTTGTGTGTCGCATGTAGAACACGGAAGTGCATGATTGGCTGGCCACCAGTACGTACAAGCCGTGCGATAGGAATAACCGCTAATAGAGGTTGCATGCTAGTTTGACTTAGCGGTTATAGTGGTTTGTGTTGTGGATGCAACACAGTAGGCATTGGGTGGGGAGGACAATTCCTTAGCGTTTGGGCTTCGATGCACTTCCCTTGTGACCCGGACTCTCCGCTGGAGATACGGGGTTGATGACACATGCTCTTCCTACTGGGGCCTCTGGTGTCCAAGGGGGACTACGCCGATCCTATTCAGCCAGGGCCCATGCGTAGGAAGGATTGTTCTTAACAACATTTCACTTAGAATGGTTGGCTACCCTATCCGTTAGGTACGAGTACTTTTGGTTTGGGTACTTGTATCTGACCGTGACTTGGAACAATAACTTGTCGCGGATTAGTTCGTCACATCTTGTCCTTGTTTGGTTGTAGGTGTGACTTACTACTTCGATGAGAAGGTATTGAACCTTGTTGGGGTCCGGATACCATATCGGATTCTTAGCATGGAAAGATACGTCGCCGTGAATTAGTTTACCATATCATGTCCTTGTTTGGTTGGGGGGATGGTACGCTCGTTCAGTAGGTGCGTATTGGACCATGTTATAAATTCGATTGACTTATTTATTGAGCAATATTTATTCAATTTATATGGCATGCTATGATGTGTCTTGTTACGTCCCTCTGAGGACCTGGTTGTCTTGCCAGGTGTGTGCTATTATCTTTCGCAGGTGCTTTAGCTCTAGCCGTGATCTTCACTACTTCTTCGAGGATGATTGCATCTAGATCGTCTTCGCTTCGATCGCCACTCATTTCATTTTCCATGTATTTTATTTCCTTATTTTGTTGGTAGTAGATTTGTCTACGCCCAACATATTGTATCAAGACAAATTTATTCTCATTATATGATCCTTTATTCATTTATTCTGTGTGGATGAGATTAGTTATGGTTCTACTGCATTTTACAGCTTATGTATTTATACGAGGCTTCCATATATTGGAGTATACTTTGTATGAATACAGCTGGCATGTCTACGTTCCTAGTCCTACGTATTTTGGGACTGGGGCGTTACAGCAGGAGTTTGATCACTCCCAGCTGATGCTTCCGCTGGAACTTTCTTCCTTGACCGGTGCCCTCAAATACCCCTAAGGACGGGATCAATATTTTACTCTTTCTCGACTGACTCTTGGACGACGTTGCTGAGGTCGAGGAGTTGGTAGTTGCCTTTCTCCCTGATGAGTGGCAGTTAGAGACAACATGGCAAGAAGCGACCTTGGACTCTGACTCATCTTCAATTGATGACGTTGAATGGGTACAACAGATTTCAGTCGCTAGAACACAGATTGCTTGGATGATGGAGCCATTGTTTTGCGACAACAGTAGTTGATGGTGACCATGGCAGAAGTGTGCCCCACGAGGGGTGCATTATGCTCAATGGTCAGCTCTCCTGATCTGTATTTGTGATTGATTAGATTACACGAATCATGAGGGAAGAGTTTCACTTGCACACCCCCTTCAGGCGCTTGGAGAGGCCAAGTGCCGGGGTGGTCATGTGAATATTGCACCCTCTGATCCAGTTCCAACGCATGAGATACTCCCAGATCATTGGTGGGGGAGCAACATGTATTGAGACTTGAACCCACTTCATGCGCACAACCCACGTGGGCGCATGGGTTCAAAGTCACAAGTTTTACCTCGCACGACTTGGTTCCAAACACAAAGATGCACCCGAGCGAGACGGGGACTTTGAGAGTCGGCTCATATCTGGTGCAAATGCACCTGAGTCGACTCTGTACGGTTTACCATCGGCAGTGCACATGATTTTAAGCACCCATCTCCGGTACACTTTAGGCGTAGCATATTTCGGGCGCATGGCCCGTGCTGCCTTAGATTTCTTTGTACCAGCCCGCGAAGGTGCATAGTACTCAGAATCTAACTCATCCTTGCCACGACAGTGAGTGATTCTGTCAAAGATAGATGCCCTCTCCTACACGTCAGAGTTTATACACGGGAAGCTGGATGTACCTTTGTTTCGTCGGTGCATTTTCATCGACTGGAAAGAGGACAATTGGGGAATGCAGTCAATACTGCGTTTCCCAGGCAGATGTGCTGCACTGGCAAACGCATCTTACTTGCTGAGAACATCAGCAGGAAGGGTGGGTTGCGGGGGCACGTCCCCTTCAGCGTTGGTGCTCGGCGCATCGCCTTTACGCACCCAAACTTGGCGAGTCTTCTTCGACTTTGGCAGCCACTTCGAAGGACTTGCATTGCCTTCAGAGATGAACTCCTCATACGCATGTTGATTGAGGTGCACCACGAGTGTCTTATGGGAGGAGCCAAGCTTGGTTTCGTCGGATTGCGACATAACTTTTTCGTTAGAAGAGAAAGAAGTCTCCAGCAGAGTTGCTAGTTTGTTTGCCATCAAAAATGTGACAAAGTTTTTTTGATTGATAAAACTTTAATATTTTAATTACAACCAGAATAGTATATACTATAGGACTTAGACATATTCCTAGGAGTACACTTTAGTTTTTATCTGGGAACTGTATCGGTGGAGCGAGTGGTAATACATTGACGCCGTTGACGATCTGACGACGATCTTGAATTCTTTGAAGGTCTGGGCTGCTCTGGATGCCGGAGCGTTTGGAGGAAAAGTAGACGTAACGTGTCTCTTCTTGTCTCTGTAAGTAGATATGATGATCTTTGGGAGGATAAAGGAATGATCCTTCTATTTATATGCAGCAGACTGGTCTGCTTATGCGTGCATATGTTAGATGCGCCTGTACGTGAGAACGTCACGTGGCTGATGCTGTGGGGTGCATGGACGATGTGTAACGTCGTAGTCCTAAAATATTTAGGACCAAGTACGTAGACATGTCAGCTGCACATATACGAAGAATACTCCAATACATAGAATCCTCGTATACGTATATAAGCTGTAAATATAAAATAATTACAGGCCAGAATATAATCATCTAATCTCATCACAGCTCAACACTAAAGATAATGGAGTCCAAATAATAAATGAGTGTATCAAAGAGATAGCCAGGTGGACATACCCACTCTAAACAACTATGAAAAATAGTCTCAATGATCGGAGTCTAACATCCGCAAAGTAGAAAGAAAAGAGATATAAAAATGTCCACTAAATGTCACAATGAATAAATAAACTAGAAATCAGCAGGAGATGTCTCGTCATCGATCTATGAAGGATCCAGTATCACGTCGTACTCCTGTGGAAAATCTTCTACCCTGAAGAGATAACCAGGTCCTCAGAGGGACGTAACAAGATACTAGAAAACACTATGCCATATAAACTGTGATATATAATAGAAAAGAAAGGAATGCATGCAATATAGTGCCAATCAGTTCTACAATGATAATGTAGTTAAGAACAAACCTTCAACGCATGGGCACTCTGGCTGCAGGAAACTCAGGTATGGTCCCACCAGGATACCAGGGACCTCAAAGCGTAACATTCATCGAATGTTAGAGGCCAGCAGGATCAGGAATATGAAAGTGCATACGTCGCCCATACGTTAAGGAACTGTTTCCCCACCCAATGCCTAGTAGGGTCACATCCATGTCCCATAGGAACCTCTAGTAACTGCCAAGTCTACTGACATGCAATTCTATTGGCAGTTACTCCTAATCGTCGCACGTCATACATATCGGTGGCCAGCCGACTACCCGAGTACGTGTCCTACATGTGACTCACAACTCATGATGATCATGTGTCAAGGCCGTATGAGATATACCAATACGTCATCATCAATTGGGTGGTCACTAAGCTAAGTCAATGCAATAAAATAACATAAACACAAGTAAAACGACCGATACAGTCGCTTGCACCCAAGTGAGACTTGGATGACAGTAATATAATACATGAAGTATATAAATAAAACTGAATATAATTAACTAAAAAAATAAAATAAAGTAATCACGGAGTATGGTGGCGAGGTATCTTACTTGGCAGTGTGGGAATGGCAATCGAACAATCAAGTATGTCAGCAATAAATCTTAAAATCCACAAACGACTCCGAATGCTGAAATAAGCATCAAGAACATTTTTGGTGTAAAAGATATATCAAGGAAATGCCTGTCCAAAAGTCCAATTTCGGAACAGGGACAAAATCATAATTTTGGGTCAAAACGATGTCCGTCGTTGGACCAGTTTTGCTTCGAAATGCGTGCCAATGTCTACGATCTAAAGTCATCAAACTACAGGTTTATGGATCCGATTGAGAAGACAAACCCAATCATATGTCCAAAGTTGAATTTCGACGGGCCGTGTACAATTTCGCCCGTTGGATTGGGCCACGGGTCCGCCAAAAAGGCGTTCTGGTCGACCTACTCAGAATTGAACCAAACTTGGCATACAGGACCAGAAAGTTGATACGGTCCTGTTGGCGCAAGTTTCGTCACGATTCGACGACTGTACACAAAGTTGTGGCTTAATTTGTAAAGGGTCGATACGGGGTTATCTCGACGGATACGTACTGATTTCATCGCGCACACGCAACGAAACTGGGTTCAGTCAGTTTCCACACGTCGGCAACATCCATATGCGCCTTTCGGTGAGTATAGCGCACGACCACGTCGCCCGGTTGGTCTGGACGCACGCCGTATCAAATTTTTTTCTATAGTTTTAGATTTAGAAATGTCAGTTCCCACTCGTTTATGTTGTGTTTGATTCTTTTCGATTAGTTTCTACAAATCCCTAATGTACAAATTAAAAATTGGTTTCAAAGTTGAGGATTTGAAACAGTTTTTATTAGTTCAGAATTCGGGTTTTCTTTAACTTTGCTTCGATTTTCGAGCGCGTCAGAGGGTCGTTTCGAAATCCGTCTAGTGGATCTCGAAGAGAGTCATGTGGGCTTCGCATAAAAGTTCGTAGAAGCGAAAACGAATGAATGAGCATGAAGAAATTTGGATACGAAGATGGGTACCTTGCTGCATTTTTGAAACAGGGTGCTCTATTTCGTGGCTCGGTTTCTTCCGTTCTCGGCGATGCGGCGGTAGACAACGAGTTGTAGGCGGCGAGTAGCTGCGCAGGGGTGTCAGTTAGGCTCGGGTGCAAGGAATCGAAGGTTGGAGTAGAAACGAGGAGGAATTTAAAAAATCATTTTTTGGTTTTTTTAGTATATAGGATTTAAATCCAAAATTAGATAGGATTTGAGCGAAATTTGGATTTGAATTTGAGTTAATCTAGTGGAGCATCTATATAGGATTTACCTGGAAAATATTTGATTCAAACTGATAGAGAATTGGGCTATTTTGGATTTGGATTTACTCACGAAATTTTCGTTCAAACGGCTGTGCGCAGTCGGCGGGGGGGGGGGGGGGGGGGGGGTCGGGTTTTCCATAAGTGCACAATGCAACTTTTTCATAACGTAACTTTATATATATATATATATATATATATATATATATATATATATATATATAAAGTTAAGTTTATATATATAATATATAATATATATATATATATATATAATATATATATATAATATATATATATATAACTTAACTTTATATATTATATATATATATATATATATATATATATATATATATATATATAACTATATATATATATATATATATATATATATATATATAAGTTAAGTTATTTATTATATATATATATATATATTATATAAAGTTAAGTTATTATATATATATATATATATATATATATATATATATATATATATAAAGTTAAGTTATATATATATATATATATATATATATATTATATATATATATATATATATATATATATATATATATATATATATATAAAACACATACTCATTTATGAAAGCTACTATAAACACACATACTCATTTATATAAAAAAAAATATATATATATATATATATAAACACACATACTCATTTATGAAAGCTACTATAAACACACAATTCAGTATATATGAATAATTTCCTATAATTCCACATATATACATATACTTCCCTAATTCACTATATATTAAATATCTAAATATATTCAAACACAAAGGAATATATATATATATATATATATATTCAAACACAAAGGATATATATATATATATATATATATATATATATATATATATATATATATATATATATATCAATAATTACCATAAATTATATAGAAAAATTCCTAAAAATTTGTGCAACTTGATATACTCAATTGGTATATTGCCACCAATCTTTTGTAAGTAGTATAACATATATATATAACAGTATATGCTCCTATATACCACTTTTATATAATTTTTTTTCTAAAAATACTATAAACCATAATAATTTAAATAAATATATAAAATTTAGGGGGTTTACACGATGCGGCCTGAGTTGAAGCTAAATCTGTTGAACAACTCTATTGGGCTGCGGTGGAGCTGACATGTGGTAGTTGTGGAGATTCGGTTGTTGCTGAGATATTTGATGGTTAGCACCCATTCTTGAGCAGAACATAGTCAGAATATACGTGGTGCATATCTATGACTCAAAGATCTCTGATTTTGTGGAAGAAGATCTGTCAAGATGTGACTAGGATTAGGCGTATGGAGGGCGACTTGGCCTATGATAGACCAGTCTGGGTGTATGGCTTCTGACGCACAGGATGAGTTTTGGGCGCATGGTTGTGGAGGCGAGAGCCACTCCTCCTACTAGAGTGCCCGTACGTCCATGACGAAGTAATTTGCTGACTATGCACGGAGATGCGCCTATGCGATATGATAGGGTGATGCGCTTGGGTGAGACCTTAGAATGATGTGTCTGACGAGTGATGCGCCTGGCAATAACACTTCAAGTGATGCGCCTGACAAGTGATGCGTCTGGCTGTAGCTTTTAGGATTTTCTTCCTCTTTGTAAAAGAATTCTCCTTTGTAAAAGAATTTTACACATGTAATCGACTTTTATATAGAATAAAGGCCTATTTCATATCTCTTGCTGCTTTTTCTGATATGCTAAGTGTTCTGCTTTTCTGGTGCATGTTGATTTTTTGGCGCATAAGAGTTAGGGCGCATAGGACCTCTGGCTTTTAGATGCGCCTGAAATTCCATGATTCTATACTCTAGACCACTGTAATTATTACATATGGACTTGTTTGGACCAAGTACAGCCGCCAGCCTTGGCGGTAAGTTTTATGCTCTCGTAATAGTTGATAACTATTCATGATATACTTGTGTTTACTTTCTTGCAAATAAAAATGAGCCCTTTTTGAATTTGTGCCTTTTTGTAATAAGGTGCAAAATGAAAAAGAATTCATGATTATTCGCATTCGAAGTGATCATGGAGAAGAATTTGATAACCATGACTTTAAAATATTTTATGATTCAAATGGTCTATCATATAAATTCTCTTGCCCCAGAATTCCTTAACAGAATGACATTATGGAGAGAAAGAATAAAAACTCTTGGCGATATGGCCTGAGTAATGCTTAACTAACATAATCTTCCAAAGTACTTTTGGGCTGAAGCTGTTTATACAACATGCCATATTTTGAACAACGTTTATTTCATTTTTGTGGGTTTGTAGAAGTTTTATCTCAAACACTAAAAACAATTTATAAAATTTGATGAAAATCTGATGAAGGAATATTTTTGGGATATGCTGCAAAGAACAAATTAAGGATACGAAGTATTCAATAAAAGACCACTCTATTGAAGAATCAATTAATTCACATTCAACGAGCTGAACAGTTAACACAACAACGATAATAACAATGAAGATGAGAAAACTCCCGCAAACAAAACACCTGAAGATACACATGCTCGTACCTAGAGAGTCTATCGAAGCGATTATGGTTTACACCAAATCATCAGAAGAACTGGCAGCAGGTGATGTATCAAAAGGTGTAAGTACACATTTAAGCACTAGAGATGTAGTTGCTAATGTTGCATTCATTTCTAAGATAGAACCTAAGAATGTTGTAGAGGCTTTTAATGATGAATTTTATATTTCTACAATACAAGAGGAACTAAACCAATTAGAATGGAATCAAGTTTGGAAACTCGTTCCCAAACCTAATAATCATTCGATCGTTGGTACCAAGTGAGTGTTCCGAAATAAGTTAGATGAGAATGGGTTAGCTACATGCAACAAAGCACGTCTAGTAGCTCAAGGCTATAATCAAAAGTAGGCATTGACTACGATGAGACATATGCTCCAGTTGCTAAACTAGAATCCATTTGTATGGTTTATGCTTTTGTAAGTTTTCATTATTTTAAACTATTTTAAATGGATCAAAAGTACTTCTTTCAATGGTATGAGCGCCATAATTCTTTCTTAATGGAGCATAGTTTTTCAAAAGGAAAGATTGATTCTACTTTGTTTATAAAATCTTTGGATAAGCATATCTTATTAGTGCAGATATATGTAGATGACATAATCTTTGGATCAAGAAATGAGATGCTATGTAATGAGTTTGCTAAGTATATGCAGAATGAATTTAAAATGAGCAAATGGGAGAACTAGCATTCTTCTTTGGGCTACAAATCAAACAAAGTCCAAGGGATCTTCATCAACCAAGCCAAATATACAAAAGACATGATGAAAAATTTTGACATGGATAATGTCAAATCAATTGGAACTCCTATGGCAACGTCTATAAAACTTGATATAGATGAAAGTGGTACACCAACTGAAGCATGTAAGTATATAGGTATGATTGGTAGTTTACTATATTAACTGCTAGTCGTCCAAATATTATATTTTTAGTATGTTTATGTGCTAGATATCAGGCCTGTCCTAAAGAATCACATGTGAGCGCCGTTAAGCGTATCCTCCGATACCTTAAAGGGATTTTGACAACCGGTCTATGATATCCCAAAACCGATTTGTTTAACTTGATAAGTTACTCGGACACAGATTTTGCTGGATCAAGGTTGATCGTAAAAGTACCAGTAGCATATGTCATTTTTAGGAAAGTCCTAAGTCTCATAGTTTTTTAAGAAGCAAAATTCTGTTGCATTATCGACAACAGAGGCTGAGTATATAGCCCTAGGACGTTGTTGTGCTCAGATTTTGTGGATGAAACAAACTTTGGAAGACTGTCAGCTATTTTACAACCACATTCCTATCTATTGTGACAACACTAGCACAATAAATCTCACAAAACATCCAGTTTGTCACTCTCGCATTAAATACATAGAAATTAAACATCACTTTCTTAGAGACCATGTATTGTAGAGAGATTTTAGTTTAGATTTTGTTGACACTAAACATCATTTAGCTAACATCTTCAGTAAGAGCGCAGCAGATCGTTTTAACTTTATATAAAAGGAATTAGGAATTTTGGATGTTGAAGTTTTATAATTGAATATTACTTGATTTGAATTTATAAATTTGTAGAAAATATTTTGGTCATAAGTCGAAAGGGCCCTTATGACTAAAAGATGTAAAAGTCTAAGCGACACGGTGCCAAGTGTTTTCGGACTACCGCTAGATGAGATTCGGCCCCTACAGCTAACCCAAAATATTCTATACGTTTTGTGTATTTTGGTTAATTAATATTACTTATTTTTCCTCAACACAAGTATTTCGAATTATACTTGCATAAATGTTAAAACCTGTATCAAAATTCTTTTCATTTCATTCCTGAATACACACGGACCGAACTTGGACCGAGCTCTGTCCGAACTTGGGCCTAACTCGGTCCAGGGTAAGTCAGAATATAACTGAACAGTCGAGTTTTTCCTTATAAAAATACCTTAAAACATCATCTTTTTCATCTTAACACAGCGAAAACCCACTGAAACCCTAACCCTAGCCACCCTATAACTCGATCATCCAAGCCTCTCACGCTCTAAAATCTTGGATTCGGAGCTATCTCGAGTCAATTTTCGTATATCTCTATTCTTTCATCCTCTTTCAGTTTCCATGGCTCCCAAAATTTCTCATCTTCCAAAAGAAAAGGAAGGTTGGAGAAGCTTCTTCCTCAAATGTTCATGAGGAATGTTCTTTTTTCACTTTTTAGTCCCGTTATGTCGGACGGAGACTATTTTGATGATTTTATTTTTGTGTCTCAAGATGCTTCTAATGAATGGTTCAATGATTTCCAACAACGAAAAATTTGTTTGGAATGTCCAATTAATTTTAATTTGTTTCCCGACCATTTAAACTTCTTTGAACACTTTAATCTTGTAGACCTAGTTCAAACTAGTTTTCTTGTTTATTCTAATGCAATCCGCATGTTCTATTGCAATCTATCGGTCACAAAAGGCACGGTTAAATCAAAGTTGGTGGAGTTGATATTGAGTTTGATGTCGATGATCTGGCAATCATGCTTCATATTCCCAATATTGGTGAAGCATTAGTGGATATCACCTCAGCACAATTTCTAGCATATATGACTTTTAACTCTTTTTGGCCTCTTTATGTGCACCAAACTTACGTTCTAAAGGCACTCTTCGTCCTGAACACTTGAACAACTACTTCTATGATTTGCATCGGATGGCATTTTCTACTATTCATCCAAAAACTACCTCTACCGATGAGATCTCCTACTTGGAACTATCTGTTATTATCATCTTCACTTCCAAGTCCCTTTTAGTCTTCCTAGGTATCATTGCTGCTGTGGATAAGTGTCACAAGAAACCATGACAACTTCTCTATACGATGTATTTGCCTTACATCTTTCAGTTCTTTAAGGTTATCAAGGATGATTATGCCCAGGATGCTCCACCTGCCCATCTTCATGAGCATCATCGTGCTGCCCTATTCCTGAACATCGTTCTCCTCTTGTTGACCCATCATCTAGTATTTCACATCCTTTTCATCCCCCTAGTGGTGTCACCCTTGAGTCTCTTCGGGCCTTGATGTTGGATTAGTTTTGTGACACAAATTTTTGTACCACTCTTCGGCTTCTGGTCATCCAACACTGTGAGGGATGTTACCTACAGCTTTGCTCACAACCCTGGTGGACCTATCCCCATGGTTCTTGACCCCTCGGTGATTGGCTATCGTATTGATGATCGAGAGGCTCAGCGTTACATTGACCCTGTTGCTACCCGCTATGATCCCAACCGATCTGTTGAGACTGATCCTTCTAGGGCAGTGGTTGTTGATAATGACGATGAGGATTATGATTGATGATGTTTCCCACTGTTACAACGTTACTATTTATGTTTTACTTATGTATTAATGATAAATTCTTCTTTAAAGCATTATCAAACTTTAGTAGTTATGAGTTTCTTTTTAGTCAGCATGTATTATTAGTTCTTTATGTATCAGTTTCATAATTTTAGCAACCATTTGTTTATTTGCTTATAATACAAAACGGGGGAGAACTTTATAATACTTTCACTACTCTGTTGATTATCAAGATATACTCATGTTGCTCTAAAAGTTTGGGTTTGAGTTTTTTTTAGACTTCATAGATGTTCAACAAAACTATTTTCTTGCAGGGGAGCAAGTCAAACATATGACCTAATTTTATTAATGGGGAGCAATTCCAAAAAGATATTGTACCATTGCATGAGCTACTTTCGTACCGGTCTACCTCCAAACCAAAGCTGAACAGCGATAAAAATATTAATCGTAGTTTTTGTCACATTATCAATGTTTGCCATGAAATATAAAAGAACAGAACAATTATCGGAGGACTGGACTTTTATTTCACAATACAAACTCGCTTGTACAAAGAAAGCCTAGAGACGAAAACTAGGTACAGCAATCTAAGTACAATTGTTTATTTTAGATTTTGGGTGGTGACGATAGAGGCTCGGGAAAGCGACGGCCGCTCTGCCTTACTCCTTGGACGATCAGATGCAGCTTTTGGACTTTGTGGAAGAACTGACGGGTGCTGATGAAGAAATGGTCTCTCTTCAGGCTCTTTGGCTCTCTATGTCTCTACGTGCGTCTGTCTCTGTCTCTGTATATCTCTCCGCATGTGTCTCTCTGTGTATATATGTCTGTATATATATTTGGAAGGGAATGGTACCCTGCTATTTATAAGAGTGGAGGGGCCTCATTAGGGTTTACAATGATTGCCCATTCTTGAAAGTCGGCGGCTAAGGATCATTAGATCTGGGCCGTTCATCGAGATTTGAGCAATAAATGTGATTGCATCAAATCTTTTGTAGGTAATTAATGCTGATTGACATAAATCCTCCCGATTTATCATGCCAACCTTGGATTCCTCGACACGTATCTCTAATTGGCTTGTTTGTAAATGATCTGATTTGATCCCAATATTTTATTAGGATTTGTTGAGATATTTCGATCAATCTGATGTCACGTGCCCTGCTATCTTACCACGTGTCGAGTAATAGCAGAAATCTGTGCTGCAGGGAGGTTACTCCTCATTGAGCCATATAAGGCTGGCCACGTGTCCAGGCTGCTTGAGAGTGGCCCCTCCAGAACATTTGGACCGCATGGTATGATTTGAGCCGCATGAGTGTGGATGACCGCATGAGTGAACCGCATGGAACTAGTCCTCGTGAGCCGCATAGGGATGGTCTTCGTGAGCCGCATGGAGCTAGTCTTCGTAAGCCGCATGGGGCTGGTCTTCATGAGCCGCATGGAACTAGTCTTCGTGAGCCGCATTGTGCTGGTCTTTATGAGCCGCATGGGGCTGGTCTTCGTGAGCCGTATGGAGCTGGTCTTTATGAGCCACATGGGGCTGGCCTTCATGAGCCGCATGGAGCTAGTCTTCGTGAGCTGCATGGGGCTGTCCACGTGTCAAGGCCGCATGATAGTTACTGACTCTCGGAGGATCGTGTCAAGATTTTTTGCGCTTTCCAAGAAGTCCGTCATTATGAGGAGTCATAATGATATCTTCGTGTCAGAACTGTCACTTCGTCAAAGCTGTCAGCCGTCAAGGCATTTAATGCAAAATGAGAGAGCTATTTGTAGGCCATGTGGCTCCTCTTTGAACCGCATGAGACTTGTTTGAGCCGCATAGACGCTCGAGCCGTATGGATACTTGAGCCACATGAACTCTCTTAGCCGCAGGGGGCTCTCTGGCCGCATGGCTCCTTCTTTATTCTTTTCCATGCTTCTACAAGACCCCCTTCAAAGTTTTCAATTTGTAAAATTGAAATACTTTGAATAAGAAGCATGGCCATGTATTCTTCTGGCCGCATATGATGTCTCGGCCGCATGGATGTTTCGGCCGCATGGATGTCTCGGCCGCATGGATGACTCGGCCGTATTGAGTCAATCAGCCGTAGGGACTTTAGGGCAGCATAGCTCCTTGCCACGTGTGCGCGTCATAAATTGCCTCGAATTCATTTTAGTGTCGCCTTTAGGGGAGATCCCAAGGGTCGGCTCATTAAATCTTTTGGATTTTATGTTCTGGGTGAATCTCCTTTATGAGAGAGGGGACGAAATCCGAGGAGTCGGTTTCGTCTTTTCGAGGCGGTTATCAATCTACGTGTTCCCCTCTCTTGTCTTCCTATAAATAGGAGGAGTTTGAGAGAGAAAACTTCTTTACTTTCTCCTTCACTTCAAAATTTCCCTACTCCATTGTCATCTTCTTCTTTAATTGCCAATGGCTTCCAAGAAGACCGTTGCGGCTAAGGGCAAGAAGGCGGCATCTTCGTCGAAGAAGACTGCCTCTACTTCAACCGCGGCCATTCCCCGACCGTCGTGCCCGCAGCTCACCCTGACGTCCATCCTCTCATTGATGGTAAGGACTTTATCTGGTTTTGAAGAACTCTAACTGCTATGGCTACGTCGCATGCTTTATGCACGAGCCTTTATTTTCATGTGAGTCGCATGAGCCGCATAAGAATAGCCACTGTGGCCGCATACGCGCTTTGCCAACAAAGCCGCATAAGCTACACTGAGCCGCATAGATCGTCCATATATGTCTTTCATGTGGTCCGCACGAACTTATCCGATCCCTGCGGGCCTTATGACAGTACCGCCGTATGACCCTTCATTAAGTGGAGCCACATGAATATTCTGCTGAGCTTGAGCCGCATGAGGCTTCCGTAAGTTGGAGCCGTATAAGCGTTCCCCTGACCAGCATGAGGCTTCAGTAAGCTGGAGCCGCATAAATGTTCTCTTGAGACACATGAGGCTTTGTTAAGTTGGAGCTGCATGAGCTCGAAAGCACCCATTAGTTTTTTTTATCCATCCTTTTAACTTATCTTTTTCTGTCTTCTTCTCAGTGAATTTGCCGGTTAATGCTGTTGGAGAGCTCCTGGTAGGCAGTGCCCAAGCTGCTCTGGGCTATAGGTACGACCATATAGTCCAATACATGGCTGACCAGTTTCGAGTGACGAGCCCCCGGCGAGATCGAATGCCCTCAAGAATCAGCCTTTCTATTTTCTTAATGGTATGATGAACTCGGAAAAATTAGAAGGGGAATACTTGAAGCCCACATTCTTCTTTGGAGACGCCTTGAGTGTGAAGAACGGTCAGATTCTCGAGGTAAAGAGCTGGAGTTTTGTTTCTAACGGGATGGCGATCCGCATTCCCCAGATGAAGCGTCACTTCCCTTTATCCTGGTTCAATATGCTCCCACTGGACCGGAAGATGGAAGATTCTTTAACTCCTACCCGAAGTGGGATGTTCATGGGAGACATCCATTATAACAACAACCTGAAGTCGGTGTGTACAGGCAAGGTGCACGCCAGCTGTTCTGTAATGGGGTTGGCCCCGGGTACGTTCTTGAATGTGCCGGGTCCCAATTTCATATTTTTACAGCCGACACCTTTATGAACCAACTTGTTCGGAAGGGATCCTATTCCATTGGTCGGTTGATGCTCCCCAGCTGGATACATCCGATCCCCTCGTGGACCCGTCTGTCTACGTAGATTTTGCAAAAGTATGAGGCCTTTCTGTGCGAGATTGGTCTTTACCATGCTATTCGGGGCACCAGCCATGATTTGCCTAAACAAGAGATTGTTTATATCTCTGCTGGAGATGTATAATCGCCGTACGGGGACCTTCTATACGCCCGTAGGGGAAATAGGGCTTGCGCTCCACGAAATGCATGCGATCTCCAAGCTTCCTTGGGGGGACGACGCTTTTGAGGCGTATACTCCCACGAACGAGTTCGAAGAGTTGGAAAGGCGGTATCCAGGCTTCGTGGCTCTTTATCAAGAGATAGTGTGCCATTATAGCACATGTCATCAAATAGCCAAGAAGGAGAACAGCTCGGAAGGGAATGCCCCTCATACTAGGGACTGGGTGCGCTATCTCTTTACGACGGATGCCTCAGGTCAAGTTACTCCTCGCCGTCCTAAAACCCGGGAGGCGGTGGAAGCCTTAGTGTCGTCAGCTAAGAGGGTGGCCACCTCTAGTGACAGATTCGGAAGTCAGACCGACTCTTTCAGTTATTTTTATCATGACACTCAAGAGTTGTCGGAGAAGGCGCTCCTGGCGGGATTCTTAATGATATGGCTGCGAAAATGTGTAGTCTCGGGCGGAGCAGGTTCCATCGAGAGGATCAGTCGCAATTTTATCCTTCCGCTGTGAAGTTAGTTTTACGAGTCCGGCTAGCTCTCCTCCCGGCCATGGTGTACAACATACACCGTGGCCTTCGAACTTTCACATCCAAGGTTATTGCTCGTGAGGTGACGAAAGATTTTGAACGGACCGAGCTGCCCTATCATTATTTGATGGGGTGGTTGTTGATGCATTATCCGTCTTTGATGAGACCGGCTCTGAAGACGGCGTTACTGATGATGACGCTTTTATCTTCCGCTATCATAATGAGTCTTGGGAATTGAGACCATGCGTGCTTGCCGGATGGCACTGGCGAGGGCAGACATGTACAACATTTTCGTGTTTGTCCCTCGTTTTACTGATGAGGAAGTAGCGGCTGTCCATCTTGACGGTATTGGGCCCCCTCAACTTCCGGACGGCCAGATGCTTCTGTGGCTACGAAATATCCGCCCCGCATCTGGTGTATCGCAACCGTAACACTGTCTTTCTGGAACCCTATCTGCCTAGCAGGTTCGCCCAACAATTTGGGTATAGTCACTTTTTCTAGACAGCCCCAGCTCTTGTCTGGGCTTTGAAGGTAGCCTTCTAGATGGCATCCGGGCTTGGCATTACTATGACACATTCCATATCCGTGCCTTTTTCTCAGTTCCCACTATCAAGGCGTCAGTAGATATATTGTATATGGCGGCTTTGTACCACATCATGACGAACAAGCCCCGTATCGGTTTTAACCCATGTACCAGTTTCATCGTTGGTACCAGCCTGGATGAGGGTTCCCAGGGGGCCAAGACAAGGAAGAGGAAGAACAGAGTCGAGGTGCCGGATTCGGACTCTGATGCTGCAGATGACGAAGACGACGAGCCTGATGGAGATGACCCTTCCCTTCCGGCGGCAGATGTAGGGACGGATCAGCCACCTGTTTTGCCAGATGAGATAGTGGTTGATCAGTCATCCGTTGTACCCGGTCTTGTACGAAAGCGTAGCAGGCAACTTTCTCCTATCGGCGGCATTCCTCGCTCTCGGAAACTGGCTGCAACCAGACACCGCGGGCTAACTATAAAGGAAAGAGGCAAAGAAATCGACCCCGCCTCAGAGGTAAATAAGTTACTACCGGTCCTTCCTTTCTTTTAGCTTTGATTTTAATTATCTTCCTTCCCTCTGTAGGCGTTAGAAGAAGAGGACTCTCGAGTAGCCGAGATCGTGACTCGTGATGACGGGGGCTCCGGTGAGCCTGCCCCTGAAATTGCTGAATTCTGTCCAGATGATGCTGATCAGGTTTCCTCTCTCTCTGAGGTGGCCGGGTCATGGGAGCTGTCCAGATTTAATTTGGAGATCGCGGGTGCGGAGACCCTGCCAGCTGTGAACGAGCTGCAGCCTCGATGCTCCTCTCTCGGTAAGATAAGCCGAATCTTAACTTACGAGGAGACCTATCTGCTTTATGATCACATCCTTGGGTCACGTCGATTGATCATTGTCGTGGACATGCAGGTCCTACCTCTCCCGTGCCGAGGACGGACCTTGTTGAGACAAACTCTGTCGAAGGGGCGCTGGCGGAGAGGGACGTACCTCCTCTCCCTCCGGCTCGTCTTGATGGTTCTCTTGCGGGCTCAAGTTCGGCAATTCCGTGATGGAACAATCGGGGCAGGGGACAATGGTCCTCGTGTCTTCCTCTGCTCGGACGGCCCAGAGAGTCGACCTCTCCGCCCTGCCAAGCGTCCAGGTTCTTCGGGTGGCAAGGAAGAGTTGGCCGCTATCCGTGCATGTTCTATTCGGAAGTCGCCCCCTGGTGGCCAGTTCTAGCACCACTCCTTCGATGCTGCCGGCCACGCTCCCTCTGACGCCGTCCTCTACAGAGGTCCTGGACGAATCTTTACAGGACGAGGTCGACAGCTTTCATCGTCACCTGAAAAGGGGAATAGAAGCTACTGTGGACACAGGGACCTCTTTCGTCTTGGCCCGGTAATGCGCCCATGTCAAATCGATATCCTTAAGGCCCTTCCAGGTGGGGCAGGGGTGGTTACACTTCTGGAATCGAAATTGCTGGAGACTGATCAACTGGTGGCCAGCTTCAGGTATAGCGGCAGGTTGATCTGTCTGCTGCTATTGATCAGGAGCGCGGCTCCCTCACAGCTGCTATAGAGAAGACGAAGGCAGCTCAGGATAAAACTAGGCCAGCCATACTGAAGGATCTCGCACTTTGTCTGATCGATATGATCAATTGAGCCATGAGAGTGAAGACGTTACGGCTCGGGAAGCAACTGCCTCTCGCAGGATTGCTGACACGGGAACAGATCCTTGAGCTTCAGAGGAAGTTAACTTTCTTTGAATCTGAGCTCGAGGCTGCCCGGATCGACAGAGGGCTGATTATCCAGGAAGCTGATAATGTCAATAAAGCTTCGGCTGACTTGGAAGTGGCTCTGAAGAAGTTGGATGACGACTGTCGGGCACTCATGGACCTGGATAATGGGGAGCAGTTGTCTCAGGAGGCTGAGCGCCGAGCTAGACAGAGGCTTGAGGGGGTACTGCTTTGGTGAGAAACCGCCTTTTGGAGTTGTGTAATGTCGAGCAATAGTCGACCTTTTCTTCTTGTTTTGTTCTTGTTTCTTCTTCTTCTTTTTTTCATTTTTTCCATTGAGAGGGACGTTGTCCCAAAACATGTAATACTTTTTTCGTCTTTCAAATAAAGAGTACTTTCCATTCTACCCTTCATTTGTATTGCTTGTTGTGCCTGTGGTATCGTGGTGATGTTTGCCCCCATGGGGGACTTGTTTGTGGACCTGTTACCCCTGGCATACCTTGGTTTTAGGTACGGATAACAAGTTTGATTGGGGATACCTAGAACAGTTCCACGGCAAGGTGGTCGTGGGTGTTCGGGGTATCGGAGATAGAGTGCCATGGAGCAGCTGGGCTCCCGTGGCATGATGAGGAATGGTAGGCCTGTACTAAGAGACTTAGCAAAGGAAATTTGTAGGCCTATTACCCTTGGCGTACCCTGACTTAGGATACGGATAATAGGATGGGGGGAACCAACACACTTACTCAGAGGTAATATGGACAAGGCAAGTATGAGGGTTTTATCGTGGAGTCTTCCTACTCAGAGGTAATGAGGACATGGCAGGAGTGGACTCAACGGAGGATATTTGTGATCAACAGAGGACATTTGTCGACCTACTACCCTTGGCGAACCGTGGTTTGGGGTACGGATAATAAGACGATAAAGGACCAACATACTTACTCAGAGGTAATGAGGACATGGTAAGTACGGAGGTTTTACCGTGGAGTCTTCCTACTCAGAGGTAATGAGGACATGGCAGGAGCGGACTCAGCGGAGAATATTTATGGACCTATTATCCTTGGCGTACTCCGGTTGTGGGTACGGATAATAAGTCAAAAGGGAATCATCATACTTACTAAGAGGTAATGAGGACATGGCAAGCATGAAGGTTTCTTCGACGGAGCCTTCCCATTCAGAGGTAATGAGGACATGACAGGAGCGTGCTCAATGAAGGAGGGTACATAGAACGACTCAGAGGTAATGAGGACATGGAAGTTCTATGTAAAGGGGTGATTTGTTTTTGGCGAAAGTGAAACGACTCAGAGGTAATGAGAACATGGCCGTTTTGGAAATTTATGGATCGGTTACCCTTTTTGTGCACTGGGAGTGCGGGTAGTGGATAATAAGGGAGGATCTCTTTCAGGAAGAAAGTTCAGAGGTATGATCATACATGACTTACTATCTGAAAGAGTGACCGAAATGTGAGTTCAGAGGCACCAGCGGGTACATGACTCAATAATCTGGAATATTGTGGACGTGAGTTCAGCGGCACCAGCGGGTACATAACTCGATAATCTGGTTATGGATGTGAGTTCAGTGGCACCAGCGGGTACATGACTCGATAATCTAGAATATTGTGGATATGAGTTCAGCGGCACCAGGGGTACATAACTCGATAATCTGGAATGTTGTGGATGTGAGTTCAACGGCACCAGTGGGTACATGACTCGATAATCTGGAATATTGTTGATGTGAGTTCAGCGGCACCAGCGGGTACATAACTCGATAATCTAGAATATTGTGGATATGAGTTCAGCGGCACCAGCGGGTACATAACTCGATAATCTGGAATGTTGTGGATGTGAGTTCAGCGGCACCAGCGGGTACATGACTCGATAATCTGAAATATTGTGTGTGTGAGTTCAACGGCACCAGCGGGTACATAACTCGATAATCTAGAATATGTCGTTTAGACATAATATTTCTTCAGGAACTTGCCGTTGACGGACAATATGAGCAAGTCTCCATTTTGCTTTGCGAGGCGGTAGGCATCGTTGGAGAATACAACCTCGATGATAAATGGACCTTCCCATTTTGACTGGAACTTGCCGGCGGTCTTGTGAGTCATGACCATCGGCCTCCGGACTGCCAGAACGAGATTGCCCACTTGGAATGTTCTGATTTTAACCTTCTTGTTGAAGGCTCCAGAGATGCGTGCTTGGTAAAGCTCGATTCGTTGCTGAGCCAGGAGGCGCTTTTCATCTAAGGCCTCTAACTCTTGTAGTCGGCGACGGTAGTTATCATCCGTCGCCAATTGATAAGTGAGGGCGACGCGGAGTGAGGGTATTTGAGTCTCCAATGGGAGAACTGCCTCACTCCCGTACACCAGGGAGAATGATGTGTTCCCTGTGGTGTTCGGACCGTGGTATGCTACGCCCATAGGCATTCACCAAGCTTCTCATTCCAGTCGCGTTTGTTGGACGATACGAACTTCTTGAGTAACTTGATGATGGTTTTGTTGAATGCTTCTGCCAACCCATTCGCTGCTGGATTGTATGGCGTCAAAGCAATATTCTGGATGCGGTGCTTGTCGCAGAACTGATAGAAGGCGTGGCTTGCAAACTGCAGACCATTATCGTGGATGATCCTTCGGGGCAGTCCAAAGTGATAGATGACGTAATGCTTAAGGAAGTCGATCACGTTTGAAGTTTTGACTTCTGCAAGGAACAGCTTCCACCCATTTGGAGAAATAATCTATGATTACGAGTATGAAGCGATGTCCTCGGGAGGAAGGTAGAGTAATCGGACCGATGATATCCATCCCCCATGCTTCGAACGACCAGGACGCCACTGTCGGATGTAGAAACTCGGATGGTTGGTGGATGAAGACTTGGCAGGCTTTGCACTTTCTTGCATAGTCTATTGCATCTGCCACCATCATGGGCCAATAGTAGCCCATTCGGCGAAGACGGTCTTGCAATTTAGGGCCAGGCTGATGGGCCCCACAGACACCGTCATGAACTTCTCGTACGGCTTCTTTGGCTTCTACGTTTGATAGACACCGAAGCAATAATCTATCATAGGATCGGCGATACAGCATTTTCGTCTCTGTATCGTAGAAGAATCTGAGAGAACCTTCTGATGGAAGTGGCTTCCTTTGGGTTCTCAGGCAGGATGTCGTAGACGACGAAGTCAATGAATGGTTGTCTCCAGTCTGGGACATCGTCGATCGTCTGGGCGGCATAACTTGCCACGAATTGAACGTTATTTTTGGGGCAGACCAGTTCGTGACCTATCACATCTACCGATTGATGAGTATGATTTGGCACTGCTAGAGAAGCGGCCAGGCCTGCTAAGACATCGGCTTCGATGTTTCGGAGTCTGGGAACATGCTCGATGAAGAACCCTTCGAACGATGAGATGATGTCGATCGCTATTTGGTGATATGGGATCATGTCTTCGTGGCGGACTTCGTATGAGCCCCGGATTTGATTGACGATTAACTGAGAATCGTCGTATGCTTCAAGATATTCTACCCCCAGCTCTCTTGCCAGTTGGAGGCCAATGACCAAAGCGTTATACTCGGCCATATTGTTAGAGCAGGGCTCTGTAAGAGAATAAGCGCGTTAATACCAATCCGGAAGGGACAACCAGCACCACCCCGACTCCGACGACGATGTTGCCCTTGGGTCCAGTTCTCGAAGCACCGTCGAAGAATATTCGCCATATATCATCGTGAGAGGTTGCATGCGAGTCGACGACCTCATCTGGGATCTCTTCATATATTCTGGATGACTACGAACCCGGGTGGGCTGCCAAAAAGTCTGCCAGGGCTTGACCTTTGACCGCCTTTTGCGGGATGAAGATCATATGATAAGGGGACAGCAATATTGCCTATGTAGCGAGGCGAGAGCTGAGTGCCCCTGGTTTGGTCATGAGGACCCTGAGAGGGTTGACTCGTGAGATCACATGTATTGTTTGTCCAGTGACATAGTACCGCGTCTTCTGAATGGCGAACACCAGGGCAAGGCATTCCTTCTCCATAGCGGTGTATCGGTGCTCAGGCCTAATCATCATTCGACTAAGGTAATATATGGCTTGCTCATGGCCTGTATCGTTGTTTTGTGCCAGCAGAGCTCCGAGGGAATGCTCCATTGCTTGTACTTAGAGCATGAATGGTTTTTCAGCAACCGGGGCCACCAGGACTGGAGGGTTCGACAAATATTCTTTGATGTTGTCGAAGGCACGTTGACACTCTTCGTCCCATACGAATGAGACGCCTTTCTTTATGATATGGGTGAATGGTCGACATCACCAGGAGAGGTTAGAAATGAACCTCCTGATGTAAGCTAGCCTCCCTTGGAGGCCTCTGAGTTCACAGAGATTTTTCGGGGGACCCATCTCCATAATTGCCTTTGTCGTCTCAGGGTCTACATGGATACCCTGGGCGGTGATGATGAAGCCCAAGAACTTCCCGCTGGATACGCCCAGGAAGGATTTCGTAGGGTTCATTTTCAAATTATGCGCTCGCATCAGGTCGAATACCGTCCTCAGATCCTGCAGATGGTCTCCCTTACAGCGACTCTTGACGGCGATGTCATCAACGTAGCACTCTACCATCTTGCGTAAGTGGTCTCTGAAGATGATGCTCATGGCTCTTTGATATAGCGCCGACATTCTTCAAACCGAAAGGTATGACTGTGTAGCAGTATGTGCCAATCGGTGTTCGGAATGATGTATGCTTTTCGTCGTCAGGAGACATCTTGATTTGGTTGTACCCCGAGAAGCCATCCACGAATGACATACGTTCGAAGCCGCAGGTGTTGTCAATCATGATGTCCGTGATAGGGAGGGGGAATTCGTCTTTGGGATATACCTCGTTCAGATTACGGAAGTCGATGCAGATTTGAATCTTTCCGTTCATCTTGAGGACGGGTACTATGTTGGCGACCCAGTCAGGATGTTGCTCCTCACGAATAAAGCCGCTGGCTATCAGTTTGTTGAATTCGGCTTCGATCGCATCCATGATGCCCGGGCGGAAGCGTCGCTGTTGTTGCTTGGCTGGCTTTGCATCCGGCCAGATGTTGAGTTTATGAAGAGCAATATCGAGATTTAACCCTGATATGTCTTCATAACTCCAGACGAACACATCAATATATTCTTTGACAAGTTCCAGCAACGATTCTCGTTCTTCGTCTGTTAGGCTTTTACTGACGAAGATCGGTTTTGGAGAAGATTCGCTGCCGAGATCCACTTGTATGACCTCATCTTCTGTAGGAGGTTCTCTCTGTTCGAACCGCTTTTCCCATTGTGCATCCAGCTGTTGGGCCCAAGGCTCTAGCTCGAGGATTTCAGGAATGTCTTCGTTCTTCATAAGCATCGGCGAATGCCATGTTGACTGACAGGACTTGTCTGAATACATCTCCAATACTGGTATCCGAATCAGAAGTTGGTGACCCGGTTGAATGTGAATGCCAGTCATATTCTTCATCTGAGCTTTCAGGGGTCATTGTGGGTGTAACATACCCTAATCCACATCGAGTCTTGCTATAGTAGTCTTGTGGTTTGCCAGGGACCGGTAGCTTCAAAGGTAATCGTCGTCCAGTACCGTAGTTCATGTAGTGCCCCGACCCGCAAGATGCCTTATGATGGATGGTTGGTTCGATGAAGCCTTGTTGGACTTGGGATCATATGAAGATTACTTGGAAGTCTATACGATCGTGGCAGGAATCGTTCTATGAATGTGAGTAGTGTTGAACCCTTCAAAGATCATTTAGCTTCACGCTTAAAATAAAGGATAGTATGCTGTGTTTCTTATTGTCTTGTTCAATAACACCTTGCATGGAATTTGGAAAGATAATGAAAGATATTAATCACTGAACGTAAACTGTTGTGGCTAGATGAATTGTATGCTTGTACGCTGTTACGATGAATTACATGACAGGTGAAGGCAAAGTCCCAAATACTTGGGCGGTAAGTATATCGAGCTTTGGTTCAATGAATAGTTGGCAAAACAGATGTTAAGACCCAAGAACTGGGCAGTGAGTATGCTTGCTTTGCATTCGAATGAATGTATGCTAAATAGATGCTAAGTCCCAGGAATTGGGCGGTGAGTACATTGAGTTGGTTGGAAAGATGTGGCAAGGCATTTGGGTAACAACATTCTATTATCCCGTTGCCGATGTAGAATGTTGATTATGCTAAGACCCTTGATGGGCAGATGATAATATGAGCGTTGGCTCAAGGCAAGATGGCTAGATGGCAATATGAATGAGAATGATGGTTTTGCTTAGTTTTCCTTATCATGCATTATATGTTTTCTTCTTAGATAAGTTGTATATAGTTGCAAGTCATGGATAACTTGTCGACAAGGTTTTGTTCCTCGAACGGTATTCCTGGGCCATGGAACCCGGTTCGTCCTAGGAGAACAAGGATGGTGTCGATGTACTGACATCGGGATTGCAGGACTTGCAGTGGGGGTTTGCTACCGCCCATTAAAAGGACGCTGAAATCCCTGGGTGCTGAAGTAGTAGCACGGTGTTTCGAAACCTCCCATGGATTCGCACCCCATTTGGAGTTAGCCGTTCACCAGGAAGACGGTCCAGGATGGCGTGTCGCCAGTGACCTTCATATAGATAGGTCCAGTGCTAATGATGTCTTATGTAGGCAGAGTAAGTTATTACTCAAATACAGGAAGGATGTCGGCTGTTGGTAAGAATCACCTGAACGGTGATATTCATATTGAATCATGATATTGTTCCTAATAATGTCTTGTGCAGACAGAGTAAGTATTATAATGTACAGGGATGGCTACACGACCGTGGGTAAGAAACCAAAGGGTGATAATAGTATGCTTTAAATTATGTTGGCTATAAGATTTGCATGCTTTACTTCTTGTCGGCTATAACATGAAATTGACCCTAAGGCAACGAGAAAGACCACTGTTAATAATGTGCTACAACATGTTTACTTGTGTTGTCTTCTTAGGTGAGTTGGGCCAGAACCGCTCGCCAGTACATTGATGATGTACTGACCCACGTTGTAGGAAATATTACAGGTGTTTGCTTGGGGGAAATCCTGTGAATCAGTGCTTGGCATCGATGAATCAGATGGGTGTGCAGAAGCTCTTCTTTTAAGACGATGTCTTCTGCTATATGGGACATAATATATGGAACAGTGGAACTCAGATGTACTAATGAAATTGTAACCAAATTGGCAAGTCATTGTAAAGAAGTCGGTATATTCATTTGTAGCCTAAAGGACAAGTGTATACATTCAGTTGGCTACTCAAGAGTCTTGTAATCAATTGTAAACTCTGTATTTCGTTGCAAGTCTTGTAATCCATTTTGATTATCAATAAAGAGTACATTTCTTTATAAATTGTGTGACTTCAATTTATCTGCTTGGTTCCGCTGCCTCTATTGATATTTTCTGAGAATTACCAGGAACTGTAATGGTTTTGCCTTGTACAAGTACAATCTAGACTTGTACGGCATCACACCCAGTGGCTTGTTTTTTATCCTCCGGGATCGGGGCATGACATAATGGTATCAGAACACGGCTTTACGTCCTTGGATTCCTATTCGATTTGTTTCGAATCAATGTTGCTACTAAGATGATTCTAAGCTGCTTCCGCGATTATTCAAAGATTGCTTCCGCGATTATTCAAAAGTTGCTTCCGCGGTGAATCAAAGTTTCTTCCGCGAATACTCAAAGTTGCTTCCGCGATGAAATCAAAGTTGCCTCTATGATGATTCATAGTGCTTCTGCGATTGTTCTGTGTTGCTTCCAAACTATTCTAAGTTGTTCCCTTGACTGAAAGTCCGTTGATCATTCTAACCTCTCACTGGTTCCATACAATAAGTCTAAATATGTGGGCTATGATATATGTGCTTGTGGAATTTCTAAAAGATACCAAAAAGAATAACAATGATGCGATGCTATAATAAGTTTGTGATGTATGCTGGATGTCTCAGTGTGGGATTCTTTGAGTCGATTGTTATGCAGCAATCGACCGTGGGTGATGGCTTGGTATGTTGGAACAAGAATGTGCATAGATTTCAGGGAATGGGAATCGACAGAATCTTGAGTCGATATTTGTGGTCAGCATAACCACTGCAGGATGGATTGTCTACGTTGGACGTTGGTTTGATGCAAGGAAATATTGTATCAGAATGGCTTGAGCTCTGGGTGGTATATTACATATACCCTAGTCGTGATAAGATGTCCCTTGACCTTTGATGTGTTTATGATTGCTTTACCTATAAGGTATTGGGTGGTATCGAATCGTAGCTAAACTTACGATTGATACATGACGGCTAGGATTGTCCCTTGATGATTAAGTTGGATGACCCGTTGCAAGATTTTGATGTGTTCGGATGAACCATCGCTAGACCTTATCAGTTAGCATTAAGTTGGGTAATAAGAGAATTGAGAATATAAAATGAATACCTTGGTTGGGAAGGAACGAATTTTAGATTCAGGCGAAGACTTGAATCAGTTGGGTAAGAAGGATTGTAGGCGTAGTAACGATAGTGTGGTGTTGCTATCGAATGCTTTTGTGGGAATAACTATGGACCGAATATTGAACGATGTTGGAATTGAGTGAAAGAAATTGCATGTTGGATATCGACAGAATTGATGGTAATGTTAGGCTCTTACCGGGATGTACGAATGATTTAGATGATGCAGAGAGAGTTGCATCAACGACCGAAAAGATTGAAAGTGGGCTTGAGGAATAGAGGATCTTAGCACGTGGTGCAGCGTGCTTGAGAGAATTTGATGTGTTCCGAATTAACAAGTTATGACCCTTGACTATTTTGAGGCATAGAAAATGAGTACTTGTCCCTTAATGCATGAAAGGGTAGATGTTCCCTACGAGAGTCGAATGGCTGGAATACAAATAAGTATCGAGGTGCAATGATATGCAATAGACCATGTCGGTAGATGATGTTGTCGCATGAATAACAAGTTTGGTGAGATATAGAATTGTTGGACTATGACTTAGCAAATGAGTTTTGTCATATCCACTAAGGTGACCGATGTACGACTGCTAGATGTTGGTGCTATAGAGATTGGATCGGTGCATGAATAGTAAATCTTCTTATGGAATCACAAGAAGATGATGCAAAACGAATATTGATGGTTAACGGAGATTGCTAAGAGATGACCGTGTTGGTGCTAGAAAATTTATAAATGATGCCTCGGAAGAAATGCGATTTTATAGTTGCCTATGTTATTGGTTAAGAAGTACAGACCGTATCGATGATCTAAAAATGTGGAAAATAAAATGTCGCAAGGAGACCGTAGGAAAGAGATCATAAGTGATAAACTATTGAGATAGCAATGTCGAATGATCATTCAGAATAGTTGACCCGATTGAATAGACAATTTGAGTACGATATGAAGATACAAGTCGGATTGAATAATTGATGCTATGTCTATGCAAAGTGGAAATTTAAAAGTTTGGATATTCGATTGATAAGTTTTATATGATAGCTTTGGATTGACCCATAAGAATTGTTGGATAGAATTGTCTGATGGATTTGGTCGGTTGCAGGTAAGTCTAGAATGAGACTTCGTTGGGTATGACCCGAGTATGAGTACGGGTAGAAAGACTTGACTCTAGAATGTTGGTTGGTTGCATAGAATGTCGGTTGGTTGCCTAGAGTGTCGGTCAGTTGCCTAGAATGTTGTTGGTTGCTTAAGTTTCAGATTGGTTGGCTATATTCTTCAGTTGTCCGTGTTAGGAATAAGTTCATAAGATTGGGGTGGTGTCCCATGTCCCTAAGTTGGTCAGACCATAAAGTTGCCTTATGATGAGAATTGGTTGCCTCTAAGATAAGAGATAAGTATGTCCCTGATCGCTATCCATCTCATATGTGTTAGATGAATGTATGGTTTAGCTTAGATTAGCTGACCGTAGAGACTTGACTGTATGCTAAGTTGACTGTTGGAAAACCGTAGGATGTCCTTATTGATGTTGCATGAGTATAGTCAGAATGAGTAAGATGTGTTAGAAGGTAGGCTTCAGGATGGAATGGATATTTAGGAAATTTGATGTTATAATGTTGGATGGGATGACAGATCATGTTGGTTCGAAAATTGAGTTGCCTTGTTGGAAAGCTGGAAATTGTTGGAACTGGTTGGATTTGGTTGATTAATATTGAGGTGCAAAAATTGTTGGTAGTGCTTCGAGACAGTTGGGATAATTTCATTGGTCGAATCAAAATTGAGGATAAGTGTAACGACGAAATGGGATAGTATATGTAGTCGAGATCGGCGAGAGCGAATGTGAATGGAAATGACTCGGGATTAATGTTGCTGGAATATGATAGTTGCCTATGCGAGAGGATAATATGTTGGCTTGATCAATACGAGAAAATATTGGAGTACAGCGAGAAATGTTACTAGAGTGGGATGATGGTATAATTTGATGGATGCATTATGATCGAAAAAGTTATGAGTTGCAAATAAAGTGTATGGATGCGAACGATAATGAGTACACGATTTGATCGACGAGAATCGGGGTATCGAAATGAAATGTGGCAATAGGATTTATCAACTTTGATGGCATGGATGACAATAAACTTGAAAGGAATACTTATACATCTAAGTCTGAATATTTTGAAAATGTTGGATCGATTGTGGAAAATTTCTTGAGTTGGGAATTGGTAACATCTATTGTGTTATTAGTTGGTTGGGATATTGAATAAACAAGTGGGATTATACGAGATGCTTGAAAAGAATTACTGATGTTCGGAAGAGAAATTACACTGTAGCTCGTTGTTTTCTTATCACTGAACTTGGCTGAAGTGCATGTATTTCGGGGACACCTAAAATATGTGTATGATTCCAACTAAGTGATATGCTGAATTCAAACGAAGCCACGGGAAGGATTATCATGTGCTAAGGAATTGCACGAGTGTCGGAGGAAATATCAAGGATGGTAAACTATGTTGAATTAATTGGGATGCTGTAACGAGACGGTACATTACTTGAAATCATTCGAGAGATTGCGGAGAAATATTAAATGTGCTAGTTGGTCGTTGAGAAGTTTCATGAAAAGTTGGTTGAAGTTTTGGGGATGAGTTTTGTTTTAAGTTTCGAGGACGAAACTTTTTCTGGGTGGTATATATTGTAGTGCCCCGACCCGCAAGATGCCTTATGATGGATGGTTGGTTCGATGAAGCCTTGTTGGACTTGGGATTATATGAAGATTCACTTGGAAGTCTATGCGATCGTGGCAGGAATCGTTCTATAAATGTGAGTAGTGTTGAACCCTTCAAAGATCCTTTAGCTTCACGCTTAAATAAAGGATAGTATGCTATGTTTCTTATTGTGTTGTTCAATAACACCTTGCATGGAATTTGGAAAGATAATGAAAGATAATAATCACCTGAACGTAAACTGTTGTGGCTAGATGAATTGTATGCTTGTACGCTGTTGCGATAAATTACATGACAGGTGAAGGCAAAGTCCAAATACTTGGGCGGTAAGTATATCGAGCGTTGGCTCAATGAATAGTTGGCAAAACAGATGTTAAGACCCAAGAACTGGGCAGTGAGTATGCTTGCTTTGCATTCGAATGAATGTATGCTAAATAGATGCTAAGTCCCAGGAATTGGGCGGTGAGTACATTGAGTTGGTTGGAAAGATGTGGCAAGGCATTTGGGTAACAACATTCTATTATCCCGTCGCCGATGTAGAATGTTGATTATGCTAAGACCCTGGATGGGCAGAATAATATGAGCGTTGGCTCAAGGCAAGATGGCTAGATGGCAATATGAATGAGAATGATGGTTTTGCTTAGTTTTCCTTATCATGCATTATATATTTTCTTCTTAGATAAGTTGAATATAGTTGCATGGTCATGGACAACTTCGACAAGGTTTCGTTCCTCGAACGGTATTCCTGGGCCATGGAACCCGGTTCGTCCTAGGGGGAACAAGGATGGTGTCGATGTACTGACATCGGGATTGCAGGACTTGCAGTGGTGGTTTGCTACCGCCCATTGAAAGGACGCTGAAATCCCTGGGTGCTGAAGTAGTAGCACGGTGTTTCGAAACCTCCATGGATTAGCACCCCATTTGGAGTTAGCCGTTCACCAGAAGACGGTCCAGGATGGCGTGTCGCCAGTGACCTTCATATAGATAGGTCCAGTGCTAATGGTCTTATGCAGGCAGAGTAAGTTATTACTCAAATACAGGGAAGGATGTCGGCTGTTGGTAAGAATCACCTGAACGGTGATATTCATATTGAATCATGATATTGTTCCTAACAATGTCTTGTGCAGGCAGAGTAAGTATTATAAATGTACAGGGATGGCTACACGATCGTGGGTAAGAATCACCAAAGGTTGATAACAGTATGCTTTAAATTATGTTGGCTATGAGATTTGCATGCTTTACTTCTTGTCGGCTATAACATGAAATTGACCCTAAGGCAACGAGAAAGACCACTGTTAATAATGTGCTACAATATGTTTACTTAGTATTGTCTTCTTAGGTGAGTTGGGCCAGCACCGCTCGCCAGTACATTGATGATGTACTGACCACGTTGTGGGCAATATTACAGGTGTTTGCTTGGGGAATTCCTGTGAATCAGTGCTTGGCATCGATGAATCGGATGGTGTGCAGAAGCTCTTCTTTCAAGACGATGTCTTCTGCTATACGGGACATAATGTATGGAACAGTGGAACTCAGATGTACCAGTGAGATTGTAACCAAATTGGCGAGTCATTGTAAAGAAGTTGGTATATTCATTTGTAGCCTAAAGGGCAAGTGTATACATTCAGTTGGCTACTCAAGAGTCTTGTAATCAATTGTAAACTCTGTATTCCGTTGCGAGTCTTGTAATCCATTTTGATTATCAATAAAGAGTATATTTCTTTATAAAATGTGACTTAATTTATCTGCTTGGTTCTGCTGCCTCTATTGATGTTTTCTGAGAATTACCAGGAACTGTAATGGTTTTGCCTTGTACAAGTGCAATCTGGACTTGTACGGCATCACGCACAGTGGCTTGTTTTCGATCCTCCGAGATCGGGGTGTGACAGTTCAAGCCTGGCGTAGTCTCCATATCATACCCCTTCTGCATGAGATATTTGGATTGGGGGCTTTAAAGATACAGAGGCAGTCTCCCGGTATCTGATCCAAGGTCGACTTCTTCTATGATGAAGGGATGCAGATCGTCCTTCCGGCGAAGATGATTGGATGATCCCTCCTCGATTATGCGGTAAGCATCTTCCACTGGAATAAGCTGGATTGCGGTGTACACATTTGTCACCTGTGTGTAGGTGGTGCTATACCGTGTTCATAGCATACATTGTACAAAGCTTATTAAGCTCGAGGTAGTTCAAAGATAGCCCTTTATTGAAAGTAAGTATCTTTTTTAGGGGGATTACATCATCTGCAGAGGGACATCAGTGTGGGCAGCCACATACTTGGCTAGCTCCGGTTCCTCTTCGGCTACCTCCTGTATAAATGAAGACTGAGAGGACGACCTGGGCAGCTTGATCGTAAGGGTTCAGCTGGTGGAGCAGAGCGTGGAGTTGTTGGCAGACTAGAGACCCCCAACTTGGTACTCGATGATGGGCGGAGAGTGGTTGGTTCGCTAGAAGTCCCAGACCTTGCATCGGGGTGACGACTCTTCTTGGGCAGGCGTATCATCATTGGCTTGTCGGAGGGATTGAGCTTCTCCGTTTGCGGCTGGCGACTATCGGCAGCCTGATTGTCAGTGGCTCCGTTGTGGATCTTGGCACTTGGCCAGACCATGGCAGCCGGATTATCATCTGCTTTCTTGTGCCGAGAGGCTGATTGCGTCCTTACGCAGAGTGGCTGTAAGGGGTGCAGACTTGCCAGGTTTGAGAGCTTGGAGGTGGATCGTCAGAGGTTCTTCTGATCCTGTGGCTGTCTCGGTACGCTTTACATCTCCTTCATCAAGGTGCCTCTTCGACTTCTCGTATAGGCAGGAGTCTGAGTAGTAGGATTCGACCCCTTTGAAGGGATCGATGTCGACAAATTCGTCCTCACGAAGCCGTGTTTGTCGACATATTTGAAGCATTGGTGCAGCGTGGAAGGTACGATCATATAATCGTGTTTCCATGGGCGCCCCAAGAGGATGTTGTAAGAAGTGTCTGCATCTATGACATAGCAGGTGACTTCTGATTGGAGATCGCCAATTTGACACTTCAGACGAATCTTCCCAATTGGGAAGCTCCTACCCGAATTGAAACGCTAATGGCAGTGCTTGTAGGCGTTAGCGATGCATCGGGATGTGGAGATGATGTAACAGACCCTTCGGGATAATGCTTATGGAAGATCAAGGATCAATGTGCATCCGATCCACCTTTATGTCGCCAATGTATCCAGTGTAGTATAGCGGGCGATCGTGCAGGTTGGTTTTGATGAGCATATCCTGCGGAGTGAAGACAATGTTGGGCATCGCTCCTGCGCGCTGTCTTGGAGATCTACAGGCGGGTTCTCCCGTGAGGTTGACCTGAGCCAGGTATGCATCGGCATTTTGGAGTCGCTCAAAGCCGCACGAACATCCTTTGAGAGTCTCAGAAGCTCGTATAATAACAACTTGGCGGTTGTTGGCTAATTGTGCCATGATGTCGAAGTTGTAGGGCTTCTCCTGCCCCTGCAGTACCTCTTTTCGGAGGGATTTGTCAAAGCGAGTCTCCTTCAGCCTAGGCTTGTCGGTCGTCAGAGGATGAGCCGGTCCCGGAGCGTCAGTTGTAGCGGGCTGATGATCTTCAGTCGAGTTGTCAGCCACAGGTTGGGATTGTGCCACAGATCGAGTGACGACGGCTGCAGCTTCTTCGATATCGGTCGAGATTGTGCGGCAGGACCTGACTTTTCCACTCTTCTTCTTGCAAATGGGAGATGGTGTGGGTTGAGTCACTTCCGATACCAAGTCTGGATGGACCCACATGACCTCCCCTCGCGATGTGTGGGGTACTAGGCCAGCAGCCTGATCCGGGAAGGTGGAAGATTAGCAATCTCTATTATTGCCAGAGGGATGGAGACCACACCGTCTTGGGTTTCCGTTGGAGGGAAGCTGCCAAATTGTACTGATACCATATTGGCTGCCACTGTTACCTCCTCGAAATCGATGGCCAGAGCGTTCGAATCGATAAGATTTTGGATGTATTTTAGTTGGTAGCAGTCGTGTGTGGCATGGTGGACGTAGCGGTGGTAATGGCAGTACTTTGGGTTCTCCATGTCTGTCGGTCGAGGTTCCCGTCTTGGCGAAGGAAGATGAATTCTGTCTCCTTGAATGAGCATGTCCAAAATGGGCTTGACGTGACCGTCTTCAAAGGAGTAAGTGATTTGCGGCCATTGTTTGTCTGCCAACTTTGGCTCAGGTTTCTGTGATGTGTCGGCCACCATAGCCTGCTTACCCCTGCTGTCCCGATTGTTGGAGGGGCCACCCCCATTGTCGTTGTTGGTATTAGGGCGCTTGCCCTTGTTCTCTCCGTCCGAGATGTGCAATCCCAATTGGCGAGTCTTCTTCAATCGTTCTTCGGCGCTTGTGACATTGATGATGAACGTCTTCCAGTTCTTGAATTGACTTTCGCCCATCCAGAGACTGATTGTTGGGAGCAATCTCTTTTGGAAATTTCAATCAAAGAGGAATCCGATTTCCACACGGCAGCTTCATTACGGTTTGACAAAACCGCTCGATATAGTTCCTTGTTAGCTCTTTCTCCCCTTGGACGACGTCCATGAGGGTGGACATTGTGATGTCCTGTCCTACTTCGTAAAATCTCTCCAGAACATGTGCTTGAAGCCGACGAAGGAGTGGATGCAGTTGTCTGGCAGGTTGTGATACCAGTCGAAGGCGACCCCTTCCAATGCCCCGATGAATAAGCGTGTGAGAATGGCATCGTCATGAGGCAACTGGTCGGTGGTGACCTCGAAGTAAGTGATGTACCGACTTGCGGAGGTCTTCCATCATAAGGATTGATATTGAATGGCTTATATCTTGGCAGGAATGGAACGTCCCTCCAGGCAACAGGGTACGGTTGCCGTATTCTGAGGTCTTGAGAATTTTCTCGAGCATAAAACATGGCTCGGAGCTCCTGGACCTCTCTTCTCGCTTCGCGGGCCTTATCCACGGCGGTGGGGGCCGTTGTTTCAGAAGGATTGTTGCCCGGGTTCAGTGCCGCCGAATTCGAGTCCGCATTGACCGCAGGACCCACGCTTGTTTGGCCAGGCGTCCCTCCTTGCAGAGTTGGAAGGGCCGCTTTGATCTCGTCACAGACTTGACCAAGGAAAGCAGTATGGCTTCGAGAGTGTCGATGCGTTGGCGATCACTAGAACCACTTTGGCTGCTGTCTGTCATGAATACCGTCTTTACGTGAGGAGAGATGGACGGAGCGGTGGAGGAAGCGCCCTTCGAATCATACCCCTATAGTGAGAAGTCATCGGGGTATGTGGGTATGTTCTCTTCTGGTTCGGACTCGGAAGGAACAGTACCCTAGTCTCCGAGTTCACCTCGTCTTGGGAGTTGTGGACGTCCTCGGGGACGTCGGGGTTTATTGCATCTGATGGGAGAGTTGTTTCCCCCGGCTCGTCTTCTTAGAACATGATTGTCGTGAAGGTTCGGAGGAGTGCTACCCCCAGTCCCAGCAACCCCCAGTGGGGTGGACGACGAATCTCCTACTGTAGCAGATTTCGTCTTAGAACGAGTACCTTGGAAAACTCCGGTGGTGGGCACCCGCTTAGACGATAGTCTTTTAGTCAAAGTGGTTGAAATATTTAGGCTGGGAACATTTGTCTTTTTCCCTCTCCCATCTGGGGACTTTCTGAGTAAGTTGCAGGAGACGACGGGAAGTGCCTCGTCTTCTGAAGACGGTTGTTGCAGTCTTTGAAAGACGGACTGCCGGTCTTCTCGTACCATCGTGTTGTTGCAGCAGCAGTTGACGATGACTTGGGTGCAGTGACGTCCGTGGAGGACTTTTTGCACCCTAATGCATTTTCACTTTCCTTGCGATTGTGGAGGATGGCCTCACGCAAGTCAGATGGGTCTGGATCGACCATGTTTGCTCTGGATTTTAGGAGACTTTTGCGAACCTCTCTGTCCGTTTGCCGCCGGGGGCTGGACTCGAGTGGTTCTATACAACTTCCCATCTGAGGCCCGCATAACGGTATACGGGACTCGGATGGTCAGAGATCGATCAGCGGACCGAGCTTGCCAGGCTCACGCTGCCCTAGACTTCTTCACTCTAGTGCGTAAGGGCACATAGTAGGAAGAGTCTAGGTGATGCTGGAGAGAGTCAGACATATCTTCTTGGGAGCACAAGAGATCAGGACCATAAAAGAGGCGGTCGAAGACAGAGCTGCGTGGAGTAGGCGTTATGCGGCTGTCATCAACAATCTTCATGCGGCTGGCAGACATAGCGCATAGGCTTTCTTCATGCGGCTGGGAGTCTCAGCCGCATGAGTTTCTTCATGCGACTGGATGATCTGGCCGTATAGACTTTCTTCATGTGGCTGGCAGATTCACCCGTAGGAGCCTCCTGCATGTGGTTGGCAGATTTGGCCACAGGAGTGTTCGGCTTCTTCTTGGGGCGCATAGAGTCGCTCTTTGTCCTGCAAGTCCAGCATCGTAGTGCTTTCCTCTGCTAGACTTGGGGACAGCAGAGTCCTCTACGGCTCGATGTGGAGCCGTATGAGAGTCGCTTTTGCCGTCTTGGGCAGCAGAGAGTACCCCGTCCAGAGCTTGTGGAGGAGCAAATAATTTTGGCCTCCACTCGCAGCGAGCTTTCTTTGTGCGGGTTCGCTTCTGGACCGGGCCAGCACTTCCTTCAGAGAGCATTTCTTAAACGCCTGTTGGTCGAAGCGGACGACCATCTTCTGTGCGTAGAGCCAAGTTTGGCTGCATCCGATTGCGTCACCAACTCCTCAGCCGTGGAGAAGTTTGTCCCCAGCATAGTCGCCATCGTGTTTGCCATAAATATAAAGGACAGAACAATTATCGGAGGACTGGACTTTACTTCACAATACAAACTCGCTTGTACAAAGAAAGCCTAGGGAAAAACCTAGGTATAGCAATCTAAGTATAATTGTTTATTTTAGATTCTGGGGGGTGACAATAGAGGCTCGGAAAAGCGACGGCCGCTCTGCCTTACTCCTTGGACGATCGGATGCAGCTTTTGGACTCTGTAGAAGAACTGACGGGCGTTGATGAAGAAATGCTCTCTCTTCAGGCTCTTTGGCTCTCTTTGTCTCTATGTGCGTCTGTCTCTGTCTCTGTATATCTCTCCGTATGTGTCTCTCTGTGTATATATGTATGTATATATATTGCAAGGGAATGGCACCCTGCTATTTATAAGAGTGGGGAGGGGGCCTCATTAGGGTTTACAATGATTGCCCATTCTTGAAAGTCGGCGGCTAAGGATCATTAGATCTGGGCCGTTCATCGAGATTTGAGCAATAAATGTGATTGTATCAAATCTTTTGCAGGTAATTAATGCTGATTGACATAAATTCTCCCGATTTATATGCCAACCTCAGATTCCTCGACACGTGTCTTTAATTGGCTTTTTTGCAAATGATCTGATTTGATCCCAATATTTTATTAGGATTTGTTGAGAGATTTCGATCAATCTGATGCCACGTGCCCTGCTATCATACCACGTGTCGAGTCATAGCAGAAATCTGTGCTGCAGGGAGGTTATCCTCATTGAGCCGCATAAGGCTGCCCACGTGTCCAGGCTGCTTGAGAGTGGCCTCCAGAATATTTGGACCGTATGGTATGATTTGAGCCGCATGAGTGTGGATGACCGCATGAGTGAACCGCATGGAACTAGTCCTCGTGAGCCGCATAGGGATGGTCTTCGTGAGCCGCATGGAGCTAGTCTTCGAGCCGCATGGGGCTGGTCTTCATGAGCCGCATGGAACTAGTCTTCGTGAGCCGCATGGGGCTGGTCTTTATGAGCCGCATGGGGCTGGTCTTCGTGTGCCGCATGGGGCTGAAATTCATAAGCTGCATGGAGCTAGTCTTCGTTAGCCGCATGGGGCTGTCCACGTGTCAAGGCCGCATGATAGTTACTGACTCTCGAGGATCGTGTCAGAGATTTTCTTCGCTTCCAAGAAGTTCGTCATTATGAGGGAGTCATAATGATATCTTCGTGTCAGAACTGTCACTTCGTCAAAGCTGTCAGCCGTCAAGGCATTTAATGCAAAATGAGAGAGCTATTTGTAGGCCACGTGGCTCTCTTTGAACCGCATGAGACTTGATTGAGCCGCATAGACGCTCGAGCCGCATGGATACTTGAGCCGCAGGGGGCTCTCTGGCCGCATGGCTCCTTCTTTATTCTTTTCCATGCTTTTACAATCAAAATGGGTGAGATTGTTGGCCCATGCAGCCATGATCAACTTGATTTTGATAATTAACTTAAAACTTCGACATTGATATAGAGAGCAAAGAAGACTTCAAAAAGAATACAGAAGATTCACGTGATCGACAAAGAAGATTTTTTTTACTTTATTTGGTATTTTCTATTTTCTTGAGTCAAGATAAATTGTGTGTTGGGATCGCTAGCAATTTAGATTATCCTAGATTACCCTCACAAACCTATTTTTCTATCCAAACCCTTGCTAGACCAAAAACTGGCCGGAAAACCCTAAAAATCTACTAACCTAAAATGTTGGTCCAAGTGTCATGATAAGTCTAATCGGGTTCACTAACCAAGGGTACAATGAATAAGCTAGTTCACTAATAAATACAACCATCGCTATAATTAATAAAATAAATATATGCAACATATTATACTGTAAAATGACAAAATATCCCTATCTAGAAAGTGGTAGTAATAACCACAAGGCAGCACAAATGAAAGAGATAAAACCCAAATATACATAATATGGCCGGAACATAAGTATATGCATATATCCCATCATCGAGGCAATGCGACATCACTACACCAAACAAGGACAAGAGATGTCGTATCTCTATGTGATAAAATACGTCCTATGACCATGATCGAGCTATAGACTCTATGTTACAACCTTGGTTCATAGCCTATCATAGCACAATGGCCTAACCCAACAACCAAACAAGGACATAGGTTGGACCACGCACCATGACAGTCCATATTCTTCGACTTCTAACAGAAGGAACAAATCAAAAGCGAGTCAGTTTACAGGAGACCAGTCAATCCTACGACTTTCTATAGTTTGGCTAGGTTATCCCAGTAATGCTTATATATAGGAATTCTCGTATCAAGCCGTATCAAGCAGGGCTAGCCAACCAAATATATAACAGTAACAATGAATAGTGAACGAAAATCAGTAAGCATTGGTCACTTGCCAGGCTACTGAGCTGAATAAAGTCACTAATGGTTCCAACCTTCAATTGTAAAATCCCTAAATTTCTACTATTTTTTTAAAAAAATTTGATACTGATTTTTTTATTTTGTATATTGTACGTCGCGTAGTTGTATTGTACGTCGCGCGCGAAATTTGGTTTTTCGTAATTGCTCGAAGAGTGTGAATATGTGCGAGCGTACATATTTTTAAAAACATTTTTCTATTTTTATAGTTTCGAAATAATATAGATAATAATTATTTTTAGCTATCGTACCAAAATTTCCAAGTTTAAGATTTTAATTATGAAAAGCCTTTCATTTATAAGTTATAATAAAAATAATATTCTTATAAATGGTATACTAGAAAAGTATAATTATGTAAAATTATTTGTGCATACATATTTCATAATTATTTATTAGTTTATTTTAAATAATAATGTTATTTTCAAAATTTTATTATTAGTATTTTTGGAAAATATATTCTGAAATTTTTGGGGCAATTTAAATCTTGATTTGATTTTATTTATTTAAATTGTTAAATTAATATCTATATCTGAAATTTGATTTATCTTATTTGATTTTTAAACTAAAAGATATAATGTAATTATATCTAGATTGATTTAGCTTTAGATTTGAAATTTTTGAATGGATTTAATTTAATAATTGGATTATCTACTTGGGTTTAAATGAATCCTAATCCTTATCCAATTGGGAATTCCCACATCCTATAAAAGGTAGGTACTCCTCTAAATTTCTATCATTCATTATTTCTCCAAAATATTTCTTACCACAAACAAAACCTGTGCATCGTGTCGGTGTCTAATTCCTCCTCGTGTCAGCCGTGACGGCCTCGGGTCCGACCCCGGGTGTCTTCCAATAGATTATTTCCTTTTTACATGTACATCACAATCCAATTCCCGTGACCGACACTTGGACACGATTCCTAAGACCAAACCAAAACCTTAGACTTTTCGAAAACAGTCTCCTCGTCCGAGGCATCACCATCCTCCTCCTCCATGTACACCAAGCCACTCCCCGTCGATCACCGTACAATCTTCGTCACCACCGCCAGTACCCGAGTCACTACCAGGATCAGCGTCCACCGCCACAACACCGACCTCCAGCCACTATCATCACCATCCATCCTACCACCTGTAGTCCCGGTCTCTTTCGAACCACCACGACATAACCCGACTCTGCCAACTCCGGCCAACTCTCGCCGGAGCCAGCCACCAAGTGGACCAGCTCCGAACCACCCAAAAATCTTCCCAAAACCATCACCACCACCACTTACCTACCTCCGACCGGATCCGCTGCAACCATCCATGTCGCGCGCCCGACCCAAGACCCCAGCCGCTGGAGCCCCCGCGTGAAACTTCTCACCCGGGGAGCCGTCATTGAGTCGAACCCCGTGGTCGTGCTTCCCAGCATCGTACGCCTCTCTGCGAGTTGCGTCGCCAATGCGGGCACCTCTTTCGTCGCGGCTGGTGGAACCACGCGCCTCGCCGCCGGCGAGATCCCTCCTCCTTTCTTCCCCCGCTCTTCCTTTTCCTCCTCCGCGGCCAACGCTGAGACCCCGCAGTGTCGCCGTGCGTCCCCACCCTCTCTTCACGCCTCCGTGCCGGACGGCAGCCGCCAGTGAAAACCCTCGCCGCGCCGCTCCGCTTCCTCCGCCAGCACCCCTCTCTCCACTGGAGCAGCCTCGAACCAGCGAACCCAGCCTCCCGCTATTTCCCTCTTCTCCTTCCTCTCGCCCTCCGTTCTCTCTTTCTCCGAACTCCTCTCTCTCACTTTCCTTTTTTTTCCCACTACAAATTTTCTCAGTGACCCCCTCTGAAGAGAAAGCCAGCATTGGTTTCCCCCACATGTGTTGATTATTATTATATTATTATTATTATTTATTATTATTATTATTATGTTATTTGTATTAAGAATATATGTATGTACGGTATATGTAAATACATTATTAATATTTTGTATTATTATTATTATATTATGTTTATTTATATAGGGGTTAACTATTGTAATATAATTTTATTATTATTATTGTTATGATTGTTATTAGTTATAAATTTTGATTTAGGGAGAATAGCTAACCCTATTATTTATAGTTTTGTAGTATATTTTTTTTTTTTTTTTTTTTCTTTTTTTTTCTTTTTTTCTTTTTCTAAAAACTATTTTAGACAACAAATATTCATTTTGGATTTACATAGATTTCTAAAAACGATTCTCCTTTTTATGCTATCTAAAATATTTTGCTAATAATTATAGTGCCATCAGAATTCATATTTTGAGTTTTGCCAAACTTTTTTATTAAGTTAAAGTATTTTTCTTTCTTACTTATTTCTAAGATATTTTGATTCAAGAAAAACTAGTTTTATATATTTAATTTCTATTATTATCCGTTTACTTCCATTTTCCTTATGTCCGTGACGAGCCCATTTCTATTCCCTTCCAATTCTATACTACCTTATGTCCACCCTAACTAAATTGACCGTCGTGGACCCGATGGAACTGTCCATACCACCATCAGAGGTCACCTTGTGTACTAGTTACCTGAAGTTGTAGTTCGTGCCACCTTAATCATTGCAGTACGCCAGGCGTCCTACCAGGCAAGACACCTTGTCATTTGCTGTTTATTTGTTTAGCTCATATTTCATGCATTATTCATTATTTCTTTATACAAATAAACTGTGATACATGGCATAACCTGTTAGAACTTATGTTCAGTTATATTTCCTGCTATGTTTTTTTCTTACACATTAAATCTAGATTTAAGGGACCACCTTGTGTGTTGCATACATAGGCCTTGACATACTATACCACGTTGTTGTGAGTCACATATAGGACTCGGACATGCGTGATTGGCTGGCCACTAGTACGTATAAGCCGTGCGTTAGGAAATAACTGCTAATAGAATTGCATGCTAGAAGACTTAGCAGTTATGAGTTGGCATTGGGCGGGAAGAACATGATTGGATGTTGACTACCACCTATCTATCGTCGACTCGCTTACTAAGGAACGATAGGTAGACTATATGCTATAGACTCGTTCGATACTGATGAATAGTATATGGTGCTGTGACTCGCTACTGTGGTACTGTATTGGTATTTTATTGACTTGACCCAGTAGTCATGCGACCATGAACTGTTCTTAAAACTGCATCCACTTTGATTTGGTTAGGCGCCCTTATCCGTTAGGTAGAGTACTTTTGGTTTGGGTACTTGTATATGACCGTGGCTTGGAACAATAACTTGTCGCGGATTAGTTCGTCACATCTTGTCCTTGTTTGGTTGTAGGTGTGGCTTACTACTTCGATGAGAAGGTATTGAACCTTTTTGGGGTCCGGATACCATATTGGATTCATAGCATGGAAAGATATGTCACCGTGAATACTTACCCATCTCAGTCCTTGT
>JANAVB010007978.1:5000-48055 GCA_029216955.1 Iris pallida
AATAAGATAATCTAGAGCAAGAATATAATCCTAAAGCAACTTATGAAATGATCAGAGAATGTACTCGCCTGCATATGAATATCTGTGAGAATATACTGTCCGGGATGAGGTACCTGACTTCTATTCAGAGCAACACAAGTCAAGATGTATACAGGAATGATAAATAAAATATACAATGCATCTGCATGCTGTCTAGGTCAAACTAGGCTAAAGTCAACCCTTGGTCAACTCTAGTCAACTACACTAGTCAAACTAGATCAACTAAGTCATTCCTAGTCCAATCAAGTCTTACTAAGCCTAACCGTGCCTAGACTAGCACTCACACACAATCTCAAGGCTAACACAAGCTATCAACACACTATATATATATTTACATACATACAATATACATAGTCATGCATAGGTTAAGGGTCTATATTACAAGGCATGACACATATTCAAGTGTAATAATAGAGGCTGTGTGTGTGAGTATATATATAAGGGTGGTGAACATTAGAGGTAATGTACTTATATGTATAAGGATATAGTGTCATGGCAAGGGTTAGTGAGCTTAGCGAATTAGAGTGTCAAGTGGCATATAGGTGTGAAGTGGATATGGCAAATTAGGGGGTGTGTGTGTATAACATACAAGGTTAAGTAATAAGTGTGTGGCAGAACATATCAAGTGTGTGGTGGGGTTATAAGTGTACAGAACATCATATTGTGGAGTGTACATGGCAATGGTTGTGTGCAAGTGACATAGTGCAAGGGGGTTCTCTGGTTCAGTTAGGACAACATCATAGGGTTCATGTGTTTAGATGTAGTGTATAGCAAGGGTATAGTGCAGTAGGTTAATGAGGGGTTTGTTTTCTCAGGTTTCATATGAATGGTCATGGGGGTTCACTGAACATCAAGTATAAATAGGCATGGCTGTTGTGACAGCAAGTAGGGGTTAAGGATGCTCAATTTTGTCCAGTGTAGTATTGTGTCACAGGGCTTAACATGTCTCAGGTATTGGTTGTTAAGGGCATTGTGTTCATGTTCAGGCAAGTGTAGTCGTGTAAGGTTATCATGGTAGCAAGTTATCAAGGATTCAGTCATAACAACAACATCAAGGAAATCTAACTACAACTCAGGTTCACAAGTGTATTTTCAGAAAATCACAACATCAAGCTACAAGATATACCAAGCAATAACCTAAGCTAAAACTCAGGTTTCATATAATCAGAACAAGGGTGTATAGCAGTATCTATCAAACTCGAACTCTTCTCAGTTTAATCCAATCCCAGGTTTCCAGTGAATGTGTGGTATTAGGTCCCAGGTTTGAGTGTGTGTAGTAGTTCAGTTTCATCTTAGATTTTAGGGAATATGTGTGTGTGTGCAAATGGCAGTAGGGTTTCTCAGGTTTAGTGAATGGTGAATATGTTCCCAGGTTTTACAACAGTTCAATGTGTGTGCATATACAGATTTGTCATAGGTCTTGAACATGTGTGTATGTGTATAGAAATCAGTGTATACACTGATCCAGTTATCAGTTTTAACATTCCCTTAGCAATTCGAAAACCCATAATCCAAGCTAACATGAATCCCAAGATGTAGACTTAATTCTCAGATATAATATGTGATCTAACATGATAAATTTAATCATCTTACATCAGTTAAAACATCATTTAAAATCTCAGGAATTATTAACAGGACATGGGTATCAGACAATGGGGAAAACATGATATTTGAATTCGAAACTCAGTTAAATCTAATTAATAGGTTGGTAAAGATTCGTGTATGTGTGAACATACATTACAGTGTGTGTCGTGTCCCAAAGGGGGACACGACGTGTCCAATTCAACAAAACACACGAAATTGCACAGATACAGTGACTGTATCGTGTAGGCAGGACATGAACTCGTGGACACGACACAGTACGCCATTGGCCATATGCTCGTGTCTACGTTTCGCCTGGGGTAGGGGTAGGTCATAGGGTGCCTGCACAGTATCCCCGACGTGTCTGCGTGGGATACGAATAGCGTATCAGAGTCGATGTTCTGACTGTGTGCGCACAGTGTAAAATTTGTGCATGTATCCGTGCTCCATCGACACACGAGATTATGTCAAACTCGAGGGGTGGCACGTCAGTGTGTGCCTCCTCCTCCATGTCAAGTAGCAGCCTGCCACGTGGCGATGCAGTGAACACGAGGCATGCAGTAGCAGGGGACTGCTTGGGGGTGTCATGCTGCGTGATCGTGTCCATTTTGGACACGGACGATACCAAAATCAACTTTGTCCAGTTGGAAATTAATGTATACGTATAAATCAATAAATTTGTTCAAACACTTTTCAAAAATAACAGATAAAAATCCTTTTGGCATTTCAACAATCACATACATAGACACATTGATACGCGTCGATACGGACACGAAATGGATACGGTTTCCTACCAAACTTGAGGGACAGCTAGGGGATACCTAGATCTACACACCCATGCAAAGAAATTAGGAATTTGAATAAGTTTGATAGGTTTTACCTATTGAAGTTGAAGTCTCAATAAAAAGCCCCAAAATAGAGAAGCCACTTCCTCAAATGATGTCCAAAAGAGCTCCACTCTTTGCAAGCAAGCCTCCTTCAACCTCTACTCCCGATTTAGATCCAAATGCAAGAGATTGGGATCAATTTGGTGGAGGAATGGTGAAGTTTGATAATTTGGAGAAGAAATTAGGATTTCCTACAAGGGATGTTCTAAAAAAGGCAAGGGTCATGTAGAGATACTTTATAGGCTGTAATTAGGTCTCTCTTGGCTCAATGTGGCTGCCCAAATGAAGAGCTAGGGTTAGGGTTTCTCATATTGGGCTTTGGACCAAGATTGCTAGCCCACTAGCTCAACTACTTAGCCCTTAGTCCAAATGCAAAACTCTCCTAATCTCTCTATGGAACTTAGCCATCCTTAAGTCAATTAAGACCAACTTAAGTTAGATTAGGGTCCCACACCATGTTACCTAGGTCACCAAGGTCAAGTCAATTCTAGGTTAGTCCCTTAAGTCACAACTAGTAAAAATCAAAATTAACAACCATCAATCCAATAATTAATCAAATAATTTCAATAAGTCAAAATGACCAAAATATCCTAGGCTAAAAATGATAAATAAATATCCCAATCACATGGTTAGGCTCTAGGTCAGACAGTCTCTAGGGTTTCACTAGCAGCACATCAAAATCACAAGTCATGGTTTTTAAATAGTTTTTAAAATGATTAAAAATCACCAAAAATCATATCACGATTTAAATATCATAAATAAATAATTAAAATAACAAAATTTCAAAATTACCTCATTTTAGAAAAGTGGATGTTACAAGTCTACCATCTTAGAAGAATTTTGTCCTCAAAATTAAGAGTGGTCGTACTCCTTCTAGGTCAAACCCCTAACAATCAAGGTCGAAGCTTCTTCCTAGCAGCACACAAGGTCAACAAGTAAAATATGGGTAGTAGGCTTAAAATGGGTCATTTTCTAAATTTGGGTCGGCAGGTTTGGGTCGAAAAGGTGTCCCCATTCGAGTCAGAAATAAAGCGACTCCGTGGTGTAAATCAAGATGGGGTCTTGTGTTAGGAAAGTCGTGTGATAATGATGAAGCCCAAGATGGCGTGTCCGAGTAGGACACGAAGGTCATATGTGTAGGGTGTCATGTATAGGTCATGAATGTGAAGTTGGTTTTGAGAAAACAACTAATCTTGCTCCTAAATTAAAAGTCATAGCAATGTGCATATGATAATCATAATTAAAGTGGAAATGGTCAAATTGCCTAAATTGGACCGAAAGCTACGATGCAAAAGTAGTACAAGGAACAAGTTTGAGTGGGACATAATATATCAAAGTGAAGATAATCTTGTCTACTACAAACTTATGAAAGAAGTTTCCAAAGATTTACATCTCTGACGTTCCAGAAATCAAAGTCACAAAAAGAATATTCGTCTACCTAGAATACTCACTCTAGGGTTCCCATCTAGCCATTCTAGTCATACTATAGCACAAAGCAATCACAAGATATCAAAATGTACAAGCAATGTGGGGTGTATCAATTATCTCAAAAGATATGCTAAGGTCTAGGCTAGAAATCTGGGTACTTCTGAGGCTCTAGGTAGAATTGGATACTGCTCCCTCAAGATCTCAGCCTGAACTCTGTGTCTCTAACACATCCCGAGAAGTCCGAATATCTGAGCTCCATCAGAAAACAACCCTCCCAATAATATGGCATAGGGTATCACTATTGGAGGCAGAGGAAGATTCTCAGTCTCAGGCGAAGCTACAGCTATACTCAAGGACAGGCTCGGGTCATGGGTGCCCTACTAGAAAGGATAAGAAAAATAATAAATCATCAAAGCTGTAAGGCAGACTAACATCCTATATGAAGACTGGTAGATATTATATAGCAGAGGAATCATCTACAATGGGTTACTATTCTAATACCAATGCTAACTATCATCTCTAGGGTACAGACACTCTACAAGTCATCATATTATTACACTATGAAAGAACTACATATGAATAAGCTCTACCAAAAACTAAAATATCCCTACTCTTAAGTTATTTGATGATGGAATACAATTTTATAACAATAGAAGGGTACGATAGAGATGATATGTTTAAAAACCTTCTCAAGATACAATTGATAATCATATGCGTCTGTCCAAAATCATGTTACTCAGAATTCTCGCCATGCCAGTAAGAAAGGTTGCGATAAATGATAGATTCCATAATTGGGGTATGCACCTCTATAATCATGTCTAGAATTCTCGCTATGCCGACTAGTATAGCTGCGAGAAATTCAAAATCTCATAACCAAGATATGTACATCCGAAGTCAGGTCTCTACGTTTTCGTTACGCCGGCTAATATGGCTGCGATAAACTCCAGGTTCTATAATCAAGTAGACGTTTTACCATCCCTATTATTTTCGTCAATATATGTTATCAGAAAATATCGTAACTCAGGCCATAAAATTTATCTCGATAGAAAATTCAAAATCAACAACGATCCATCAAAATCAAATCCAATAACAAGGAGTAAGGGTGAACAAAACAAAGAAAGGGATTTCAAATTGAAGTTTAAATAAGATTCTCAAGGGTCGTCCCAGGAATCTCTCAAAGATTTCTAACTGTGATTGAGTATCCTCTCATTCTAACACCTTACTTCCTATATCCTATCGCAGGCTCGTAGCAGTACAACAAAGTCATTGTGCTACTACAATATCGCAATAATGCGACTCTTGACCTGCATGGGCCACCACTAAAAAGTGCCACGACCGCACCCAGTGTAGGGGCACGAGAAGTGGGTACGTACAGCCTACGTGCAGTGTCGGCGGTAGAACGCTGTTGTAGGTCATGAACATAACTAACACAATATGAAATACTCTCCAAAAGGAGGCCAATCACAAAAGGTATGACTCAATCACAAATCTAGAGGTAGAATATAGCACGATGTAATAGATAAGGGAATCCTCAAAACTGAGGTACAAACAGAACTGAAATAATCAAAGTTAACAAACACAGGTCTTAACATCTCCATAATAATACAACTCTGAAATCAAAGACAATAACTAACATGAAAAGAAAGAACAGTCTAAACTATCTATACTATGCATGGGATCATCCACAGCAGCTGCCTGAACCTCCCAAGGGTCCAGGTCGTGAGTGTCATCTAGGCAAGCTCCATAGTAAGGGGTACAGGGTTCCTTATCATCCTTTATAATATTTTCAACAGGTCCAGTCAGGACAGGAGCGAGCACAATACATCTCACGCAGATACATAAAAACTAAAAACTGAGAAATATACATGATGTAAAAGATAGAACAATAATGGAAATATCTACTATAAGTAGAGAATTATCAGTAACTAGTAATGTAGCGTACAAAGTCGACACATGAAGTAAGGTGTTAGATATGTTATGTTACGCACATGATTTCACATGGTTATACTACTTTAGAATTATTCACATGACTATTTATACTTTCCCAAACCCCAATCAATACACAAGGATCCAGACATGTTATGTTACACACATGATTTTACATAAAAGCCATAGATAGGTGCACATGAAGTATACATGAGGTCTCAGAACTGAGTACACATGAATTCCATATGAAAGCCCATAAAGGGGTACACATGAAGTATAGGTTACACATGAAGCACATGAGAAACATGGTCGTACATGAGAGCACATGAGAGTACACGAGCGTAAATGAACGTACATGAAGCACATGAGTATACATGAATAATATGAGAGCGAAGAATACATGATGTACATGAAACACATAACATGAAGTATCTGATGCTCCCAAGGGGGATAACATCTCAATGTAGGGATCCATATAGTACCAATCCATGATAATATCGTAACAATCAAATAAGGTAATCTAGAGCAAGAATATAATCATAAGCAAGTTATGAAATGATCAGAGAATGTACTCGCCTGCGATGTGAATATCTGTGAGAATATACTGTCCGAGATGAGGTACCTGACTCCTATTCAGAGCAACATAAGTCAAGATGTATACAGGGATGATAAAGAAAATGTATAATGCATCTGCATGCTGTCTAGGTCAAACTAGGCTAAAGTCAACCCTTGGTCAACTCTAGTCAACTACACTAGTCAAACTAGGTCAACTAAGTCATTCCTAGTCCAATCAAGTCTTACTAAGCCTAACCGAGCCTAGACTAGCACTCACACACAATCTCAAGGCTAACACAAGCTATCAATACACCATATATATATTTATATGTACATATAATGTACACACAAGTCATGCATAGGTTAAGGGTCTATATTACAAGGTATGACACATATTCAAGTGTAAATAATAGAGGGTGTGTGTGTAGTGAGTATATATATAAGGGTGGTGAACATTAAGAGGTAATGTGTACTTGTATGTATAGGGATATAGTGTCATGGCAAGGGCTAGTGAACTTAGTGAATAAGAGTGTCAAGTGGCATATAGTGTAGGGCCTAAAAATTAAGTTGCGCCCTGAACATACTAATCAGTGATCAAGTTGCGCTCCAAATATCAGGTTGCGCCACTAATATGAAGCTCAGAGAACAAGCTGCCACACTGATCAGGTTGCGCCTGATATCAGACTGCGCCCAGTCTTATGCGCCAAAATCTACGTAGTGTCTGACACTTAACGGCCATCATTACTTGACAGTACTGACAACTGACACCACAGTGAACGAGGAAAATCTTTTTGAATCCTGTGAATTGTGCCGCTCAAGGAGAGTTGGTAGACAGCTGTCCTGCACACTTTGTAAGTTGCACCTAGGCGTAATCCAGACAAAATCTTTAGTTGCATCGAGGCACAATCTGAATGACTTCGGCTCAAGAGCTGCCACGTGTCTAGGCACGGCTCAATCAGGCACAGTTGACCGAAGCTCGTGCAATATGATAAAGTTGAGACAACTTACATTCTAAAGCAGGATGACATGGCACACATGCCACTAATCTCTCAAGACGTGTCTACTATCCTTTACACGACCACGTGCATCTCAATCACATGATGCCACGCGTCTAAATACAGTTAGTACAACTTAACAACTGAATGAAAGTTGGCACAACAGGAGGTTGGCGCAACCCAATGTGGCACAATCCAGCCTCGCGTACATCAAAGTAACTGCTAAAAAAGTTATTTCTTGAACTCTATAAATAGAGTTTCCAATTATTGTGAAATCAGCAGATACATATGCACAGAGATTAAAAACTCTTGCAAAATTGCTGCTGCATTCTCCAGAGGCTATATTCTTCAAGTTCACATAGTCCAAGGGATAAAGTGATCGTTTTGTGATCAGATTCCTACAATTGTATTTCTCCAGAATTTATTATACTCTTGTACTCTCTTTTCTCAGTTTGTAATAAAACTTTTATTTTTGCAAACAAAATGGCGACTCTGCTGGGGACGACTTTCTCCTCCGACGGGAAGGTGACGACTCAATATGACACTGCGTCGATCGACAAAACACAGAAGACTCTGGTTGTTCAAGTCAACCAGACAGCCTTTGAAGATATGATTAGCACCAAGAGCAATAAGCATACAGCGGCTATTGCCAAGAACAGGACTGTGTGGGCTCCTAAATCTTCTATGGTCACTGTTAACCAGGCGCAACCTGAGTGTTCAGTGACCAAGACACAGTCTGTCTCGGCGGCTCAGGCACAACTTGCTTCTGTTGCCCGTGCGCAACCTATTCATCCTGCTGCCCACGTTGGTCTACTATTCTCTTTGCTGCCAAGGCGCAGTCTGTTCAAGCCATCGTTGAGGGGAAGTCTACCCATGTTGCTTCCCATGCACCATCGGTAGCCTATAGGACTATGGCGCAGCCCAAGTAATCAGCACCTCAGGCGCAGTCTACTACTCTGGTGCAACTCAAAGGAACTAGTCTTTTGGCTATTCCCTCTTCTAATTCTCAAGTTCTGAACCTGGAGAATCAATGTTCTAGTGCTAACACTAGACAGAACAAAGGAAAGAGTCGTTTGACACTTCCTCAATTGGTACAATCTGTGCCTAAAATGGTCTCACGATAGAACAAAGGGAAAGGCTTCTTAGCTGACCCTCTACAAAATAAAGGAAAGCACCCTTTGCTCTTTTCTCAAACTTCCCTGGTCTATGACTCAGAGGAAGATATGTCAGATTCTATTCCTTTAAACAGAGGTCTTCGGATCTCTGATATTAGAAAGAATACTGACCAAAGAGGTATCTTACCTACCCCTGTGGGATCTGGTCAAGATCTTCCAACCTTACAAATTTCAAGATCCAAGCAAAGAAAATTAAGGGTATCACAAATAGAGACACCTGGAGCAGAATTTTCAGATTTACGTGCTTATCTCAATAGGCGTCAACCAATATCAACTTTGGCGAAACGTAAGAACCCTATGCCAAAGGCCAATCTGTACCAAAAGCCAAAGTTTGAAAAGAAAGACCCAACCACCTATGCTAATAAGTTGAGTACATCTTTGTACACTCAGGGAACTAAACATTTGAAGAATAGAAGACATGTTCCTAACATCATTAAGGAATATGTTCCTCTGACTTCTTCTCGTCCTGTAGTTGTAACTAATTTGCGGTAACATCTTACACAAAGACGAGAGATTACATGGATGTCTTTCTCACCTCCAAATCGTGCTTCAGATCGCCACTGCCTTCATGAAGTCGTCATTAACTGTTGTTGCCAATCGGCTCGACGATCTGTCTTCGATCGTCTGAACTATGCTTCAACTTCTGAACATATAATAGAAGACGAAGATGAGCTATTATATGCTTCTGTCAATATGACTTCTCAAGGCACTGGGGGTAAAAACGTCCAAGACGTAATGTATCCCATAATCCTAGTCAGCAATACTTAGATCGGATCCATGCATCTAATGAAGGTGTCTTTCAATACACTAGATCGAGGAATCGACATTTGAATCAAGGTGTCTTTAATCAAGAAGATCTCCCCATTACCCATGTAGGAGAAGACTCTTTCTCAGAGTTTGATGCAGATAGTGAAAGTTCTGAACAAACTATTTCATCAATAGTAGCAAGAGAAGTGACGGCATATACCGTTACGGAAGATCAAGATGCTTCTAGTTCAGCCAATCAAGAACAACGAATTATTGTACTAGAAGACAATTAAAGACCATGGCAGAGATGGTCGCAAGAATGTATACTATAATTGTGGCTCAACATACAGTGCCACCGGTTATTATTCTAACTGCAAATCTAGAGCTTATAGCATCTTCTGTACCTATTAGTCTGGGGTACCAACTCCTCAGGTTGCTTCCGTGCCAATTCAAGCTGATCCCAGTCAGTCTGGTGCTGGGGTGGTAATTACCATGCTATTCCTCCTCCTAACACTTCTAACCAGCCTATAAATTTCCAAACATCAGGGATGCTAATGAGGCTATGAAACTTCTTTGCACTCAGTTTGAGGCCTTCAAGCAAAAGGATGGCCTACAAAGATTGGGCATAAAGCAACTATATCCTACAGAGTGGAAGGAGGTTCCATTTCCTCCTAAATATAAGCTCCCAACTATCATGTTTGATGGCAGCACTTCTTCAAGTCAGTACATCAATCATTTTGAAGTGATGACTGATCAATTACAGGATGACTGATCAATTATAGCCAAATGATGCTCTCCTTACCAGAGTGTTCGTCGGTTGTTTAGCTGGCACAGCATACGACTGGTATCGTAGCCTGTCTAATGGCTGTATCACTTCTTTTGCTGGTTTTAAGCAAAATTCTTGGAACGATTCTACGAAGGAGTCAACGATATGACGATGTCTGCTCTCATTAAGATTAAACAGAGGCATAATGAATCCACAGAGAGTTTCATTAAAAGATTTCGTCGAAGGCACTCAAAATACCTTTAGGAACTCCATCTGCTGTAACAATAGACACTTGCAAATCAAACTTGTTGCCTATTATCACTATATGGACAGGATCTACACAATTCAGGATTGGCCTTCTTTCATTGTCAATACCAAAGCAGCCGAGGTTAGTGCCAAAAAGTTCAAGCAGTTAGGAGTCCAAATGACTCATCCTAACCAAGATAAACATTCTACACCCGGGGTAGTAATCGCCAGAATAACCGCAAGAGTAAAGAAACATTGGCCATCTTAAAGGCAAGGAGTCTCTGGCTGTCAATGTTACTCAGACGGCATCCACTCCATCAGCACCACCACAGAAGACAACTCGTCCAAAAGAGGAGTATTCTTTTGATGAAGATGATACTTTAAGCATCTTTGATTGCTTGATCAAAAGTAATAAGCTTCAGCTTCCAGAGGCAAAACAACCAGAAGAAGTAGGTAAAACTGATCACCCTAAATACTGTATTTATACAGATTTATAGGGCATCCAAGCAGAGCATGTTATGTGCTCAAGAGTAAAATTCAAGAGTTGGTCAACTCTAGAGCAATTACTCTGTAACAGGACAAAAAATGGTGACTGCTAATGTGGTTTCTCTATAATTCGGTAATTTTCCACCACAACTTGTGCATCCCCATTCCAAGGACTACTCTTGAGATCTCCTACCTCCTCAAAATGAAGGTCTTGTTCCGTTGTCAACTGACAGAGGAGAGATTATGTAGATTCATCCAGATCTGGTAGCAAATTTGAAACACCTTCCTCTTCTAAGCAAAAAAAGCACTCCAGATCTAAATCAAGAACTACAATATGGTATCCTTTGAACCAGTAACAGAAGAAGAAATTCTAATGGGCACTAGATCAGGAAACCATATCTTCGGGAGTATTCCGAAAGTCAAGAGAACCTGCTCCATCTCCTGATGTTTCTCCTTTATCATCTTCTCCTGGCGAGAATATACCATCCACATCCTTGCCGGTGGTCGAACCATCTTCTCCAAACCAACCTCACAGACAAGGAGAAGCAACTGTTCGCTTTGATAAAGCATTAAAGAAGTCCTTATTTCTTGGACTTAAAAAGCCTTACAATTTTGACATATTGGCTCAATTGGCCAATACTCCAGCAAGATTGTCAATCTTTGAACTCTTATGTATCTTAAAAGAGACTCGAGAGACGTTAAGTGAAGCCTTGATGCAGGCTGACGCTTGTCTTACTCTTCTCAAGAAACCTGAAAATGAGCCAGTCAGCTGTGCACATTGTTATAGTGTATTTGAATTAATGCCAATATTACTTTTATACAAGATGACATGTTGTTAGAAGACAATCGTCATGATCGTCCTCTTTATTTACGGGGTATGTAGACACCATAAAAGTCGATCGCATTCTGATTGACCCGGTCTGCACTTAGCATTATGCCGAAGTCTTTACTGGATGCTTTGAAGATCCAGTGCATAACCTTTCTACGACTATCACTACCATCCTGGGGTTTAATCAAGAAGAAGTGAACCTTTGGAGAAGATACGCCTAAAACTTCAAATTGGCAATCTTCGTACAAAGGTAACTTTCTATGTTATTGACAATCATGGCTAATACAACTTTGTTGGGAAGGCCATTCCTCCATGAACACAATATTGTACCCTCTACGCTCCACCAATGTTTCAAATATGTAGATGCTAATGGAGAAGTCCAAAAAGAGGTTGCAGATCTGAATCCTTTCAAAGGGGTTGAAGCATACTGCAACGATTCTGCATGTACAAGGAAGAATTCATGAAGGTGGTACTAGCAATGGACACGGATGAAAAACAGAAGAGTGTGCCAAATGATACTCTGGTGATTCCCGTCAAAGGATGCACCTCATGTCCTCAGTCTTCTAAACCACTGACTATCTATCTTTTCCATGAGAAGCAGCCCAAGGGTGATAGTCGGAACAAAGGGAGCTTACCTCTTCTGAGCCGCTTGTAATCGATCTTCGTCACAAGAAGCTCCCCCCTCCTTCTCGTTCTTCTTCTTCTCTTGTCATCAATCTGACTAAGCCTGCTAAGGCTAAAGTCCCTGTTGTAAATGATGGTGTAAAAATTAATAAAGCATCTCCTTTCAGTATACTGAAGTCTCTTACTATACTCAATGTTATTTGGATATTAGATAACTTTAAACTACTTACAATAGAAGTCGTATCATCTATGCGAATATGGTATATTGGATTCAATACAAGAGTCGTACTTCTTGTACCGTCTCGAAAGAAAGATGAAAAGCCTATATTCTTCAACAAAAGAGAGGAACCAAAAATCATGCTCTATAATGATAATAGAGATGATACAGGAAGGCTACAATTACGATATAGTCCACAATCCAAGCCCGTAAAATGGGCTATGATTTAGAACACCTCAACAATGGTAAAGGAAGGCGAACTCCTCTTCGTATTGCTGTTCCAAGAGAAAATTACAACAATACCACAGTAAAACGAAACGGGGCTAGGTTATACTTCACCACTCCCAACTCCAGAACCTTCTGAATCTGATGAGGAAGAACGATCAAACTCTTCTGATTCTATTTCATGGGATTCTGACACCAGCATTGGTCATGTTCATAGGGTGATGGTATCTTCTAACATGGTGTCTGCCGAGTTTTGAAGATGATGAAGATGACATTGAAGAAGCTCCTGAAGTGGACCCTTGGGCACAAAAGATGGACAATCAGTGGAACTTCGTTTCGAACAACGAGAGCCACCTACTGAAGATCAACTAGTCCAGATCGATATTGGAGAAGAGGGTGTATCACGACCAATCTTCATTAGCAAAAATCTTAGAAGATGATAAACAAGAATTAATTCATCTTATTCGTGAATATATTGATGTCTTCGCCTGGAGTTACGAAGATATCAGATTAGATCCTAAAATTGTAACTCACAAGCTTAATATTCTGCCGAATGCCAAGCCGGTCAAACAACAACGGCGATTCAAGCCTAAATAATGGATGTAATTGATGATGAAGTCAAAAGCTTATCTTGGTTTATCAGAAGAACAGCATCCTGACTGGGTAGCCAACGTTGTACCAGTCCTGAAGAAGATCGAAAAGGTTCGAGTTTGCATAGACTTCGGGATCTAATGATGCTTGCCCTAAAGACGAGTTCCTCTCCCAATTACTGATGTCATGATCGACAATACATGTGGATTCGAACGAATTTCTTTCATGGATGGGTTTTCTGGATATAATCAAATCCGGATGAATCCTGAAGATGAGAAACATACTTCGTTTCGTACTCCTTGTGGAGTATACTATTATACAGTCATGCCGTTTGGTCTTAAGAACGCAGGTGCAACTTACCACGGGCTATGAGTACTATTTTGCGATCATCTGCGAAAGATTGTCGAATGCTATATTGACGATATTGCTGTTAAAAGTCGTCTCAAGGAAGATCACATTCAAGATTTAAGAACTATCTTCAATCTAATGCGCCAGCATCAACTCAAAATAAACCCCACCAAGTCTTTTCGGTGTCTCTAGTGGCAAATTTCTCGGCTTCGTCATTACCTCTAAGGGTATACACGTTGATCCCGAGAAGATCAAAGCCATTCAAGAGATGCGTCCTCCACGCAACCTAAAAGAGCTACGAGGATTCCAAGGCCGACTTGCGTACATCAGGCGGTTCATTTCAAATTTATCTGGACGTTGCAGACCATTTACTCAATTAATAAAGAAAGGTGTATCTTTCGTTTGGACGAAGAATGTCAACGAGCATTTGACGACAAAACGGTATTTAATGAGTCCACCGTTCTTGTCACCGATCTCAGAATACCTTTCTTAATGTATGTCCGAGCAATGGATCATTCATTGGAAGCTTTGCTGGCTCAAAAGAACAAGGAAGGTCATGAACAAGCCATATACTACTTAGCCGAACGATGATTGGAGCTGAACATCGTTATAGTCCGTAGAGAAGGAATGTTTAGCCTTAAGTTTGCGTTCAGAAGACAAGATATTACATCATAGGCCAAACTATTCATGTTATATATCTCGAGTCAATCCTCTTCGAGTCTTAATGAAGAAGCCAAGTACACTCAATTCTAGGCTTGCCACATGGGCCATATTATTAGCACAATATGATATGGTTTATGTTCCTCAAAAGTCTATGAAAGGCCAAGCACTTGTCGACTTCTTAGCAGCTCATTATGTCCCTGAGACATCTAAACTCTATGATGAGGTTTCGGACGAAACATTGGAATCAAATATGGTCTCAGAAGAATTTCCTACCTGGAGGTTGTACTTTGATGGAGCTTCTAGAATTAGACCTAGAGGTATCCTTATGGCTGGAGTGGGAATTGTTCTTGTTTCACCCGATGGATTAGCTATTCAAAGGGCTTATTCTTTAGACAAATCATGCTCTAACAATGTGGCAGAATACAATACCTTGCTCATTGGACTCCAATTGGCTAAATAACTGGGTATTGAATATCTCGAAGTATATGGCGACTCTAAGCTGATTGTTAATCAGATTAGAGGCATATATGAAGTCCGACATCAAGATCTAGTACCATACCATGAAGCAGTAACCAGGATAGCTTTTTCGTTTAAAGGATTCTTCATCGAACATGTACATCGGGCATGCAATACAGAAGCTGATGCCTTAGCTATCCTAGCTATGGCATTGGCTGTTCCAGTCAAAAGACAATAGATAGTTGTTATCTCTGATAGAGAACTATTTTGTGTCGAAAACAACCACAACATTGAATTCAGCAACCTAACTGTGGTCAATGATATTAGCAAGGACTGGAGAGCACCTTTTATTAATTTTGCAGTGCATGATATCTTGCGAGAAGATCCTAAAGAAGCTACAAGTATCCATCGTCGATCGCTTCGATTCTATATAATCATACTACTAAACACTCTATCAAAGAACTTTTGATGGATTACTCTTGAGGTGTCTCGCTGGTGATAAAGCAAAGCAGATATTACGTGAAGCTCATGATGGTGTTTGTGGAGCACATTAGCCAGGTCCTAAATTACAGGATCGTATCTGACGTATGGGATACTACTGGCCCTCTATGGTATCAGATGCTATTGACCATGCAAGAAAATGTCGTGCATGTCAAATTCATGCAAATTTTATTCACCAACCATCGAAATTTCTTCATCCGACTGCTGCCTCATGGCCTTTTAAAGCTTGGGACATGGATATAATTGGCCGTATCAATCCTCCTTCATCTAAAGGACATCGGTTCATTTAGCTATAACCGATTATTTCTCCAAGTGGGCAGAAGCTATATCTTTGGCTGAAGTAAAAACTAGTAGTGTCATCAACTTCATAAAACATCATGTGATATACAGATTTGGTGTCCCTCGTCGAATCATCCATGATAATGGACCATAATTCATCAGCCAAAAGTTTAATAGGTTCTGCGATGACAACAGAATCAATAATGTTGCCTCGACGGCCTATAATCCTGCGGCCAACGGGTTGGCTGAAGCATTCAACAAGACCATTATCAAACTCCTCAAAAGTTTGCCTCCATCAACAAACGTAATTGGAGTGATAAACTTGGAGAATGTTTATGGGCATATCGCACTACTGTCCGTAATCCTACAGGTTGCACACCTTTTTCTCTAGTATATGGATGTGAAGCTGTCCTACCCCTGGAAATTCAAATTTCATCATTAAGGATCGCTATTGCTAATGAACTTACTACAGAAAACAATGATCGTCTTCAGCTTCAAGAGTTGGAGGCGCTCGACAAGAAAAGGTTACTGGCTCAACAACATATTGAACTTTATTAAGCCCAGATCTCAAAAGCTTTCAATCGCAAAGTCAGAGTACGGACATTTCAAGAAGGCAAGTTGGTTCTTACAGTCAGACGTCCTATGACTATGACACATATGAGCAAAGGTAAGTTTGAGGCAAAATGGAAAGGGCCATATGTGGTAAATAAAGTCTTCTCTAATGGAGCCTATCAATTAACAGATATGGATGGCAGAGTTGCTATGATGCCTATTAATGGCAAGTTTCTTAAGAAATATTATGTATAAAGACAATATGTACTTTATTTTAGAAACATGATGTAAATAAAAGTTTATTTTATTCATGGAATTACATAAATATTAAGGGACGGGGAGGAGGCCTTGATCCTTCATGATTAAATACATAGTTTGCCAACAGTTCAAACATCTCAAGAAACTTGCAGGCAGTCATCCTCAATGCCTCTTCTTCAGCAGTCTTCCTAGGTTCCACTAACTTGGAGATCAAATCCTGTCCTGGTGTAGAGGAACAGTTGAGCCTTCGCCTCTTTCTTTTCGAGAAGGCACGGGAGGCTTAGTAGGGGCATCTTGGTTTCTTTTTCGATCTTCGGAGCAAGTAAATCTTTGGAAGACATTTTCGTACAGAAGGAAAAGCGATTGACAATATCTACAAAAGTTTTGTTCTATTTATAGGTAAAATAAATAGATAATCAGCCTCGAGAATTGATGTAACTTTTGGAAAGAAGCACAACTGTTCATTCATCTATAACTGTTCATTCATTTATAACTGACCATTCATTGTCCCTTCTCTGAAACTGACGTGATTATTCACTCATTTATTCTATTATTCGAGAGTTTGAACGACCATTCATTCATTCAATGTCTCTCCCTTAAAAATCGAAGTGACCGATTACTCATTCATTTATCATAATGAGAATCCATGTCTCTGAATTTCAAATAGCCACGTCAAACAACTTGCCACATTCGCATTCTCTCTGCATTCTGTTATCTATGTTAGCATATCAAAATTAAATTATAAAAAGGAGAATAATGAGACAATCATTTCTTTATTCCTTCTTTAAAAAGCATAGATACATCTTGATGAAAATCTATTATATCTCTGATTTTCATTCTAATAAAGGACTATTACATCTCTGGATCTTCCCATTTGATAATGAAGGTCTATTACATCTTTGGATCTTCTTATTGGTTGGTAAAAATTCCTTGTCGTATCGACCTGAAGCAACGGGTCAGACAATGGAATCAACTCCGGTCTTCTCTCTCAGAAAGACGAGATGAGAACCCCAGAGTGCAGCAGCCCAAAGATGAGCTGCTGTCAATACAACTGGTGGAGGAGGAACAGTTGAGCCTTCGCCAGGGGAGCTAGAAACGAAATCACCCTTGTGATACAATTCCTAGTTCTGCGTCTCCACCATCCAACTCTCATTTATATAGGCTCTTCCTACCATCTGAGGAAGATCCTTTTTAAACATGAAGAGTTCTGAGCTGTCTGATTTGAGTGTCAGAACCACATGAGCTGTCTGATGTGAGTGTCAGAAGAATGCCCTCACAACATCCAAATTACCAATGCCAGTCTTGAAGAAGCTTGCTAGCCGAATCCCTGCAAATATTAACAAAACAAGAAAAGTTAGCAGAATCTATCAAACAATGTGCGCTTATCAACAGGAAAAAACCAGTAGTGTGCGCCTATCAACAGGCGCACATCAGTACTGTATACTGATCAAACAGGCGCATATCGAAAATGCGCGCTGGTCAATAGGCGCATATCTCCCCAGTGCAAGTTGATCACACTAGTGCATGTCAACAATACGCGCCTATGATTGAGATTAAGTACTGGATCACAGTGCACGCCTATTCTCAGAAATAGTTGGCGTATATCAAGAGTATCTACAACATGTAGATCAATACCTATCTTCAAAAGTGGTACGAAAGAAGAATATTCATACCATTGATTCTTCTTCGAGACTTACCAATTTTTGAAGACACGACATACAAAAGAATAACATCAGAATGAAGTGGCACAAGTGGTACCTTGTGAGAAGCCATTTGTTTTGAGAAAGTATGAATGGCTCTTTCGTTTTGGCTATCCTTTTTAAAGTACTGAAGAAGGAAAATGGGCGTGTCATTCTAGGAGCCTATTTTGGAAAAGAACTAAACAATAGGCGCTTAAGACCACGTGATGGCTGCCATGTGTCTCTCAATGAAACAGTAAACAAAGAATTAGCCAAAGGAATACGACCTCGTGTGCTATTCAAAATCGCAACCACACAATATATCAGAAATTTTAGATTTCATTTGCATAAAGATGGGTGGACCCCTACAGACAAGGACACAAAAAAAGAGAATATAATTTTTGGCACGCCTAAACATTATTCTTTGTTCTTGCCTTCATCGATCTGACAAAGGGCGGCGTCCAATTCCTGCATGTTGCGTATCTTCGAGCGACGCATCAGATTAAGGAATCCCTCTGAATTGCTGTGCTCTTCAGAGGATGGCCTACTACTCGAGCGATTGAAGACTGTCGGATTTAAACCGAAACCGTCTAAAAAGTTCACCGCCCTCAATGCCGGTCAGCTTCCAATAAATAAGTCGACGACGCAACATCATGTCCCGCTTCAGGAGACTTGATTATAGTGTCAACATTTGTCTCCATCTCTTTCTTCTTGGAGGCCATTGAAGAACAGAAGTAAAAAATAAAACATAAAGATCAACTACTACATATATATCAACAAAATGACTCTTCATATTCCTCATGGGAAACCGAAAGTCATCAATGAAACTCAGGAAGACGAAGAGAAAGTTTTATGTTTTCGAGAAAGAGATTTAATTGTGATGACCGGTTGTTGACTGGCGCAACTTGACTCAGTCAAAATTTTTCTAAATTCAAAGTATTTAAAAACGTTGAAACATTTTTAAGTTTTGAAAACTTTGAAGGGGGTCTTGTAGGGCCTAAAAATCAAGTTGCGCCCTGAACATACTAATCAGTGATCAAGTTGTGCCCCAAAGATCAGGTTGCGCCACTGATATGAAGCTCAGAAAACAAGCTGCGACACTGATTAGGTTGCGCCTGATATCAGACTGCGCCCAGTCTTATTGTGCCAAAATCTACGTGGCATCTGACACTTAATGGCCATCATTACCTGACAGCACTGACAACTAACACCACAGTGAACGAGAAAAATCTCTTCGAATCCTGTGAATTGTGCTGCTCAAGGAGAGTTGGTAGACAGCTGTCCTGTACACTTCGTAAGTTGCGCCTAGGCGCAATCCAGATAAAATCTTTAGTTGCGCCTAGGCACAATTTGAATGACTTCGGCTCAAGAGCTGCCACGTGTCTAGGCGCAGCTAAATCAGGCACAGTTGATCGAAGCTCGCACAATCTGATAAAGTTGAGACAACTTACATTCTAAAGCAGGATGACATGGCGTACCTGCCACTAATCTCTCAAGACGTGTCTACTATCTTGTACACGACCATGCGCATCTCAATCACATGATGTCACGCATCTAAATACAATTAGTACACGACTTAACAACTGAATGAAAGTTGGCACAACAAGAGGTTGGCGCAACCCAATATGGTGCAATCCAGCCTCGCGCACATCAGAATAACTGCTAAAATAGTTATTTCTTGAACTCTATAAATAGAGTTTCCAATCATTGTGAAATCATCAGATACATACGCACAGAGATCAAGAACTCTTGTAAAATTGCTGCTGCATTCTCCAGAGGCTACAGTCTTCAAGTTCACATAGTCTAAGGGATAAAGTGATCGTCTTCTGATCAGATTCCTACAGTTGTACTTCTCCAGAATTTATTGTACTCTTGTACTCTCTTTTCTCAGTTTGTAATAAAACTTTCATTTTTGCAAACATATAGGTGTCAAGTGGATATGACAAATTAGGGTGGTTGTGTGTATAACATATAAGGTTAAGTAATTAGTATGTGGCAGAACATATCAAGTGTGTGGTGGGGTTGTAAGTGTATAGAACATAGCGTATTGTGTGAGTGTACATAGCAATGGTTATGTGTGCAAGTGACATAGTGCAAGGGGGTTCTCTGGTTCAGTTAGGACAGCATCATCGGGTTCATGTGTTTAGATGTAGTGTATATATAGCAAGGGGTGTAGTGCAGTAGGTTAATGAGGGGTTTATTTTTCTCAGGTTTCATATGAATGGTCATGTGGGTTCAGTGAACATCAAGTATAAATAGGCATGGCTGTTGTGACAGCAAGTAGGGGTTAAGGATGCTCAGTTTGTGTCCAGGTAGTGTAGTATTATGTCACAGGGCTTAACATGTCTCATGTATAGGCTGTTAAGGGCATTGTGTTCATGTTCAGGCAAGTGTGGTCGTGTAAGGTTATCATGGTAGCAAGTTATCAAGGATTCAGTCATAACAACAACAACATCAAGGAAATCTAACTACAACTCAGGTTCACAAGTATATTTTCAAAAAATCACAACATCAAGCTACAAGATATACCAAGCAATAACCTAAGCTAAAACTCAGGTTTCATATAATCAGTGAACAAGGGTATATAACTGTATCTATCAAACTCGAACTTGTCTCAGTTTAATTCAATCCCAGGTTTCCAGCGAATGTGTGTGTATTAGGTCCCAGGTTTGAATGTGTGTCAGTGGTTCAGTTTCATCTCAGATTTTAGAGAATATATGTGTGTGCAAATGGTAGTAGGGTGTTCTCAGGTTTTAGTGAATGGTGAATATGTTCCTAGGTTTTACAACAGTCCAATGTGTGTGGATATACAGATTTCTGTCATAGGTCTTGAACTGAGATGGTATAAATTAGATAATAGTTTTTTCTAATATGATTGAGTACCTCCAAAAATATTCTAATCCTACTGCAGGCTGTAGTGATACTCTAGTTTGAATACCACTACATAAACTCGACCTGCATAGGCCACCACTAAAAATGTGTCATGACCCGCACCCACTGTGAAGGTACGATAACGTAACAACGCCCAGCCTACGCCATAGTGTCGGCGGTAGAACGCTGTCCTAGGTCAATCATCTAACAATATAAAGGTACCTGTACAGTATATACACTCCGAATAGAGGTGACATAGCAATATACAGTCTCAATCACATCTAAGGCAGAATGATAAGATAAAAAAGATAGATAGATAAATATTGGAATGAAAGAATATACATCACAACCAGAGAGTCTAAGTGTCTAAAATAACATCTCAGCAAACATCCAGAATACAAGTCTAACTACTGAATATGAAAGAATATATACAATCCATATCTCAAAATGACTAAAATAGTAAAACCTAGACTAGGGAGCCTCAGTCTCTAAGCTAGTGGATCAGGCTAGAAATCTGGGTCACACATGTCATCTACAGCTGTCCCATAGTAGGTGTCTACGTAGGCCTCATTCTCATCCTCTATAATATTTTCAACAGGTCCAGTCAGGACAGGAGCGAGCACAAAACATCTCACGCAGTTCATATCATGTTAGAAAATATAAAATATGTAATAGAGTAAGGTACATAAAACGCTGAAAGAAGAATATATATAAAAAACAGTAGATATTTGATAACAGGAAATATCTATATATGATAAGTAAGAACTGTAAGCCAACTGTGATTTAGAGTACAATATGGTTATGTAAACGATCTAGGACAATGCAATGGTAACTCCATTGTACGTGGGTGTACAATAGACATATACAATAGTTATACAATATTGTACAATAGGAATTGAGTACATAACCAATTCTACTCCCCCTCTCCAATCAATACACAAGGATCCACTCCAGTTACGTTATCTTATACAATAGTGTACAATATTATACAATGAATGTACAATATTATATAATAGATGTACAATATTATACAATAGATGTACAATATTATACAATAGTGTACAATAGTCTATCCCTGGGACTCATATGATACTGAGAGTACAATATGCACAAGGAGTATACAAGGATATGGGTATTCAATAAATACAATATGTAAGTGAAACGCACATCACAATATGTATCTAGTGAATACAAGGGGACAACATCTCAAAAGAAGATCCATATAGTACCAATCCGTGATAACAATCGTGTCAGCATCAAGTACAGTAATCTAGAGCAAGAATGTAAATCCAGACAAGTATAAAACGGTCAGAGAATGTACTCGCCTGATAGCCTGAGTGTCTGAAGAGAATATAATGTCCAAAGAGTGGTGTCTGTCTCTTATAGAACAGTACAAGTCACTATGAGTCTAAAATGATAATAAGATGTATTACAATGCATTCTAAATGAATCTAGGTCAAATCAATGTCATACCAAGCCAAACTAGGTCATACTAGGTCATACTGAGCCAAATTGGGTCACACTAGGACAACCAAGGCCAACAAGGTCACAGAAAATCAATCTAAGTCAAACTAGGTCAATTTGGGTCAAGGGTTGACTTACAGTTGACTTTTGGTCAAAAGTCAACTCTGGTCAACTCTGGTCAACACTGGTTCAACCCTAGGTCAAACAAGTCACATGTTGACCAACTGTTGACTTTCAATCAATTGGTCAACACTGGTTTGGTTTTGGTCAAATCTAGTCGCTTAAAGGCTAAGTTTGACTATCGGTTCACTTTTGTTGACTTTTGGTCAAAATGGTCAATCGACGTTAAAACTAGTCTATGAGCACTATATTTGATCATTACCAACCAAAGAAACCAAGTTCTAACTCTATCTTAGACTCTAGACTCAATTACCCTATTCCTAGGTAAAACTTGTATTACCTTACCAAGGTAAATACCAATACCTTGTCCAATACCACTCTAACCTAGGAATACTAGCCTAGGTTTCCTAGGATAGCTAGATACTATCCTATACTAATATTACTTACCAAGAAATCCTAGTATCTAGGTCAATCTAAACCATCTTATGACACATGTTAATCATTTACCCATTACCTTACCCTTACCCTCTTACCATTCTCATTTACCCTACACTCACACAAACTCACACACTACCAGCTCACACACAACACTCACATAGGCCTCCTATATGTTTAGACATAGGCTAATACCTATAGGTTCACACACACACACACAAATATATACATAGGCTCACACACAAATGGTTTTGGTTCACTCTTATAGGCTTACAAACACACACACACAGCTGAATGTAGGGACTGATTTATAGTCTTAAATGGGGCTAATATGAATTACAATATAGGGGTTAGGAGGGTGTACATGGGCTGTCATTTGGGGACAGCCATGTAGCTATCTAGGGGCTGTCATGGGCCAGGTTTTAGGCTAAGTTTGGGACTGAATTGGCATGGGTTGTGGGCTGGTTTTGTGGACTTGGTTGAGGGTGGTTTGTGACAGTTTTGTGGGGTAAATGGACTGCATATTTGGACTGAAATGGGGTATGTACCACTGCTGCTATGGGACAGGAAATTGGGGGTAGTTTATATGGCTGTCAAGGCTGGTATAGGGACAGCAATTTAGGACTGCTATGTGGTGTTTTATAGGGCTGATATGTAGTGTCCTATAGGCTAGATTTTAGGACTGGTTTATGACAGTTCAAGGGGTCTTCATTGGCTGTTTTTAGGAGTAGCTATGGACTGATTTCTAGGCCAACTTGTGACTGAATATGGACAGGTTTTTGGACATCCAACAAGTGGCTAAGGGGCTGTTAAAAGGATGTAATGGAGACTGGAAATGACAGCCAAACATGGGACTGTTTAGTCTGTCATGGACAGCCAACAAGTGACAGGTTTAGGATAACAATGTGGGTGTTTGTATGGGCTGTTAACATGAGTGAATGAATGGACTAAATGGATAGGTTATTGGGGGCTGAACTTAGGCTAATGTATAGCTGTTTGTATCAGGTTTTAGGGGGGTGCCGATAGGCAGGTTTTGGGCTCCTATGGCTGTCATTTGGGGTTGCCTACAGGGCCTAAAATGTAGGTTAAGTGGGGCTAATGTATGGGGGTTCAATGGCATGTTAGGGACTGGTTTTGTACTGCTCATAGGGCTGCCTAAAGGCTGAGTTTAGGGGATAGAATGGACATGGTTAGGGACTGGTTTTGTTGGACTGTCAAGGGAGCTGTGGGACTGATTTCTGGACATGAAATTGGACAGTTGAAGGGCTGTGTTAGAGTCTAGTTTTAGACTGAAAAGTGGTCAAAGGGACAGCCATTTGATGGCCAAACTGGACAGCCATATAAGGGACTGTCAGTGATTGTTTAGCACAGCCAACATGATGGCTTATAGGGAATGACTTGTAGTCCTAAAAGTGGATTGATAGGGGACTCTATAGGGCTGCTTGTAGGGGACTGGAATTGGCTAGCTTGGGACTGGGTTCAGGGTGTAAGGGACAGGTCTTAGAGTGGTTTTAATGGGCTGTTCATGGGAGCAAGGGGACTGAAATGTATGCCAACAAGGTGCTGATTTCTGTGGTAATTTCAAAGGGAATGGGGACTGATATGTATCCTGCTTCTGTTGCTATTTTCAATTGGTTTCCTCCCTCCTTCAAGTCCACTCATAACTCACACACATCTCACACACAAACTCTCATTAACCCTCTCTACAACACACTCAATCCCCTCTCTAAACTTCTCACAGACATACTCTCAAACACCTCACATACAAACCTCCTCCTTAACAACACACATCCAATCTCCTACTCTTGGCCAACCACTCCATATACCCACAACAAACACAAAATGTCACACCAACATATCTTATATATATATCTACATATATATAAACCATATTATATATATATATATAAAATAAAATATATATATATATATATATATATATATATATAGAGAGAGAGAGAGAGAGAGAGAGAGAGATTAATATATATAAATATCACCATATATATACATATATTGATATAGATAATATGATACACTATGATACATAGGAAAACTCATTCTAAACACATAGTAAAATCTGGAATAAATATTAGAACAACATTAAAACAATATATAAATGATTCCACATGTGTCCAAATAGGGGTTTTCCTATTAGGACACGATCCTACACATAAGACACCTCTACAAGTGCCCAAATGGACACGAAATAGACTCAAATGGACACACAACCATGGGGGTCATTCCTATGGGTCAAAATCAACCTAATGCATGAGAAGAATGAGAAATAGGAAGGGATTTATACCTCCCGGTAGATCAAATCGAAGGAAAAGCTTCCCGATGTGCCACCGACACGTAGAGATTCCAAATGGACACGAACGAGCTCCGAATTCTCCTAAACTTGGCTAGCTTCCTCCTTGGCTTGAGTAGAGAAGGAAAGAAGAAGATTTGGTGGAAGAAATAATAGATTTGGAGATGAAATCACTAGAGGTTGCTCTCTAGAAATTTGGAGAAGAACAAGAGAAAGAATGGAAGAGTGAAATAATGAAATGAACTCAAGCCTATCCCTCCTATACTTGGCCAGCCCTAATGGGCTGCTATGGTCCTATTTGAAATGTCAAAAATACCCCCTCTCTAGCCTATTAGCAATACATTAAAAAGGGGGTTTAAGTCGGGGGCTAGTTTGGTCATTCTAACACACTAATCTAATTAATCCTAACCCAAATAAATTAACCTAGTCACTAACTAAAATAAATGACATGTGGGCCATGGCTAACTAGTGTGTGGGCCCACTAGGGTCAACACTACCCAGGGTCCCCGTTTCAAGTCGGATTGAGCTGAAATTCGAACCCGACTCAAATAACCCCAAAATATTACAATAAATAAATAAATAATTTCAAAATAATTCAAAAATGAAAATGACAAAAATACCCCTGTTTCTAGAAACTGGGGGTGACAAATCTATCCACCTTAAAAAAATTTCGTCCTCGAAATTAAAACCAACAATAGTAAAATATCAAAATCACAAGTCATAGCTAAAAAATTAAAATGATTTAAAATCTCAAAAATTACAGCATGGATTAAATGACTAAAATTATAAAATTTAAAATTACTCTCAAATAGATGCTATAAGTCTATCCACCTTAAAAGAATCATTCTCAAAATTTAAAACAAAATAACCATAGAAAATCAAACAAATCGATAATCGTATGCGTCTGTCCAATCATCATGATACTCAAAATCTCTGTCATGCCAGTGAGCAAGGCTACGATAATCACAGAGTCCTCAACTATGGTACATACCTCTAGAATTATGGTATTTAAAATTTTCGTATTGCCGCACGTTTGGCAACGAAAACCTTAAATTCTCACACCCGAGAAATACGTCCATAATCCAACTATATGTCCTCACTATGCCTGCTAGCATGACCCTAGAGGATTCTAAAATCTCATAATCGAGGCGACCTAGCCCATACGACTTATCTCAGAAGAAAATTAAATCATAATGAAGCACCAGATCAAAACTTATCAACAATGAAGAAACAGATAGGGATAGATAGAATTGAATTTTCAAGACAGTAATTGCAGAATTTGAATCAAAGAACGGAACCTGCAACTAGATCTCCAACGGCCTGAGCATCCTCGGCTGTCATGGCGAAAGCTCGCCCTGGCTGGCCTTCCCTGGCCTGCTGCTGATACTGTTCGAACCTCTATTGCTGAGTCTGCAATGGTGGTCCCCTCTGCTGCCCTGTCGGAGCCCTAGCTCCTGGTGCTACCTGAGCCAATGGCGTCGGGTTCTTGGGATACTCTCTACACTGATGCTCCGCTGAACCGTAAAGTAAACACATGCCCAGCCTCTTCCTACAGTCGTCCCATCCATGGCCTTACTTCTTACAAAAGTTGTACACAGTATTCTGCTGCTGCCTGGGTGCCTGCTGATACAGCACCTGTCTCTATCCCTGATACTGAACAGGCCTCTGCTGCTGCTACTAGAAGTAGACCATCGGCTGCTGATACTGCTGTTGAATCTGTATGTGAGGCCTCTTAGCCTGGCCTCCGCTGCTGCTGCCTCCAACAGGGTCTCGCCCCCTCTTGAGCCTCAGCTCAAGATAGTCCTCAGCCAATAAGGCTCCCGTCAAAATCTTCTCAAAAGTGGCATCCCTGTTGCCTTTGGTCAAGGACTTGACTTCCTTGACCAGACCCTTCCGGAACCTCTGGGCCTTCGCCGCCTCGCTCAAGCCCTCTACGAATCTACTGAGGCGGCCGAACTCCCCAGCGTACTCCTCCACTGATAGGCTCCCCTGAACTAAGCTCTCGAACTGCGACTCCAAGGCTCTGAGCGCTGAATCTGGAAAGAACTTCTTCTTGAAGAAGCCCTTAAACTCCTCCCAAGTCTGTCCGGCTACCCCCACCCTGGGGTCTGACTGATACCAGGTGCGAGCAAGATCTCACAACCGACTAGCTGCTGCCTCAATCTGGAGATCTGCTGGTATCCGGGACATGCGAAAGATCTCTTCTATATGCTCGATCCACTCGTCAGCATATAGAATCCCCTCCGTTTCCAAAAAGTCTCTGGGCTCATCTTTTGGAACTGTTCTATCCCCGGTGTCTTCGGCTACTGAACCACTGGTCGGGCTGCAACTGTCGTAAGGGCCAACTCCATGCCCTTGTCCTGTCGGGCCTGCTGTCGGTCCATGAACTGCTGGAAATATACGAACATCTGTGCCTCATCCACGTGTCCTATAGGCGGCGGCTGCTGGAAAGGCACCTCTGGGATGACTGGGTCCTACCCCCGAACTGGTGGAGGCATACCCCTGCTGCTGGTGGTGGGGCTCCTCCGAACGCAGCTGAAACGCCTACCCCAGCTGGCATGACTGGGCTGCGGTACCAGGGGCTGGCTGCTAGATATGAGAGGTGGCAGACCTCTCATCGGCATCCCCCTGGCCCTGGCGATGTGATCTTGTCTCAACCATCCTGGAGACAGATCAAAGAAACAATTGCTGAGAATGAGTCGAATAGCAAGGGAGGACAGTTATATTCAAGGGAAAACAATATCAGCAAGAACTGAGATGGTATGAATTAGATAAGAGTTTTTCCTAATGTGATTGAGTACCTCCAAAAATATCCTAATCCTATTGCAGGCTGTAGTGATACTCAAGTTTGAATACCACTACATAAACTCGACCTGCATGGGCCACCACTAAAAACGTGTCACGACCCGCACCCACTGTGAGGGTACGAGAATGTAACAACGTCCAACCTACGCCGCAGTATCGGCGGTAGAACGCTGTCCTAGGTCAATTATCTAACAATATAAAGGTACATGTACAGTATATACACTCCGAATAGAGGTGACATAGCAATATACAGTCTCAATCACATCTAAGGCAGAATCATAAGATAAAAAGATAGATAAATACTGGAATGAAAGAATATACATCACAACCAGAGAGTCTAAGTGTCTAAAATAACATCTCAGCAAACATCCAGAATACAAGTCTCACTACTGAATATGAAAGAATATATACAATCCAGATCTCAAAATGATTGAAATAGTAAAACCTAGACTAGGGAGCCTCAATCTCTAAGCTAGTGGATCAGGCTGGAAATCTGGGTCACACATGTCATCTACAGCTGTCCCATAGTAGGTATCTACGCAGGTCTCACCCTCATCCTCTGTAATATTTTCAACAGGTCCAGTCAGGACAGGAGCGAGCACAAAATATCTCACGCAGTTCATATCATGTTAGAAAATATAAAACATGCAATATAGTAAGGTACATGAAACGCTGAAAGAAGAATGCATATGAAAAACAGTAAAGATTTGATAACAGGAAATATCTATATATGATAAGTAAGAACTGTAAGCCAACTGTGATTTAGAGTACAATATGGTTATGTAAACGGTCTAGGACAATGCAATGGTAACTCAATTGTACATGGGTGTACAATAAACATATACAATAGTTATACGATATTGTACAATAGGAATTGAGTACATAACCAATTCTACTCCCCCTCCCCAATCAATACACAAGGATCCACACCAGTTACGTTATCTTATACAATAGTGTACAATATTATATAATGGATGTACAATATTATACAATAGATGTACAATGTTATACAATAGATGTACAATGTTGTACAATAGTGTACAATGGTCTATCCCTGGGACTCATGTGATACTGAGAGTACAATATGCACAAGGAGTATACAAGGATATGGGTATTCAATAAATACAATATGTAAGTAAAACGCACATCACAATATGTATCTAGTGAATACAAGGGGATAATATCTCAAAAGAAAATCCATATAGTACCAATCCATGATAACAATTATGTCAGCATCAAGTACAGTAATCTAGAGCAAGAATATAAATCCAGACAAGTATGAAATGGTCAGAGAATGTACTCGCCTGATAGCCTGAGTGTCTGAAGAGAATATACTGTCCGAGGAGTGGTGTCTGTCTCCTATAGAACAGTACAAGTCACTATGAGTCTAAAATGATAATAAGATGCATTACAATGCATTCTAAATGAATCTAGGTCAATCTAGGTCAAATCTATGTCATACCAAGCCAAACTAGGTCATACTAGGTCATACTGAGCCAAATTGGGTCACACTAGGACAACCAAGGCCAACAAGGTCACAGAAAATCAATCTAAGTCAAACTAGGTTAATTTGGGTCAAAGGTTGACTTACAGTTGACTTTTGGTCAAAAGTCAACTCTGGTCAACTCTGGTCAACACTGGTTCAACCCTAGGTCAAACAAGTCACATGTTGACCAACTGTTGACTTTCAATCAATTGGTCAACACTGGTTTGGTTTTGGTCAAATCTAGTCGCTTAAAGGCTAAGTTTGACTATCGGTTCACTTTTGTTGACTTTTGGTCAAAATGGTCAATCGACGTTAAAACTAGTCTATGAGCACTATATTTGATCATTACCAACCAAAGAAACCAAGTTCTAACTCTATCTTAGACTCTAGACTCAATTACCCTATTCCTAGGTAAAACTTGTATTACCTTACCAAGGTAAATACCAATACCTTGTCCAATACCACTCTAACCTAGGAATACTAGCCTAGGTTTCCTAGGATAGCTAGATACTATCCTATACTAATATTACTTACCAAGAAATCCTAGTATCTAGGTCAATCTAAACCATCTTATGACACATGTTAATCATTTACCCATTACCTTACCCTTACCCTCTTACCATTCTCATTTACCTTACACTCACACAAACTCACACACTACCAGCTCACACACAACACTCACATAGGCCTCCTATATGTTTAGACATAGGCTAATACCTATAGGTTCACACACACACACACAAATATATACATAGGCTCACACACAAATGGTTTTGGTTCACTCTTATAGGCTTACAAACACACACACAGCTGAATGTAGGGACTGATTTCTAGTCTAAAATGGGGCTAATGTGGACTGCAATATGGGGGTTAGGAGGGTGTACATGGGCTATCATTTGGGGACAGCCATGTAGCTATCTAGAGGCTGTCATGGGCCAGTTTTTAGGCTAAGTTTGGGACTGAATTGGCATGGGTTATGGGCTGGTTTTGTGGACTTGGTTGAGGGTGGTTTGTGACAGTTTTGTGGGGTAAATGGACTGCATATTTGGACTAAAATGGGGTGTGTACCACTGCTGCTATGGGACAGAAAATTGGGGGTGGTTTACATGGCTGTCAAGGATGGTATAGGGACAGCAATTTAGGACTGCTATGTGGTATTTTATAGGGCTAATATGTAGTGTCCTATAGGCTAGATTTTAGGACTGGTTTATGACAGTTCAAGGGGTCTTTATTGGCTATTTTTAGGAGTAGCTATGGACTGATTTCTAGGCCAACTTGTGACTGAATATGGACAGGTTTTTGGACATCCAACAAGTGGCTAAGGGGCTGTTAAGAGGATGTAATGGAGACCGGGAATGATAGCCAAATATGGGACTGTTTGGGCTGTCATGGACAGCCAACAAGTAACAGTTTTAGGACAACAATGTGGGTGTTTGTATGGGCTGTTAACATGGGTGAATAAATGGACTAAATGGACAGGTTATTAGGGGCTGAACATAGGCTAATGTATGGTTGTTTGTATCAGGTTTTAGGGGGGTGCCAATGGGCAGGTTTTGGGCTCCTATAGCTGTCATTTGGGGCTGCCTATAGGGCCTAAAATGTAGGTTAAGTGGGGCTAATGTATGGGGGTTCAATGGCATGTTAGGGACTGGTTTTGTACTGCGCATAGGGCTGCCTAAAGTCTGAGTTTAGGGGATAGAATGGACATGGTTAGGGACTGGTTTTGGTGGACTGTCAAGAGAGCTGTGGGACTGATTTTTGGACATGAAATTGGACAGTTGAAGGGCTGTGTTAGAGTCTAGTTTTAGACTGAAAAGTGGTCAAAGGGACAGCCATTTGATGGCCAAACTGGACAGCCATATAAGGGACTGTCAGTGACTGTTTAGCACAGCCAACATGATGGCTTATAGGGAATGACTTGTAGTCCTAAAAGTGGATTGATAGGGGACTCTATAGGGCTGCTTGTAGGGGACTGGAATCGGCTAGCTTGGGACTGGGTTCAGGGTGTAAGGGACAGGTCTTAGAGTGGTTTTAATGGGCTGTTCATGGGAGCAAGGGGACTGAAATGTATGCCAACAAGGTGCTGATTTCTGTGGTGATTTCAAAGGGAATGGGGACTGATATGTATCCTGATTCTGCTGCTATTTTCAATTGGTTTCCTCCCCCCTTCAACTCCACTCATAACTCCCACACATCTCACACACAAACTCTCATTAACCCTCTCTACAACACACTCAATCCCCTCTCTAAACTTCTCACAGACATACTCTCAAACACCTCACATACAAACCTCCTCCTTAACAACACACATCCAATCTCCTACTCTTGGCCGACCACTCCATATACCCACAACCAACACAAAATGTCACACCAACATATCATATATATATCCATATATATAAACCATATTTATATATATATATATATATATATATATATATATATATATATATATATATATAAATATATATATATATATATATATATATATAATATATATATATATATATATATATATATATATATATATATATAAGAGAGATTAATATATATATCACCATATATATACATATATTGATATAGATAATATGATACACTATGATACATAGGAAAACTCATTCTAAACACATAGTAAAATCTGGAATAAATATAAATATTAGAACAAGATTAAAACAATATATAAATGATTCCACATGTGTCCAAATAGGGGTTTTCCCATTAGGACACGATTCTACACATAGGACACCTCTACAAGTGCCTAAATGGACACGAAATGGACTCAAATGGACACACAACCATGGGAGTCATTCCTATGGGTCAAAATCAACCTAATGCATGAGAAGAACGAGAAAGAGAAAGGAATTTATACCTCCTGGTAGATCAAATCGAAGGAAAAGCTTCCCGATGTGCCACCGACACGTAGAGATTCCAAATAGACACGAACGAGCTCCGAATCCTCCCAAACTTGGCTAGCTTCCTCCTTGGCTTGAGTAGAGAAGGAAAGAAGAAGATTTGGTAGAAGAAATGATGGATTTGGAGATGAAATCACTAGAGGTTGCTCTCTAGAAATTTGGAGAAGAACAAGAGAGAGAATGGAAGAGTGAAATAATGAAATGAACTCAAGCCTATCCCTCCTATACTTGGCCGGCCCTAATGGGCTGCTATGGTCCTATTTGAAATGTCAAAAATACCCCCTCTCTAGCCTATTAGCAATACATTAAAAAAGGGGTTTAAGTCGGGGGCTAGTTTGGTCATTCTAACACACTAATCTAATTAATCCTAACCCAAATAAATTAACCTAGTCACTAACTAAAATAAATGACATGTGGGCCATAGCTAACTAGTATGTGGGCCTACTAGGGTCAACACTACCCCGGGTCCCCGTTTCAAGTCGGATTGAGCTGAAATTCGAACCCGACTCAAATAACCCCAAAATATTACAATAAATAAATAAATAATTTCAAAATAATTCAAAAAAATGACAAAAATATCCCTGTTTCTGGAAACTGGGGGTGACAGCTGGCTTGGACACGTCTCATATCCGAAAAAGCGGGTGCGAGTCGTAACATTTGTGGTCCACAATCGCACGATTCCGATAACTCCCCCTGTCCTTGTCTATGAATTGGATCTTCCCTTTTCGAAGGAAGTCACCAGAACGGACTCCTACGACGATTCCACTTGCTTGTGTCGGACCTCCTCATTCAACAAGCTACTTTTAACTGCCTCCATCGTGACAACTCCATCAGACGCGGAGTTGCTCACCGACACCACCAACGTCTTCCAGCTTTTTGGCAGAGAACTCAAGAGCAGTAGGGCCTGAAGCTCATCATCAATCACCATCTTTATCGCAGACAGTTGATTGATGATACCCTGAACCTTGTTCAGATGTTGTGCCACCGGGGTACCCTCCATGTACTTTGAGTTGACGAGTTGGCGAATAAGAAACGCTTTGTTGCCAGCCATCTTCCTTTATTATAGCGAATGCAGCTTCTTCCATAATGCTTTTGCTGAACTCTCCAAGGACACGTGATGAAACACCGAATCATCTAACCATTGGCGGATGAATCCAACGGCCTTCTGATCCAGTCATTTCCAGTCTTTAGTAGCTTTGTCCATTGGCTTTGCGTTGTCGCCCTCCAACGGACCATGCAAGTCCTTGTACCAGAGTAGATCCTCCATCTTTGGCTTCCAAATCGCCTAGTTTCCCTGTGAGGGTGATCATACGAGTGTTCATCTGCTCCGTAGATATGGTTGCCAGAACCTCCAAAGCTCTGATACCAGATGTTAGGAATCGGATATGCCCTCCTGCGCTCCGATATTGTGTCTGAGACGTTGTCGCAGCGGAAACATAGGCTAACACACCTGAAATAACCAACCCCCGTCAAACGGACACCAAGCACAGATAAAGACAAGTATATGGTAGTGACTATATCACCTGGACAAATCCCAATCTTTATAACTTAGATAAAATTACAAGATTGACAAAAACTAATGTTGAACCCTTTGCCCTAATAGGTTCAACCCCCTCACTACACTCAAGAAGAAAAGAAAGATTATAATTGAAATCGCTCACCAACCTGTAGCAATCTTCTTAACCGAAGTTGACGACCCCTCGATTAGATCTATTCTTCCTTCTATCTTGGATGACGAAGTCCTAAGAGCAAAGTGCAAAACTTTTTCTTAGATTTCATGTGGACGAGCACATCGAATCTTCACTTTTGTGCTGTGTTTTGTGCCTCCACCATCACCCCATATATATAGGATGAGAAAAAACCTATTTTAGGTCATAATAGGATTTCTTAAATAGGAAGCCCTCAAATAAGAATCCTACTACACCTAAAATAGCCCATCAACATCCTATTTTAGATTATAATAGGATCTCTTAATAGGAAACCCTCAAATAAGAATCCTATTATATCTAAAATAGCCCAGCACTAATTATGGACATCCAAATAAAATTAAATCAAATATTTAATCATATTTGGACTCCTTAAATATGCTATTACCAAATCCTGACTGGACTCCAACACCCCCCTCCACCCTACCCACTTCCTACTTTTTACTAAATCTATCCCCACTTCCATTTTGCCAAACATCCCCTTACTTGAATGTTAAAGTGTAATAAAAGAAAGCTAACTAGCACTATCTGTCATGGATTGCTAGGTAGGAATAAAAATGGATTAAAGCAAATGCTATTTTGTTTAGGGTTTTCTATAATATTAAATTTTTGCATTTTGCTTTCTATGTTATCCATAATAGGATTTGGATCTCGTCATAACATAAAATTTGACTTGGCTGACCGTTCCACTTGGTTACAGTTTTGTTGGAGATGACTTCATGGACACTGTCACTACAAAAAAGTTTCTTTTTGGGATGACACTATTAAGAACCCTAGTCTAAAACGTCCTAAAATATAGTTATGAGGACGACTATTTTCTTGGTAACAAAAAAGTAGTATTTTTTGGGACTGATTGTGGAAATAGATCTATGTTTGGGATTAATAAAACTTTTTGTCCCATATAATTCACATTATAGTCTCAAATAGCTCGGCGGGAATGCCAAGTATTTGGCGGCTAATTGCTAAATTTTTAGGGGGGATGTTTCCCTCCACATGTCTCCATCCTGACCATTCGATCGATGACCTAAATCTAGACCGTCTATCCCAAAACCATTCAGACTTTATTAAAAATAATAATAAAATTAAAATAAATAAAAAGTTTGCCAAGTCTGTGTGTTTCATATGAGAAATAAGTGTTGGGGAGGGTTTACAATTCTCCAAATCTTTATTTCCTTTCCTTCTCTCTTTCTCTCCTGAGCCCTAAAGAGAACGAAGGCTGCGAGGTTCCTTTCCTTCTTTTCCGAGCCCTAAAGAGAAAAGAAGATGGCGAACTTGACTACCTCCTCTTCGTCCTCTTAGTCCAGTGACAAGTAATCTTTCTCTCTCATTCTCTCCTCAATTTTAGGGCAAATTTTGGGGGGAAACATTTCCAACCGAATTGCTTTACGGCACGATCGATGGAGAGGTCGGTGAGGTAGTTAATGAATGTCACCTTCACTCTCCGTGGAGAGGAGTGAAGAGGTCGAGAAGGAGTTCATCGAGGAGGCGGCCAAGGAAGGGATGGTCCAGCTCAAGGGGCATAGGTCGGTTGGTGGGGTTCATGCTTCCATATATAATGCCATGCCACTGACCGGAGTTAGTATTATGGTTGCTTTCATGAAGGATTTCCAAGCAAGGCATCCGTATTTAGTATTATGGTTGCATTCAGTTTCCTTCCAGTACTATAATATGCATTTATTTTGTTCTCGATGAGAGTATGATTTGGATTTCTTATTTCTTGTGTTACTTTAGTAGTAGTTGTTGTTGTTGTCGTTTTCGTTCTCGTGTCATTTATCTCTTCAATTGTTGCTATCAAGTGCCATATAGCTCCAAATTAGGTGCCGATGCTACTTCTAGAAAGTGGTTGCTGAATAATTTTGGCTATAGTATTGTTTATTCTCCAAATTAAAACATTGGACTCATAAATTTATTTGCCTATTCTTTTGAGCAGAAACACACTAGCAACAGTTGCTGAATTAGTCTATTCTTTTCACATTATCTTATGTCTTCATCTTGCTATTGAGTCTCACATTTTTGTAACCCATTGACATTGTTAAGGTTTGACTATTTTTCATGAGCTGCCATCATGGCGTTGCAGATGATATTTTGTATAATACATCTAAAATGGATCAGAATTATCCTTAATGTTATGAAACTGGTATTGTTATATAAGGACTTGTTACATGATTATATTAAAAAGAGGAAGTAGCTTTTTATCAATGAAACTTCAGTCTTTTTGTTATTTGTTTAGACTTTACATTTACTAAAAAAAATTAATGGAAACTTTATCTAGTGTAGAGAATCTAGAGATATAGACTTCCCTTGGAAATGCATAAATTTAGGATCAATGGGCCACTTCAACAAAATAGAAAATGCCCTATCGAAGTCACAGTTAAATTAGACTCCTCAGGGTGAGGCCTGAAAGGAAGTTGAGATAATGGTCGAGGATAACTCTATAAGATGAATTGTGGGCATTGGGAGACAAGTGAAGTTCCAAACTATAACTTAAGGATATTGCTCTTGTTATATTAATTATTAAGGTGCAAGATGTGACTAAAAATCTAGAAATTTCTTGACAGAACAGATGATTTAGAACTATTCTTTATTGTTTGTTTACATTCAATTTTGCCCGTTCCCCATGCCTTTCTAGTCTTAGATGAATGAAGCATAAATAACTATTTTTAACATTTTCTTGAAGAAGCTCGTTATAGGCTATAGGGATCCACTCCTTTCTATCATTATAAAAAAAGTTTACAGTCGGTACCTGTTTTCCCACAAGTATTGGGGTTGGACTCTCAGTTTGGACTTTTGCTACAGCTGGCTATGGTTTTGCATTTAAATTTTGGTCCATAACAATATGCCGCAGGTAAGGCTTCCCGTTGTATTCACTTTCAATAGTTAAGTTTGTTAGAAAGTTTGAAGATCTACTGCTAACATGTAGTCCTGTTTTAAGGTTTGTTGGTGTTGGTAAGGCTTCATTTATTAGTCTTGCTGCACCCTTTGTTGATGACAACGCCCATGTACCTCAGGTTCGCTTCTATGTCTTGGCTCCTTTTACTGTTATTGATTTAATTATCCATTTGTTCTTTGTAGCTACACTTTATAATTTAGAGATCAATGTTTTTCCTAACCTCATTCTTTTTGTCGTATGTATCAAATTTTCTTGCTTGTCATATAATTTCATTAATTAGTCTTTGTGGTTTGCGCACCAAGTTTTTAGTAGTGGTTTTAAAGAAGTTGCCTTCAAAACCTTTTCTACATACAGTGAAGTTCACAGATCGTGCGTGTAAGGCACGACACTGAAGAATTCCTAAATTGTGAACTTTTATGGCTACAATATTTTGACATGCACGCATTTGTAATTGTATATGCTATGTAGGAATGATCTTACTAACTATTTGCTTGAAATTATTGTCAAAGTGCTTTAGGCATTTGATGAACACAATATAGGATTCTACATATTTAGGTGTGAATATTCAAGTATGGTATCATCCATTCATTCGAGACTAGATGACTTAAAGTCTTCCTGGAGATCCCTGAAGTGTCATGATGTGACCAACATTTTTGTGTAACATACATGCCACTTATAATTTGACAAGGTAAAACTGCTACACATGAATCAATTAAGAAGGATCTATAATAAGTATGACCATACCATTTTCCAAGCTTGTGAGTTGTAGTTAACCTTCTGACTGGAGCGACATTGTTGGTCAAGTCAATTAAGGGCACATGAGTGACTTCTGACCACCCAATTAGTTTAATTGTTGTTTCCTGAACTATTTGCTTCTGTTATGATGATACATAATATACCTTCATTATTTTGGCAGTAGAATCATTTACAATAATCTAAGTTATGATGTCACTATATTAGCTGCAGAGTTTCGACTACAGTTTATAAACATACATAATTTTGAAAGTAACGTGAATAGTGTATTTATTGGGAGAACTTTTTATGTTTATTTGGCGGTCATGGTTTTAACTTCAAGTAGATAAGATGGTATTACTATCAGGTAATTTGATATTTTTTAGTGACATTTGCATGTTCTATACTCAATTAGTTCATCCTAATAAGCACCTAGGATGTTTGGATTTAGATATTTTCTGTTATCCAAATTCTAGTTAGTATCTTTTCATTTTGGTTGATCAAAATTAAAGAGCTACAATTTACACAACCCCTATCACATTTCTATATTTATCTGTCACTTTTCATGTGTAACAAAATTGACACAAATGTCTCAGGTGGTTGGCATCTACAAAAACTTCCTTTCAACTATGGAGGCTCCTGAATCTGGGTCTCTGAGAAAGGCATCCTGCCAATTTTGTTAGACTTAAGGTTTACTGCTGACATCCTATCTGGAGGAAAATATTTTAGCTCCAAGGTTTCTGAGTCAAATACAAAAGGCAAGTCATTAAAGAATACATAACAAGGCCTCCTTTCAGAAGGAAGCATGTCCCTGCTGGTGCAGAACCTATGATGGTGCTCATTCAATAGCTTTCACAAAGAATTGATCCTATTGATTGGGCTATGTAAGTGCTCAAGTCCGTTGACTATTCGCGCCCTCCACATTGGGCTTTAGAGTAGTGTTTTTTCCATTTTCTTTCTTTGTACTTGTTACCATGAGGTCGGATGTACTCATTACCCTCTTTATCAATAAAGGTAACGGTTAAAATATATATATATATATATATATATATATATATATAAAATATATATATATATATATATATATATATATATATATATATATATATATATATGGCAAATGACCTCTAATCTAGTGGTTAAGAGAGATGCATGCGGTCCAAGTGGTTAAAGTTCGAGCCCCAGTGGAGACGAGTTCGCAACAATTATCCATTGCTTCAAAAAAAAAAAAAAAATATATATATATATATATATATATATATATATATATATATATATATATATATATATATATATATATATATATATATATATATATATATATTTTAACCGTTAAAAAAAAAAAATATATATATATATATATATATATAATGTCTTCGAAAATTTTCTCTTTCACTTAAAGCTTCCTTTTTCCCTACTCTTTAATTTTTTTGTAAGTAGATGGAAAGACCTGATTGATCGTTTTGTCCTGATTTAAACATTCACAAAATAATGTTGTCTAGTTTGTACAAATTGGTTTGTACAGTTTGGAACTTCTTGTATTTCTTTTTTGGTGGTTTGTACAGTTAGCAGGTCCTTGCTAATATATTGTCATGTCTTAATTTCATTTGCAGGTCCTTCAAAAGCATTCTCGATTTACTTAAATGATGGAGGACGACTCTTGTGATGGATAATTTTGTGAATGTTTGATAGATGATTCAAAAACACAGTGTAGTACTTAATGTTTTGGGTTCATAATTTTGTATGTAATGGTGGAAATGATGGGTTCATTTTGTAAGTGATGGTGTGGGAGATGTATTGCGTTTTGAATTTATTTTGTAAATGATGGTAAAAGATGCTTAGTGTTAAGCTTTTCTATTGTTTACCAATTGAACATTATAGTTATATACAGATTTTGTTGTCTTCTACTTAATGTAATACGTTTTTCTATTTTGTAAATGATAGTAAATAATGCTTGATGTTGTTAAGCTTTTTTGGTATGGGAGCTCCGACTCCTGCAGATATGTCTGAGGACAAGCACGACAACGGCCATGATCGTATGAATTATGTTATGTATATTTAAATTGTATATTTTATAGCAGAAAAATACAAACAATAATTTCATAAGTATTACTTTTAGGACTGTTATGTAATTGTCCTAGATATAAACAACGTTCTTTTGTGACGTTGGCAAATTTTTCTAGGACGAATGTTATTCGTCACAAACTCTTTTATTTTGAGACAATTTAGTAAACCGTCATAAACATATAATAACTCAAACTCTTTTGGTACGGTTAGATTTTTCGACCCTAAAAATAAATTAGGACGACATTTTCCGTCCTAAACTTTTTGTCACGCCACCCTAATAGCACTGTTACATTCAGTCCTAAAATTCGTCCCAAATTATGATTCAGGACTGATTTGGGCCCTTTTAAGACGGACCTTTGGCGTCCCAAAAAGACACTTTTTTTGTAGTGTGTATCGTCGGATGTCTTTCGTTCCGGTTGCATTGTTGAGTGCTTATAACTCAAGACTCCCGAAAGAGTTGTGTGACTATTGAGATCAACAATGTTAAAGGTCTCATTTTAGATTGGTCACCACAAAACAAAGTAACCCAAGTCATATATCCCCACCATACAAAACTAAATAATCTAAGTCGCACAACCCTCACATATTTTTGTCTAGTTTTAAGGTCTCGTATAATATTCAAAATTTATGTTTATATGTCCATTTTGGACAGTCAAGTTAAGACGAAACTCAAATTCTTTTCTAGAAGACATGAGAACCTAAACATAACATTTTAATATTACAAGAGTCTCTAAACTACATAACTTTAAAACAATGATTATATAAGGGTACCTGGTTAGGACCTAATTAGACTTTGCATACTGGATTTGTCCGTTTTTAGATTTTGGGTATTCGAATTTTTTAGTAACACATTTTAGAGACGAACATCCGTTATTAAAAGGCTCGTTTCGTCCCTAAGTCCAATTTCGTTACCAAAATGTTTCACTAAAAAGTTCGAATAGTCAAAGTCTAAAGCGGATAAATCCAATTAAATCTAAACCAGATACCATTATACAAAATAATCCTAAAAACAACTCGAAGAAACAACTAGACTAGCTAGGTTGTTGTACGTAGCACCTCAATTTAATTTTGCAACACTACATGTCTCCACGAGGGAGGAAGACCTAGGAACAAGCATGTATCACAATTTCGTTTTGGAGCCTAAAAAATTGGCGAGTTTGTTTTGTTTTGATAAATGGCTTTTTTCTGCGAATAACATGTCTTCATTAGCTTACGCATTTTCTTGCATGCCTCTTTGTCACATTTCTGCATGCAATATAACACATTCTACAACTTGTTAATCGTGAAAGGTTATAACATGTGTTCTAAGAGAGACATGTTAATACGTTAAGTAATGTGTATTTTATTATTTATATGAATATTTCTATTAGTATAATTAATACACATTTTATATTTACCGATACGTATTTTAAGTCAAAGGTACATTGATAAATATATTAATAGAAGTATTCATCTAAATTATATATTTATTAATATATTAATTACATGTTCTCTACTTCTCTTAGGCCATCTCTAATGGTGGTTTCTATCTTCCCTATTTCTATAGTAGAAACAACTTAAAAAGTACCTCTCAATAAAAATATTTGTTCCAATTTCTATCCAAGTTGGCATTGATGTAGGATGAAGAATTTCTATGAGGGTTTCTACAAGAAATCTTTATAAAAACTCTCAATCTCTCACACCAATTAATATTTGGTTTTACAACATTAAAGTGGTCCTTTCATTTGTTGCTACATAAAACAGAAATGTAGAACCATTAAAGACTATTTTTTTGTTTGTGTAATTTCTATATAGAAACTCTATCAACTAGAATAAAAATTTGCTTAAAATACCATACCAAGTAGATGGCGCATGTTAATTCTGAACAGATTTGTTGTACCAAAAGAGATGTTCCAATTATGTTTTCTTGTATGCATGCAACATATAAATTTTTTTATTTAAAAATTAAATAATTATGAGTAGTAAAAGTTAAATTTAGGTCTCGTTTGGTTCGCGGAATCATCGGGTTGCTAAAGAAAAGTGATTACTTTTCTATGTTCTGAGAAATCTTGACTTGAATTACTAGGGGTGCAACTCGGACGGGCTAAACCCAAGTCCGATCGGATAAATCCGTTAATGGGTTGGGTTGGGGTTGAAGATATTCAGATTCGGACTCGGGTTTGGGTTAAAATATTTGAACTCGATCAAAAATTGGGTTGGGCTCGAGTTCATGTGTCGGGTTACCGAAGAACCCGACTTATATATATATATATATATATATATATATATATATATATATATATATATATATATATATATATATATATATATAGTTTCATACTTCTTAAATAAAAAGTTTAAATCCTAGAAATTTTCACCCAAACACTTTAACTCCTTATCATAAATCTTATTCAGTTTGTATTTTGTAATGATCAAGGCTTGATTGCTATTTGATTATATGTTTAATATTATTTTTGAGTAACATTATTTCAAATATTATATTAGAGTCCGATAAACCCGACACAACCCGAGTCCAACCCGATCCTCCGGGCTTGATCTTGGATTTCATATGTTGAACCCGATGTCGGGTCGGACTTGAGCTCGAGGTAGACTTATAATTCATTGGGTTGGGCTCGGATTGACCTCAAACCCGTACCAACCCGCCCAAGTTGTACCCCTATGAATTACCCACTTATCTTTTCTTTTTCCCTTTTTTATATGGTAATGATCCCAAATGAATAGGTGTGGGAGCTATAATTGTAAAGCACGATCGAATTTATGGAAGCATTGATTTATACATTCCTTTTAGTCTCAACTTTAGGGATAATTTTTTTCGCTATCTTTTTTTGAGAACTGCCCAAGGTTCCTACGAAAAAGACGAAATAATTTTTTATTATCTCAACTGAAGTTGAAGTAATGATCCTACCATATTACATCGGTCGACTCATTACATCAACTAGTCTAGTCCCCGTGTTCTTTGAATGGATCTCTTAATTGTTGAGAGGGCTGCCCAAAACGGTATATAAGGCTTACCGGTAAAGCTTGAACTAAACCAGATATGGAGAGGACAAGTTTGTTGTTTCCATTCTGAGATAATTTCATGATCAAAATGAATTATGATAGCGTTTATTTACAACTACAACGCCAAAGGAATTGAGGAGGAAAAGAAAGTGACTTCTGATAGAAGAAAAAATGGAAAAAAGTGATTCTATCCATCCAAGTTAGGA
>JANAVB010007979.1:0-43307 GCA_029216955.1 Iris pallida
AGAAAAGAAAGAACAATAAGACTAACTAAGAATAACTACCAGACAACTCACATAGAAGAATAGTGAGATCCACCTCAGCTAGCAACATCATGAAGTCCAATAATGAGGGCACAACTACTCCTAAAATTTCATAACGTATCCAGTCAGGGAGCGGAACGAGTACATATACTCATAACAGATCTCAAGATAGAATAAAAGCTATAAGACTGTAAATAGAGCATATCAATAAATCATGGAGTGTACATGTATGTATCATGGCATGGTAAGCTGTAAAGCTAGAGCTAGAACAAAAAAAAGCCGAGATCATGGCATGTACACGAATCAAGGTAAGCTATATATCCAATGTGTGTGAGTAGTAGTTTCAGCTTGTGATCGGCTGGGTACCTGTCAAGAATCGGCCTGGCAAGTCATAAGTGCGGTATATGACTCATACTGTCGGGAATCGGGATGGATCTGATCCAGGCATACGCTACTACTCCCCTACCCCAAACTGGTAGAATACTGCACGGGATTCTAATGAGAAGGTCGCGAACCTGCTCTAGAATCAGTGACCATATATCGAGCAAGAGCTACAAGGGTGCTTGCACAATACATCCCAACCTAAGAAGGAGAGACATCTCTCGTCGGGATCCAAGAATACTAATCCGTGAGAACCATGTGTCAGGGATAAGCATATCAACACTAAGTACATGAATCATAACAGTTATCATAAATTGGGAATAAGTTATCAGAGAATGTACTCGCCTGGGGTCCTGCTGTCAATATGAATCAGGGTTCAGAGTAAAGCCACAGACCTAAAGATGAAATAATACAAGAGCTGATCAGGGTCAAAAGATATACTAACATCTAGGTCAAACTAAGTCAACTAAGACAAACTGGGTCAAGGTTGACGTACAGTTGACTTTGGTTAACTGGTCAACTCCGGTCAACTCTAAGTCTAATCTAGGTTAAATAGGTCAATGGTTGACCTACAGTCGACTTTGGTCAAAAAGTCAACGTTTGATCAAACCTAGGTCAACTGTTGACTCTACTTCGACGTCTAGTCAAAGTAGTCAACCATGGTCAAGCTAGCCTCTATAAATATCTACAAGGTCAACTTATGAATTTCAGTGATTTAGAAATCACTGAAATCGACGGGTCTCTAAAACAACCAAAAGGAGAAAATATTATTATAATAGGGTGACACAAAAAGGGAAGAAATCTACAGATGTTGTCGGATGATGAAACTAACATCACCAACGTGTCCAGAATGGTCAAATCAGCTAGAATAGCCTGTCCAAAAGTCCAATTTGGACACAGGGGCAAAACGGTAATTTCGGACCAAAATGATGTCTGTCGTTGGACACACTTTGTACCGAAAAACGTGCCGAAATAAAAGTGCACAAAACCTAACAAATTATATGTCCACGAATCCAGAATGACGATACGAACCCAACGGTATATCCAGAATTGGATTCCGTTGACCCGATCTCAAATTGGTCCGTTGACGCGGACATTTGGCGGTTTGCACGGAAATGCGTGCCGGAGCAAATGTCTTCAAAACTCAGCAAATTATATGTCAACGAGTCCAGAATGACGATACGAACTCAACGGTATATCCGGAATTGGATTCCGATGAGCCGGCGTCAAAAAGTCCCGTTGACTCAGAAAGTGGGACCCGTTTTGCACCGAAATGCGTGTCCGGGCCCACGTTCTCCAAATCAAGCAAACTTTATATGAAAACATGCCAGAGCGACGCCACGAGTCTACTGGTGGTGTCAGAAATTGAATCCGGAATCCCGGGTTCAAAAATGGAATTTAACTAGTGCAAATTAAAGAATTCGAACGGCCAACTTTGGCGTCGAATTCGACCGACCTAACAAGCTCAAACTGAAATGAAATCTAAATGGGGCAGAAAGAGGATTATACCAGCTTTGCACCGGAACTGGTGGCGCGCAAAACGGAGCTGCGACGACGAAGATACGAACCCGCGAAGTTGGCGTCGCAAAACTGTCCAAAAAAAAACGTCAACTTGGTGGCCGGTTTTAATGTATCAAACGACAAATTAACGGGCAAAATTTGACAGAGGGCCAAGAGGGATATACCGAGATTGCGACGGAGAAAAAAGTTCGCCGATCCAACGGTCGGATTGTCCAGAAAATCGGCACAAAGTTGCTGTTCCGAAACGTCGAAACTGAAATTCGAAACGCGCGCGCGACGACGAATCCCGTGCAAAATGCCGAATCGTCTCGGCGACGCGTCGTGGGAGACGACGCGTGCCAGGGGGAACTCGTCGGGAACTCGCCGTGGTCGCACGAGGTCGGCGGGGTGGCCGGCGGCCGGTGGCCGCTCGCGCGACGACGGCAGCACCGTCGGAGCTGCTGCTCGCGCTGCTGCCTTGCTGCTGCAGCCAAGTGGCGCAGCAGCTGCTGCTGCCGTTGGCCGTGCGGGGGGCGCGGCGGCGGCGAGCGGCGGTGCGGCGGGGTTCGCAGACGGCAGAGCGCCGGGGTGGTGGCGAAGAGATGGTGATGGTGGGCTCGGCCATGGAGGAAGGAGGTGGAGTTGATGGAGAGGGGAAGATGATGATGGTGATGGTGTAGTTGTGTGTGTTTCAAAAAGGAAAGAAGAAAGAAATGGGGGAGGGTGTTCGTATACAGGAGGATGGGGGAAGAGAATGCTGATGGGAGAGAGAGAGAGAGAGAAAGAGAGAGAGAGAGAGGGATTATAATATATATGAATATGTGTAATATATATTATATGAAGAGGGAGAGATATTTAGAAGATATTTAAAAGAGAGAGAATGAGAGAGGGGGGGGGGGATGTGTCCGGCCACATGGGGGTGAGGTGGCTGTAGAGGTGAGGGAGTTGGGGTTGTGTGTGTTTGTTTGTAAAGAGAGAGAGAAGAGTAGATAATATATATACATATATATATACACACACATGAGATATTTAAGATATTTAATAAGTAGAGAGAGAAAGAAATATTTTTAAAATAGGAAAATCTTGTGGAGTAATTGAGCAAACATGGGGCTTGGGTTCGGGTTCGGTAGAGCCGGGTCGGGCCAAAATCGGACAGGGTACAATATTTGAATTAAAATAGGGATTTATAATTATGGATAATAAATAACATGCGGGGACTCAAATAAATGGGACACAAGTGGCAGGCGGGTAGTAGGCTTCGTGTGGCCCATGTCCCTATTTGGGGTCGACTAGGTTGGGTCAATGTCGGGTCCCGAAATTAAATGGAAAATTAAATCAGGTTTTACGGCAGATAATTAATTGGCCTAAATTGAACCGAAAGTTGTGCGAAGGAAATGGAGCACAAAATGGAGTGTCTGAGTGGGACACAATGGTCATGGATGAAGAGCGTCTCGAGTAGATCAGGCATGACAAGTTGGTTTCGAGAGAATGACTAGTCTGGTGCTCCTAAATTAAAAGTCATGGTAACGCGCTTATGGGGATCAAGAAAAAGAGTGGGAAATCAATTAATAATTTAAATGGTCTAATTTGACCCGAACTTGAGCAAAAAGAGTACAAGGGAACAAGTTCGAGTGGGATAGGATGTATCAAAATGAAGATAATCTCGCCTACTATAAACTCCAAGAAGGAAGTTTCCAGAGACTGGCATCCCTGATGCTCTAGAATTCCAAGTCACGGTAAAGAGCATTAATCAAATAATAATCAAATAATAATATCTGTTTAAAATAATTGATTTATAAAATTGAAAAAAAATAAGCCCAAAATTCAGGGCTTACAATCCTACCCACCTTATAAAAATTTCGTCCTCGAAATTAAAGGTTGGTAGTGGGGTAAAACAAGATAGAAAATTTTAGGCAAAACTTAGGCACGATCATAGAATGACAAGTTTGCACGATTAAGATATTCAATTCACAATTATTCAGGCACGATGATGGATTTTGGCACGATAGAATCATGATATGAACAAAATCATATGTGCATGATTTCAGAAGTCAAGTCATTGGGGCACGATTTTAGAGACGATTAAGAGAATCGAAGATATAATTGAAGTTCAAGTACGAGGTGATATGTAGGACTTAGGTTGATGGAAATCAACCTGAAAGTCACACGTACTTGATCAAGATGAAAAGCTAACCATGACCAAAACAATGTTTGGCATAGTTGAAATAAAATTTCAGACATAAACAAAAATCGAAGTCAATGTCTTATAGGCCCGATCAAAGATTAAGGAGGATGATTGGTAAAATCATGAAATACGATCCAAGTTCGAACGCGATTAAAATCAAAAATAGTCTAAGTTCACTTGGCACGATTTGAGGGTTAAGATTATCAAGATCATGAAAATCAAAGTTGGATAGTCATGATCTAAACAGGACTAAGAGAAGCAAATGGAGAGAAAATTTTGAGAATTGCACGATTGAGAGATAGATTTGATAGAAATCGGATTATAGGTCACATAAGCACGATCAAGATCCAAGTTCAGTTATGAAAGACGATAAAATCATGAATCCGAAATCAAAGTCCTAAAAGCACTATTTAGGAAGGAACCCAAGTCACAAGGAGTTCGAAGTCATCTAGAGTCTAGTCAGCAATCAAGACTCTTTAGCACGATAAAAAGACGACCAAAATTGATTGGTCATGGACAGAAGGAAATTAAAATCTTAACAGTATCGAAATTTAAGAAACAATTGAGATGTAAAAATTTCAAAAAATTTCAGAGTTTTCAAGTGTAGATGACAGAAGCAGATACGGGATAGTTGATTGGTGTAATCAAGACATAGCTAAACAAGGCAAAGGAATTGACGGTAAGATAAGAAAATCATCATGCGATGGGAGAAAAAAAAATAATGATAAACAAGAAATAATGGTAGGAATTATCTTGCTCAATTGGTAAAAGAAGTGAATCAACTTAAGATATGACCTGATAACCATACACGTCTATCCAAAATCATGTTGCCAGAATTTACGCCACGCCAGTAAACATAGCTACAATAAACGATAGAGTCCATAACCAAGGTACACACCCTATAATCATGTCATCTAGATTCCTTACCACGCCAACCGGTATGGCTGCAAGAGAATCTAAATTCCATAACTAGGATAGTATATCCAAAATCAGGCTCCATGTCCCTGTCAGGCTAGCTAATATGACTGCGATAAATTCCAAACTCCATAAGTAAAGTAGACACTTACCGTTCTCATCGTCCTCGTCCAAAATATGTTTATCAGGATATCTTAACTCAAACTTAAAAGAATTATCCAAAACAAAATCAAAGGTCAACGACGAATATTAAGATTTAAAATTTCAACAAGTCAAGGGTAAGTTAATAGAAACAACGGAAACAACTTCCGAGATAGGGTTCAGAGGAAAATTTCAGGGAAAGTCCCGAGGGTACTACCTAGGTCAAGATAGAAAATGGTGGAATATAATCTAAAACAAACCTCGACCAGGATACGAGGTTGGTAAATCATATTCTCTCCCCAACCTAGATGATATACAAGTTCAACTTATAACTTCCCCCTGGGGTCCACAAACTTATCTCGAGAAGGAATAAAGTTTGATACAGACAGATATTTCAGAAATCATGACGAATAGAAACAAGTGGAAAAAGATTTGAAAGCCTTCGAAACAAGATTCCCAGGGGTCATCCCTGGAATCTACCAAGAGTTCCTAATATGTGACTGAGTACCAAAATTCTAAAATATTCTATGACTCAATCTTAATCCTAGGGCAGGCTCGCAGTAGTACAGATAAGCTCAAGTACTACCACGACTTCGCATTAATTGCAAAGACTGACCTGCATGGGCCACCACTAAAAACGTGTCACGACCCGCACCCGGATATACGGGTACGAATACGTGGGCCACGCCCAGCCTACGCCGCGGTATCGGCGGTAGAACGCTGTCAAGTATATTATACTAACTACTACTTCTATGAATCTATATCTAGAAATGTACTCATGTCACATCACGAAAACTAAGGAAGATAAGACAAGAAATAATAACAATATCACTAGAACAACTAGAATCTACAATGATCATAAGACATGAAAGATAAAGAAGGAACAATAAGACTAACTAAGAATAACTACCAGGCAACTCACATAGAAGAATAGTGAGATCCACCTCAGCTAGCAACATCATGAAGTCCAATAATGAGGGCACAACTACTCCTAAAATTTCATAACGTATCCAGTCAGGAGCGGAACGAGTACATATATCTCATAACAGATCTCAAGATAGAATAAAAGCTATAAGACTGTAAATAGAGCATATACAATAAATCATGGAGTGTACATGTATGTATCATGGTATGGTAAGCTGTAAAGCTAGAGCTAGAACAAAAAAATAGAACGAGATCATGGCATGTACACGAATCAAGGTAAGCTATATATCCAATGTGTATGAGTAGTAGTTTCAGCTTGTGATCGGCTTGGGTACCTGTCAAGAATCGGCCTGGCAAGTCATAAGTGCGGTATATGACTCACACTGTTCGGGAATCGGGATGGATCTGATCACAGGCATACGCTACTACTCCCCCTACCCCAACTGGTAGAATGGATCCAAACAGGACACGTCACTGCACGGGATTCTAATGAGAAGGTCGCGAACCTGCTCTAGAATCAGTGACCATATATCGAGCAAGAGCTACAAGGGTGCTTGCACAATACATCCCAACCTAAGAAGGAGAGACATCTCTCGTCGGGATCCAAGAATACCAATCCGTGAGAACCATGTGTCAGGGATAAGCATATCAACACTAAGTACATGAATCATAACAGTTATCATAAATTGGGAATAAGTTATCAAAGAATGTACTCGCCTGGGGTCCTGCTGTCAATATGAATCAGGGTTCAGAGTAAAGCCACAGACCTAAAGATGAAATAATACAAGAGCTGATCAGGGTCAAAAGATATACTAACATCTAGGTCAAATTAACTAAGTCAACTAAGACAAACTGGGTCAAGGTTGACGTACAGTTGACTTTGGTCAACTGGTCAACTCCGGTCAACTCTAAGTCTAATCTAGGTTAAATAGGTCAATGGTTGACCTACAGTCGACTTTGGTCAAAAAGTCAACGTTGGTCAAGTCTGATCAAACCTAGGTCAACTGTTGACTCTACTTCGACGTCTAGTCAAAGTAGTCAACCATGGTCAAGCTAGCCTCTATAAATATCTACAAGGTCAACTTATGAATTTCAGTGATTTAGAAATCACTGAAATCGACGGGTCTCTAAAACAACCAAAAGGAGAAAATATTATTATAATAGGGTGACACAAAAAGGGAAGAAATCTACAGATGTTGTCGGATGATGAAACTAACATCACCAACGTGTCCAGAATGGTCAAATCAGCTAGAATAGCCTGTCCAAAAGTCCAATTTGGATACAGGGGCAAAACGGTAATTTCGGACCAAAATGATGTCTGTCGTTGGACACACTTTGCACCGAAAAACGTGCCGAAATAAAAGTGCACAAAACCTAACAAATTATATGTCCACGAATCCAGAATGACGATACGAACCCAACGGTATATCCAGAATTGGATTCCGTTGACCCGATCTCAAATTGGTCCGTTGACGCGGACATTTGGAATCCGGTTTGCACGGAAATGCGTGCCGGAGCAAATGTCTTCAAAACTCAGCAAATTATATGTCAACGAGTCCAGAATGACGATACGAACTCAACGGTATATCCGGAATTGGATTCCGATGAGCCGGCGTTAAAAAGTCCCGTTGACTCAGAAAGTGGGACCCATTTTGCACCGAAATGCGTGTCCGGGCCCACGTTCTCCAAATCAAGCAAACTTTATATGAAAACATGCCAGAGCGACGCCACGAGTCTACTGGTGGTGTCAGAAATTGAATCCGGAATCCCGGGTTCAAAAATGGAATTTAACTAGTGCAAATTAAAGAATTCGAACGGCCAACTTTGGCGTCGAATTCGACCGACCTAACAAGCTCAAACTGAAATGAAATCTAAATGGGGCAGGAAGAGGGTTATACCAGCTTTGCACCGGAACTGGTGGCGCGCAAAACGGAGCTGCGACGACGAAGATACGAACCCGCAAAGTTGGCGTCGCAAAACTGTCCAAAAATAGTACAAGTTAAAACGTCAACTTGGTGGCCGGTTTTAATGTATCAAACGACAAAATTAACGGACAAAATTTGACAGAGGCCAAGAGGGATATACCGAGATTGCGACGGAGCAAAAATTTCGCCGATCCAACGGTCGGATTGTCCAGAAAATCGGCACAAAGTTGCTGTTCCGAAACGTCGAAACTGAAATTCGAAACGCGCGCGCGACGACGAATCCCGTGCAAAATGCACGAATCGTCTCGGCGACGCGTCGTGGGAGACGACGCGTGCCAGGGGGAACTCGTCGGGAACTCGCCGTGGTCGCACGAGGTCGGCGGGGTGGCCGACGGCCGGTGGCCGGCGGCCGGTGGCCGCCCGCGCGACGACGACAGCGCCGCCGGAGCTGCTGCTCGCGCTGCTGCCTTGCTGCTGCAGCCAAGTGGCGCAGCAGCTGCTGCTGCCGTTGGCCGTGCGGGGGCGCGGCGGCGGCGAGCGGCGGCGCGGCGGGGTTCGCAGGCGGCAGAGCGCCGGGGTGGTGGCGAAGAGTGGTGGTGGTGATGGTGATGGTGATGGTGGGCTCGGCCATGGAGGAAGGAGGTGGAGTTGATGGAGAGGGGAAGATGATGATGGTGATGGTGTAGTTGTGTGTGTTTCAAAAAGGAAAGAAGAAAGGAATAGGGGAGGGTGTTCGTATACAGGAGGATGGGGGAAGAGAATGCTGATGGGAGAGAGAGAGAGAGAAAGAGAGAGAGAGGGATTATAATATATATGAATATGTGTAATATATATTATATGAAGAGGGAGAGATATTTAGAAGATATTTAAAAAAGAGAGAATGAGAGAGGGGGGGGGGGGATGTGTCCGGCCACATGGGGGTGAGGTGGCTGTAGAGGTGAGGGAGTTGGGGTTGTGTGTGTTTGTTTGTAAAGAGAGAGAGAAGAGTAGATAATATATATACATATATATATACACACACATGAGATATTTAAGATATTTAATAAGTAGAGAGAGAAAGAAATATTTTTAAAATAGGAAAATCTTGTGGAGTAATTGAGCAGTCATGAGAGGGCAACATGGGGCTTGGGTTCGGGTTCGGTAGAGCCGGGTCGGGCCAAAATCGGACAGGGTACAATATTTGAATTAAAATAGGGATTTATAATTATGGATAATAAATAACATACGGGGACTCAAATAAATGGGACACAAGTGGCAGGCGGGTAGTAGGCTTCGTGTGGCCCATGTCCCTATTTGGGGTCGACTAGGTTGGGTCAATGTCGGGTCCCGAAATTAAATGGGAAATTAAATCAGGTTTTACGGCAGATAATTAATTGGCCTAAATTGAACCGAAAGTTGTGCGAAGGAAATGGAGCACAAAATGGAGTGTCTGAGTGGGACACAATGGTCATGGATGAAGAGCGTCTCGAGTAGATCAGGCATGACAAGTTGGTTTCGAGAGAATGACTAGTCTGGTGCTCCTAAATTAAAAGTCATGGTAACGCGCTTATGGGGATCAAGAAAAAGAGTGGGAAATCAATTAATAATTTAAATGGTCTAATTTGACCCGAACTTGCGCGAAGCAAAAAGAGTACAAGGGAACAAGTTCGAGTGGGACAGGATGTATCAAAATGAAGATAATCTCGCCTACTACAAACTCCAAGAAGGAAGTTTCCAGAGACTGGCATCCCTGATGCTCTAGAATTCCAAGTCACGGTAAAGAGCATTAATCAAATAATAATCAAATAATAATATCTGTTTAAAATAATTGATTTATAAAATTGAAAAAAAAATAAGCCCAAAATTCAGGGCTTACAACCGGACGCCTCGAATTCAGCCAAACGGCTATTTATAGCACTCGAGGAGCGAGACAGTCGCGTCATTAAAGGACATGTCGGATGCGCCAGCCAAACAGCGCATCACACGGACGCGTCCTCCAGCATCAGGCGTATCACACAGACGCGCCCTACAGTACCCGGCGCATCACAGAGGATGCGCCCCCCCTCATATCTCCATGCCGAGTGGAACACCAACCAATGTGCCCACTCAGCTGTCCATCGAACGTCACAAACATTAAATGCTGAACTGACACCAGAGTTGGCAGCACGCTTCCCAAAGTCTGAACAGTTGACAGCTTTTTCAGAGAATGAAGCGTCGGCAACGTCAGCATCATCATGACTCTATTCCGACGGCTACTGCCACGTGGCCATCCGCATGCGCCTCTACGGCCATGCGTCCAAATCACCATGCGCCTCTACGGCCATGCGTCCAAACCAGCATGCGCGTCTACGGCCATGCGTCCAAACCAGCATGCGCCTCAAAAGCCATGCGCCTCAGACCCTTCACTGATCCCTAAAGACAGAAGAAGAGTCTCCAGTTGAAGCTTTGCATGCGCCTCAAAAGCCATGCACCCCAGACTGATCTATGATCCCGAAAGACAGAAGGAAGGTCACCTGCATGCGCCTCAAAAGCCATGCGCCCTAAATGGTTTGTAACTCCTAAAGGTTATGAGTCGCAGCCTCCTCCTGCGCCCAGATCCAAGGCGCAGCTCACCAGATCACTGCCCCCCCCCCCAAATCCGAGATCTTCGAACCATGGGTCGATGACACATGTCCTTTGACTCAACTCGTCCAAGATTTCAGCAACAGAAAGATCTTCTCCTCTGCTACGTGCCGGCTCACAACAGCAGTATGAAGAGTTCTCTCCCTCAATCAGGGCGCATCATCTATGCGCCCCCATCAGCAACTTCCACGTGGCGTCCCCACACACCGGCGCATCCTATATGCGCGCATGAGCAGCCAACCTGCCCAGCTATAAATAGAGGGATCATTTCCTTCTCACCCACGGACAACAGACATAATCCACAACGAACATACAAGGAATCATCAGAGAGGCAGATACAGACACTCAACGTCTTCCTCCTCTCAGCAAGCTCCAGCACCCAGAGCAATCCACGCCTTCAGAGAACCGATAACCGTCGTCAGCCGGTCAACGGAGTCAACGCATTACCACTCGCTCCATTGGCACTAAGGACCCAGCTTAAACAAAAGTGTACTCCTAGGACTACATCTAAGTCCTACATTATAACACTGTTCTGTTTGTATTAAAGTTTTCAATTAAACAATTTTAATGGCAAACAAGCTGGCGACTCTGCTGGAGACTTCTTTCTCCTCTTCCGAGAAAGTCGTGTCACAGGCCGACGACGTGAAGGTGGGCTCCTCCCACAAGACGCTGGTCGTGCGCCTCAATCAACAGGCGTACGAGGAGTTCATTTCTGAAGGAAGTGCGAGTCCTTCGAAGCGGCTACCAAAGCCGAAGAAGATCCGCACGGCCTGGGTGCGCAAGGTCGACGCCTCGGGCACCACCACTGAAGGGGATGCAGCAATCCAGCCTTCCCTTTCTGCTGACGTTCTCAGCAACCAAGGTGCGCCCGCCGATGCAACGCATCTCTTGGGGAAGCGTGCGGCCGACCACGTTCCCCAGCTATCTCCCTCTCAGGCGAGGAAGATACGTCGACGGAGCAGGGGCGCAGCCAATGCCCCGTGCATCACCTCTGATACGCCACAAAAAGCCTCTGTCTTTGACAGACTCACTCGCTGTAATGGCGAGGAGAATTTGGATGCTGAGTACTATGCGCCCCAGCGGGCTGGTACGAAGAAATCCAAGGCGGCACGGGCCATGCGCCACAAACGTGCTATGCCAGCAGCCGGCCAGAGGCACGCGCTCGTCATCACGCGCGCTGCCGATGGCAAGCTGTACAAGGTTGACTCAAGTGCTTCTGCACCAGCAACGAGTCGATCTTCAAAGTCCTCATCCCGCTTGGGCGCATCTACTGCGTGCACAACCAAGTCGAGAGAGGCAAACTCAATGGTCTTGAACTCCCGCGCCTCCTCCGGTTGTGCGTTTGAGGTCCGTTCAAGTCACTTCAAATGTTGTGGTTCCCCCACTACTGATCGTGATGCCTGCTTGGTATTAGATCAGGGGGCGCAGCACTCACCCGACCACCCCGACGTTTGGCCTTGCCATACGTCTGAAGGGGGTGTGAAGGCACCACTCTCCTCCGATGACCTGCGCAACGTGATCACTCACAAGCGCCGGTCAGGAGAGTCGGCCAACAAGCACGATGTGCCTCTCACGGGGCATACTTGTGCGGTGGTCACCATCAACTGCTGTTGCAAGACGGCAGCTCCACCAAGACAGTCGGTCTTCCAACGACTGCAATCATCGACACCTCTCCGACGTCGCCTTGGGACAAAGGTGTCAGCTGAAGAGGAGCCAAAGGTTGCTTCATGCAACGTGGTCTCCAACTCCTCATCAATCCGGAAGACGATTGTCAATTCCTCGTCTTCATCCAAAAGCCAGCCGAGGAAAACCAAGGCAGCTGTCTCAACCTCTGGAGTGTTTGAAGGCACTCGGTCGAGGAAGAAGTCCTCGGAGGAAGCTGGGGGTAGCCAGACCCTTGTTGAGCCTCCTTCCGAAGACGAAGATGTCCAAAGCACAGCTGCGGCGGATCTTCATCATCAAGGTGAGATTACTCTTCCTGAAGCCCCTCAAAATGAGGATGTCCTCCAGGACACTGCCGGGGGTAGTTCTGGAAACGAAGAGGTCCTTCAAGACGGAGCTGAGGGCAAGCAGACCCTTGCAGATGCGCCTGTTGAAGATGAACTCCAGAATGTGGCTGGGGGTGGCCCAACACCAGGAGAAGTGACTCCCCCGTATGAGAGTGAGGCCGAAAGCGAAGCCTCAACCAATCCATCCACTCCTGGCCGTGTCAGGACAGTATACATGGCTGGGGATGATGTCGAGTCTGATGCGCCGTCACAGGACATAGTCCAGCGCATAGACTCATTGGAGGGAGGACTCAAAACCCTCTCTGCCTCAATGCAAGCACTGACTCAAGCAGTGTTTGAGATGCGGTCGGCCTTGATCAGGACACCTTCAACTGGTCCTGACCCAGGAGCTAATGGGGAGTCGAGTGTGCCCCTCCAACGGGCGCCCTCGGATACAGAAGCACCTCGGACCTCGGAGCCCTCAAACGCTCCAATCCAGATGGTACCTCCTTCCCCGACTCCTAGCTCTACGGAGGATGTGGTCGAAATGATCAAAGACCTGCGGGAGCGCTTCAAGTCCAAGAACATGCAAGAGGAACGCCAGAAGATGGGCATTCCCCAGCCTTATCCCCTCGAGTGGAACAAGGTGGTTTATCCCCCAAAGTATAAGCCACAAACACTCACCCCATACGACGGGAAGGACTCTCCGTGACGGTACCTGACGTACTTTCAGTCACAGACAGGGCATCTTCCGAAGGAGGACGCGCTCCTCACCAGTATCTTTGTCGGGGCCCTGAAAGGAGTGGCGTATGATTGGTACTGCAGCCTCTCCGACAATTCCATATCGTCCTTCGATGACCTGACGCGCCTCTTCCTCGACCGCTTCTACGACGGCGGGAAGGACATGACGATGGCGTCTCTCATAGAGATACGTCAGAAGTGTAGAAGCATGGAATTTTACAACCAGAAAGCCCATGCGCCAGGCATTATATGCGCCAGAACTCCGACAGCTAATCAAATAAGCCATAGATATTCGAAGAAGGACTTTTTATTTATATATATAAGTCTATTAAAGTTCTAGAAAAGGTTGTACAAAGGAGAATTTCTACAAAGGAAGGATCCTAGATCTACAGCCAACAGCCACCATGTGCCTTCCAGATAGGCGTAGCAACCACAATGCGCCTTCCGATAGGCGCAGCAGTCACCATGCGCTGTCAGCCAGGCGTAGCAGATGCCATGCGCCTCCAGCCAGGCGCATCCCACCATCTCTTCAGCAGCTCAGTTATGTGCATCCAGCTCAGTTATGTGCATCCCTTCAGCAGCTCAGTTATGTGCAACTCTTCCAACCAGGCTCACCTGGCCGAGCAGAGCTCAGTTATGTGCCGCTCTTCCAGCCAGGCTCGCCTGATAAGTGCTTCGATTACACAAAGCATTTAACCCTCTGGCTGGAACCAAGGAAGAGAAGAGCACCGCAAATGCTGTGGCCAGGGGAGGCTTCGAAAGAGCCTCCAAAGACCAAGGAAGATCGTGATCGAAATCATGGCACAAGGAGCTTTCAACACAATCAAAGTGGACGGCACCCACTTTGAAGGAAGAGAGAGCCTAGCACCACCATTCCGATCTACGGCTCTTCCGGAACAACGGAGACGAGGCCCAAACATCCTTATCTTTGGATGCAACAGGCACCTTCAGCCTGCCTCAGAAGCCCTCGACTCCGTCTTTTGGATGTAACAGTCACCTTCAAGTGCATCGAAGACAACACGACGTCTCATCTTTACCCTCGGGAGCACTTCGTCAACAGAATGTACCCACATATCTAAGTTCATGTTGGAAGTACGTGAGGGAATGAGGAGCAAACCTTCTCTCCATGCCACTATTTATAGGCCGGGCAAATCAAACCCACGCGCCAAGTGGATGACTCTCCGAATTCTGTGCAATGAATTTGCATTAAATAGGATGAACCGGACGCCTCGAATTCAGCCAAACGGCTATTTATAGCACTCGAGGAGCGAGACAGCCGCGTCATTAAAGGACATGTCGGATGCGCCAGCCAAATAGCGCATCACACGGACGCGCCCTCCAGCATCAGGCGCATTACACAGACGCGCCCTACAGTACCCGGCGCATCACAGAGGATGCGCCCCCCCTCACATCTCCATGCCGAGTGGAACACCAACCAATGTGCCCCCTCAGCTGTCCATCGAACGTCACAAACATTAAATGCTGAACTGACACCAGAGTTGGCAGCACGCTTCCCAAAGTCTGAACAGTTGACAGCTTTTTCAGAGAACGAAGCGTCGACAACGTCAGCATCATCATGATTCTATTCCGACGGCTACTGCCACGTGGCCATCCGCATGTGCCTCTACGGCCATGCGTCCAAATCGCCATGCGCCTCTACGGCCATACGTCCAAACCAGCATGTGCCTCAAAAGCCATGTGCCTCAGACCCTTCACTGATCCCTAAAGACAGAAAAAGAGTCTCCAGTTGAAGCTTTGCATGCGCCTCAAAAGCCATGCGCCCCAGACTGATCTCTGATCCCGAAAGACAGAAGGAAGGTCACCTGCATGCGCCTCAAAAGCCATGCGCCCTAAATGGTTTGTAACTCCTAAAGGTTATGAGCCGCAGCCTCCTCCTGCGCCCAGATCCAAGGCGCAGCTCACCAGATCACTGCCCCCCCCAAATCCGAGATCTTCGAGCCATGGGTCGATGACACATGTCCTTTGACTCAACTCGTCCAAGATTTCAGCAACAGAAAGATCTTCTCCTCTGCTACGTGCCGGCTCACAACAGCAGTATGAAGAGTTCTCTCCCTTAATCAGGGCGCATCATCTACGCGCCCCCATCAGCAACTTCCACGTGGCGTCTCCACACACCGGCGCATCCTATATGCGCGCATGAGCAGCCAACTTGCCCAGCTATAAATAGAGGGATCATTTCCTTCTCACCCACGGACAACAGACATAATCTACAACGAACATACAAGGAATCATCAGAGAGGCAGATACAGACACTCAACGTCTTCCTCCTCTCAGCAAGCTCCAGCACCCAGAGCAATCCACGCCTTCAGAGAACCGATAACCGTCGTCAGCCGGTCAACGGAGTCAACGCATTACCACTCGCTCCATTGGCACTAAGGACCCAGCTTAAACAAAAGTGTACTCCTAGGACTACATCTAAGTCCTATATTGTAACACTGTTCTGTTTGTATAAAAGTTTTCAATCAAACAATTTTAATGGCAAACAAGCTGGCGACTCTGCTGGGGACTTCTTTCTCCTCTTCCGAGAAAGTCGTGTCACAGGCCGACGACGTGAAGGTGGGCTCCTCCCACAAGACGCTGGTCGTGCGCCTCAATCAACAGGCGTACGAGGAGTTCATTTCTGAAGGAAGTGCGAGTCCTTCGAAGCGGCTACCAAAGTCGAAGAAGATCCGCACGGCCTGGGTGCGCAAGGTCGACGCCTCGGGCACCACCACTGAAGGGGATGCAGCAATCCAGCCTTCCCTTCCTGCTGACGTTCTCAGCAACCAAGGTGCACCCGCCGATGCAGCACATCTCTTGGGGAAGCGTGCGGCCGACCACGTTCCCCAGCTATCTCCCTCTCAGGCGAGGAAGATACGTCGACGGAGCAGGGGCGCAGCTAATGCCCCGCGCATCACCTCTGATGCGCCACAAAAAGCCTCTGTCTTTGACAGACTCACTCGCTGTAAAGGCGAGGAGAATTTGGATGCTGAGTACTATGCGCCCCAGCGGGCTGGTACGAAGAAATCCAAGGCGGCACGGGCCATGCGCCACAAACGTGCTATGCCAGCAGCCGGCCAGAGGTACGCGCTCGTCATCACGCGCGCTGCCGATGGCAAGCTGTACAAGGTTGACTCAAGTGCTTCTGTACCAGCAACGAGTCGATCTTCAAAGTCCTCATCCCGCTTGGGCGCATCTACTGCGTGCACAACCAAGTCGAGAGAGGCAAACTCAGTGGTCTTGAACTCCCGCGCCTCCTCCGGTTGTGCGTTTGAGGTCCGTTCACGTCACTTCAAATGTTGTGGTTCCCCCACTACTGATCGTGATGCCTGCTTGGTATTAGATCAGGGGGCGCAGCACTCACCCGACCACCCCGACATTTGGCTTTGCCATACGTCTGAAGGGGGTGTGAAGGCACCACTCTCCTTCGATGACCTGCGCAACGTGATCACTCACAAGCGCCGGTCAGGAGAGTCGGCCAACAAGCACGATGCGCCTCTCACGGGGCATACTTGTGCGGTGGTCACCATCAACTGCTGTTGCAAGATCGTAGCTCCACCAAGACAGTCGGTCTTCCAACGACTGCAATCATCGACACCTCTCCGATGTCGCCTTGGGACAAAGGTGTCAGCTGAAGAGGAGCCAAAGGTTGCTTTATGCAACGTGGTCTCCAACTCCTCATCAATCCGGAAGACGAATGCCAATTCCTCGTCTTCATCCAAAAGCCAGCGGAGGAAAACTAAGGCAGCTGTCTCGACCTCTGGAGTGTTTGAAGGCACTCGGTCGAGGAAGAAGTCCTCGGAGGAAGCTGGGGGTAGCCAGACCCTTGTTGAGCCTCCTTCCGAAGACGAAGATGTCCAAAGCACAGCTGCGGCGGATCTTCATCATCAAGGTGAGATTACTCTCCCTGAAGCCCCTCAAAATGAGGATGTCCTCCAGGACACTGCCGGGGGTAGTTCTGGAAACGAAGAGGTCCTTCAAGACGGAGCTGAGGGCAAGCAGACCCTTGCAGATGCGCCTGTTGAAGATGAACTCCAGAATGTGGCTGGGGGTGGCCCAACACCAGGAGAAGTGACTCCCCCGCATGAGAGTGAGGCCGAAAGCGAAGCCTCAACCAATCCATCCACTCCTGGCCGTGTCAGGACAGTATACATGGCTGGGGATGATGTCGAGTCTGATGCGCCGTCACGGGACATAGTCCAGCGCATAGACTCATTGGAGGGAGGACTCAAAACCCTCTCTGCCTCAATGCAAGCACTGACTCAAGCAGTGTTTGAGATGCGGTCGGCCTTGATCAGGACACCTTCAACTGGTCCTGACCCAGGAGCTAATGGGGAGTCGAGTGTGCCCCTCCAACGGGCGCCCTCGGATACAGAAGCACCTCGGACCTCGGAGCCCTCAAACGCTCCAATCCAGATGGTACCTCCTTCCCCGACTCCTAGCTCTACGGAGGATGTGGTCGAAATGATCAAAGACCTGTGGGAGCGCTTCGAGTCCAAGAACAGAAAAGATGAACGCCAGAAGATGGGCATTCCCCAGCCTTATCCCCTCGAATGGAACAAGGTGGTTTATCCCCCAAAGTATAAGCCACAAACACTCACCCCATACGACGGGAAGGACTCTCCGCGACGGTACCTGACGTACTTCCAGTCACAGACAGGGCATCTTCCGAAGGAGGACGCGCTCCTCACCAGTATCTTTGTCGGGGCCCTGAAAGGAGTGGCATATGACTGGTACTGCAGCCTCCCCGACAATTCCATATCGTCCTTCGACGACCTGACGCGCCTCTTCCTCGACCGCTTCTACGACGGCGGGAAGGACATGACGATGGCGTCTCTCATAGAGATACGTCAGAAGGAGAAGGAAACGGTTCGGACGTTCATCGAACGCTTCCGACAGGCTTGCTTCAGGCTACCTCCAGGCATGCCAGAACATGCGCTCCTCTCCGCTTACAGCATGAACATGTTGCCTGCAGTAAAGCTCTGGCTCAACTCTACTCCCCTTCATGACTGGAGCACCCTGATCATCGAAGCTGAAGCTGCAGAAAAGAAGGCGGCCAATGCACGTCTTCTGGGTGTCAGCTTCCCCGCCTTTGACGATAAGGGGAAAAAGTCCGCAGCTAACAGCTCCGGACGAGAAGCAAAGGGGAAACAGGCATTAACTGTTAATGCCTCAAAAGGCGCATCTGCGCCTACTCAGAAGCCTCCACTGGCACCGAGACCCAAGGAGGTTTATTCATTCAATGATGACGACACCCTGCAATTTTTTGAGATACTGAAGCAGGGTGACAAGATCAAGCTACCGGACCCAAAGCGGCCCGATGAAGTTGGGAAAGTGGACAACCCAAGGTACTGTCACTACCATCGGTTTGTCGGACACCCGACCAAGGACTGCTACGTCCTCAAGAATTGCATCCAGCGCATGATCAATACGGATGTAATCTCCGTCGACTATGAAGAGAAGACGGTGTCGGCCAATCTGGTTTCGCTTCAGTTCGGCACCTTGCCGCCAACTACCACACAAGATGGCGTCGTCCCCATCTCTAAGGCGACAATGGAGGTGGTAAACTTACCACCTACTCGTGACAATGTGAGTGGACTCACCCCGCTCACCACATCTCGAGGAGAGGTCCTCTGGGTTCACCCCGACCTCGTCTCCGAGGTGACTCAATCGGAGGTACGCCCTACCTCCAAATCAAAAGGCAGGAAGATCAAGTCTTGCCGCACAGTCTCTTCTTCAACAGAAGAGGCACTTCCAGTGCAAACACGTGCACAACAGAACTCCCAATCCGGCGAAGCCGCCGCCGAGGTGGTGCCTCCTAGCACCATCCCTGAAGAGGGTCCATCTAAGCCCTCAACAGCCAATGAGCAGAAGCAGGTGGAGGCCCGTTTTGACAGACCTCTACGGAAGGAGAATGCTTCGGGGCTGTCCAAGCCTCACAACTTTGACATTCTGGCACAATTAGCCAGTACACCTGCGCACCCCATCCCAGAATCCTCAAAACTCTATGAAGATATCCCGGATGAGGTCCAAGAATCCAACGTCACCGAAGGAAGCTCCGTTTGGCGGATGTTCTTCGACGGCGCTTCGAGAACAGGCCCCAAAGGCCAAATCATCGCAGGAGTGGGGGTAGTCTTAGTCTCTCCCGATCAGCTGGTCATCCAGCGTGCGTACTCCCTTTCGAAGCCGTGCTCCAACAACGTTGCCGAGTACAATGCACTCGTCATGGGACTCCAGCTCGCACAACAGCTGGGGGTCGACCATCTGGAAGCTTACGCCGACTCAAAACTCGTCGTAAACCAGGTTCGGGGACAATACGAAGTTCGCCATGAAGATTTAATCCCTTATCATGAAGTCGCGTTGAACATCATTTCAACCTTCACCAGGTTCTTCATTGAACATGTCCCCCGTTTACAAAACTTGGAGGCCGATGCTCTGGCCGGCCTCGCAGCCTCATTAGCAGCGCCCTTTGGGACTCAACACTATATCACGGTAACAGGACGAGATCTGATTTGTCCCAGAAATAACCTATGCTTGCGGGTGGCTCACGCCATGCCGACAAACACTGGTGTTAATGTCCGAGACTGGAGGTTCCCGTTCATCGACTTCGCTGTCTACGGAATCCTTCCAGAGGACCCGAAGGAAGCCGTCTCAGTCAGGAGACGCTCTCTTCGATTCTACTACGATACGGCTACCAAAACGCTGTACCGACGCTCCTTCGATGGGCTCCTCCTTCGATGCCTGTCCAACGAAGAAGCAGCCGAAGCTCTTCAAGAAGCTCATGACGGAACTTGTGGAGCTCATCAACCCGGTCCTAAGTTGTAAGATCGACTGCGACGTATGGGCTACTACTGGCCAACCATGGTTGTCGATGCTGTCGAATATGCCAAGAAGTGCCACACGTGCCAACTTCATGCAGACTTCATACATACACCATCGGAGCCGCTACATCCTACAGTCGCCTCCTGGCCCTTCGAAGCCTGGGGCATGGACATTGTAGGACCAATCACCCCTCCTTCATCGAGAGGACACCGTTTCATCCTGGCCATCACCGACTACTTCTCCAAATGGGCGGAAGCAGTTCCACTAGCAGAAGTAAAAAGCTCCAGGGTGGTCAGCTTTATCAAACACCATGTCATTTACCGTTTCGGAGTACCCCGGCGGATCATCCATGACAATGGTCCTCAGTTTATCAGCCACATTTTTAGCAGGTTCTGTGACAAGAATCGCATTCAGAACGTGACCTCAACCGCCTACAATCCGACAGCAAACGGATTGGCTGAGGCATTCAACAAAACTATCGTTAGGCTGCTCAAAAAGGTCGTGTCATCCAACAAACGCGACTGGGACGAAAAGCTTGGCGAATGCCTTTGGGCCTACCGCACAACGGTACGGACCCCAACAGGCAACACTCCATTCTTCCTGGTCTACGGGAGCGAAGCAGTACTGCCTCTCGAGATACAGATACCTTCGCTCCGCGTAGCAATCACAAACGAACTCACAGAAGAGGACAATCAACGTCGTCGTCTGCGGGAACTGGAGGCACTTGACGAAAAGCGTCTCTTAGCTCAACAACGCATCGAGCTCTACCAAGCCCGTATATCACAGGCTTTCAACAAAAAGGTCAAAAAGAGGACTTTCCAAGTTGGCGACCTGGTTTTAGCAGTCAGAAGACCAATGGTGTTGACCCACAAGACACCAGGAAAGTTCGAGCCCAAGTGGGAAGGTCCTTTCATCATAGAGACGGTATACTCAAACGGTGCTTGGCGAGAAGATAACCACGTCCATATTACCTCTGAGTTGTCTCTCTACACCCTACAAAGCAGAATCTTACACTTCGTAAGCCTACGCTACCCTTCATGATTACCACATCCACATTACCTCTGAGTAAACATCTTGTACAAACAACCCCTGCGTTATTGTACATTTATCGCAGAACTTCCACGTCCATATAACCTCTGAGTTGTTCAGCGTATCCCCCAAGATCATTCCTACCACGTCCATAATACCTCTGAGTAGGGAGATTCTATCATTTCGAACCCAATGATTGCCATGTCCACATTACCTCTGAGCAAACATAATGGTTCCTTCAAACTTATTATCTGTACCTGAAAACCAAGGTGCGCAAAAGATAATAGGTCCACACAAATCATCAAGTTCATGACAACAAAAGATGAACACATCACAAAAAAAAAGTTGTAGACTTCTTTATTCTTCTGAAAAAGGAGTACAAGAAACTACATCATCCCCCAGTAAGGGTTGCAAAAGAACACAAAAGAAAAAGGGAAAAAGCTATGGTCCCTGAATCTCCCCAGGATGGGCTGAGAGCTCCCTGACTCGAAGCTTTAAGTCGACTGCGCGGGCCTCCACCGTCGCCAGGACTCGTCGCTCTGCTTCTTTGCGCATCAATTCAACGGCCCCAGCGGAAGTATCACTTGCATGCTTCTCATCAAGCTGTTGTCGTTGCTGCGCCAAGACAAGAGTCCGCTGAGTAAAGGTCGCCTCATCCTTCTTAAATGCTGCATGTTCAGCCCGGACACGCTCGACCTCTAACTGGAGTCGGGCCCGTTAGTCTTCAAGGCGGCGCATCTGGGTGTCGATATCCTCGATATTAGCTTCCAATGCAGCTCGAGTTTCCACCGTTGTCTTCATGGACTGAGACAACTGCTCCACCGCAGCCCCAGTCTCAGCCACCTCGCGCTCCCAAACGCCCACGGTGGCCTGGTATGAAGACTCGATCTCGGCGATCAGCTTCCCCTTCTCCGCATCTATCAGGACAGAGAGGTCGTTTCGCTGGATGCGTTGAAGTTCCGCGAGCCGCTCATCCAGCTCAATCACCGAAGCCTCCAGAATTTCGGCCATATGGTCGTGGCCTTGGTGAATACGAATCAGCTCGATGCAGGGCATTGCCAGAGCTTTTGCCGTCGCAAAACTCCCATTGGCATCCATCACAGCAGATACACCCTTCTGCAACATTTTGTACACCCCCTCGACGAGAAATTTCACATACTCGTCTGTATCCGCCAGGACCTGCGGCGTCATCGCGGGTGTTGGAGGAGCTACTACAGTTTGCGGACCGGAAGAAGATCCGCCAACCTCAATCAGCGAGGCTTGAACCTCGGCATCAATGGGCTCTTCATCAACAGGGGCTGGACTTCTAGCCCGAGGAGCCGAAGCAACAGAAGGAGCCGGCACAGGCGTCGAGATGGTCCCCCAAGTAGAAGGAGCGACACAGGGTTCTACACCCTTACCCTTCTCAAGTCCGAAGGAACCACCGATGTCAACGGCCACCTCTTCCACCCCCAACGTCCTATCAACAGTTGGTACCTCCCTTGGCAGAATAGGGAGATTATCACTTGTCTCTTGACCCGTCGCAGCAGTCTTGACTGGCAGACGGGTCTCATCATCGAGTCCCTCAACAGGGACAGAATCTGTCGCTACCTCCTGAGTGGTAGCTGCCTCAACTTCCACGGTTGAAGCCGGGGTGGGACTCGGCAATGGTGCGGCCGACCTCCCCTCATCATGATAAAGAGGGGATTCAACCCTCTTCTCTGTCTCAACTACTTCTGTTGCCTCCGCAACAGGCTCTTGCAGCTCTGGAGCAACGTCATCGGAAGACGACAAACTCCATTCTTCTTCACCACCAGAAAACGGCGTGCTTGTTAAACCTTCGGCACTTGAAGCTTCCGTTCTGGCCTTTGCCGTTTCGGAAGCTGCTGCATCCTCAGTTTTCCTCCTGACGTAATCTGGGGATACCGGAATCTCCACGTCAACAGCATCCTCCGGATCTTCCTCCATGGGAGACATCATGGTCGGCGGGATACGCACTTCAGACGAGCCCGCCGTCCCTTCTCGCCTGCTCCCACCTGACTTTGGGGTGCGAGATTTTCTTTTTAACGGTTCCTACAAGAGAAGATTAAGCCTCGTAAATAGTGGAACCAAAATCAGATTATATGGGACGCCTTTACCTCTGCGGATGTTGAATCCGATGATGCCGTCGGTGACGACGCCTTCTTCTGCTTCTTCGGTACAGGAGATTCAATCCCTTCGTCTGTACATCGCTTTGATCGATCGCACGAGGGTTCTGCTTGAGAGACGGAAGGGGCACTCCGGTGACCTATCCCTGACGGACGATGCGATCGGGCCTTCACCGGCACGTTCTCGGTCATCGCTAACTGGGTGCCTGTAATAAGACAGGTCTCCCTGTCATATCCGAAGGGCGCAGCAGCCATAGCACAGTAAAATTTGGCGGCTGAGTAAAGAATGGGCGGCCGCGGATCTGGGACGGGCAACGTAAAACGAGCCCCAGTACATCCGGTATTATAGTAATGCCAAGCTCGTGCACCATCCAACAAACTTCCAATATACCCCAAAGAAATATTGGGGTTATCCAACATCATCTGGGCATAACCAAATTGCCGCGCAAAGCGGCTCGGCAAGTATGGTTCCAGGTAGCACTGATTCCTGTTCCTGTATACCAGATGAGACGGTCGGATACTCTGCAACCAGCGGAATCCCCATTGAGGCAGAGTGGTGGTACCTTCGCCCAGATCCCGTAGATCTTCGTTGGCCTCAAAGCCCAAGTAGATTGGACCAACTTTGGTAATTTCCCAACCCTGAAGACGGGATAAAACCTTTCTACAAACAGGAACACCAGTATGTGACCAGCTCCTCCGATTGAAACGACGAAGGAGTGCATCTCCAGCCTTATAATCTTCTTCCGAGCCTGGACTCATCACACTGGAATGATACAAAATCAGCTATCCCATCAAATAGTGAAACGGCAGTTCGGCGCACGGGAAGTTATTGTTTCGGCCTCTGTCATGAATCACATTTCCAGCAAACTCTCTCAAACCTCGCTGCAGGTTACATACCATTGCGGGGAGAAGAGCCAAACGCCGGCCGAAGACCAGCTTCACGGTTGGCAGGATTAAGTTTCGGGTTACCCTCTCTACGGCACCGGATCCGCCCGCGAACACGCAATCCCGGAGCCATATCATCAGGTAGGACGCCAACACCGCCTTGGGTGATATCCGATAAGCAAGATGCTAGAAGCAGCTGTAGGAGCGTGCATCTGACTGCTGGTCCTCATTTCCTCGGAGATTTTTCTCCCCTAACCTGCTCATTTCGGACAACACTTCGCTACGAGAGAGCGCCGGTGGAGTGAAAAATTGTGAGGGATCCTCCTTGTCTTGTCTAAAGACATAGTCTCTCCAAGCGGTCACATGAGGTTGCGTTCCGTTCCTATCCCGTCTCTGCATATTGTAATGATGACTCGCCACTTCCTTGAAGACGGCCGTCATTTCCTCAGCCCTGTCCCCCAGGACTTGAAGTTCCTCGTTGGTGGAAAAGTACTCTTCATAGGGTTCCGACCCCCAAGGGAGTTTTGACACCTCGTACATCTCATGAAGTACGAACCCTAATTCTCCCACCGGAGTAAAAAAGGTCCCGGTATGGACATCAAACATCTCCAGTAGTGCGAGGAACATGTGCCTGTTGAGATCAACACCCGCCTGGGTAGCACGGATCACGGCAGTCAACCCAATCTCTCGAAGCTCGGTCCGAAACCGTGACAAGATCCAGAGTGTCAGTTTATTCCACTTGGAAACGTAATGGCACCAACCCTCTACCCGAAAATCTTCTTTCGGGTATGAGCGTTCCATCAAAAGCATACGATGTGTAAAGGTTAAAGCACTATAAGCAAACGTATCAATGGGTACGTCACTGTAGAGGCTCCCGGGGCGTAGAGTCCGCCAGGTGAAAGAAGACCCAGATCGTGTGGCGGTCAAAGTATCCCTTTGGTCGAAGGTAGAATCAATTTGGGTGACGCCAGTCACCGCTCCCCCCTGAGAAGGGGTAAGATCCCAAGACATCCTCCTCTGGGAAACAAGGCGACAGAAGGATGTCAAAGGCCATTGACGTTCAAGTTGCTTGACAGTCATATGCACCCCATTCGCTGTAAAGAACCAGTCCTCCTTGACCTTCAACACCGTCGCATCAGTAGAAGTGAGACGGTCTCCGAATAGGAACTCAGGCTTCAAGAAGGTCAATTTATCAGATATGGAAGATTTTAAAACACCACGTTCCATCATCCGTTTGAGGAACCCGTACTGTTGCTCACGGATTTGGGTCATTCTCTCGGGAGGCTGATCCAGCATAAGAGCCTCTTGAGCGGGGTTTATCACTTCCTCATCATACTTTACTCCCATCTGGTTGAAGACAGTCTCCAAGAACACTTTATTCAAAGGCGGGATCGCTACTGACACTAGCAAAGATCAGAAAAATGTTAGAAGCAGAAGAAGAGCTTCGGCGCATTCAGGGTTTAAACCCATGCACGTCAGCAGCCTCGGCGCATCATCAGGGTCTAAGCCCATGCGCGTCAGCAGCCCCGGCGCATCATCAGGGTCTAAACCCATGCGCGTCGGCGAACAAAGACCGCGGCACATCATTAAAGACCCAAGGCCTATGTGCATTGGCGTACGGAAAACGAGACTTACCAACCACCTCCGGCCGAACTTCGACAGGCCGTCGAGGAACGTCGGCCGTTACAACTTTCGCAGGCTCCTTCGCTTTCTCCTTCCCCTTGCCGGCACCACCGCGAGGAGTCTTGGGAGCCATTCTCTCAGAGAAGAAAAAAAGTTAGGGTTTTGAAGAAAAAACTCTAAAGAAAGCAAAGGCACAGAGCAGATGAACTCTCTCTCTCTCTCCAACCCTTACCTATTTATAGGGCTTGGTCGTACGCGTGAACCGATGACGTGTAATCTCAGCCGTCGCTTCGAGTTCCGTGAGGAGATAACAACAAATACAACCAAAAGATCATCATTAATCTTTTGGGTTACCAAGGCGTCATCATCATCAACTGAAAGGAGCATGCGCCCGAACAAGCATGCGCCCAAAAATCATGCGCCCTGACCTCCATGCTTCTTATTCAAAGTATTCCAAAACTTATTCAAAAGTTTTGAAAACTTTGAAGGGGGTCTTGTAGAAGCATGGAAATTCACAACCAGAAAGCCCATGCGCCGGACACTACATGCGCCAGAACTCGGACAGCTAATCAAATAAGCCATAGACATTCGAAGAAGGACTTTATTTATATAAATATAAGTCTATTACATATCTAGAAAAGATTGTACAAAGGAGAATTTCTACAAAGGAAGGATCCTAGATCTACAGCCAACAGCCACCATGCGCCTTCCAGATAGGCGCAGCAACCACCATGCGCTTTCCGATAGGCGCAGCAGTCACCATGCGCTGTCAGCCAGGCACAACAGATGTCATGCGCCTCCAGCCAGGCGCATCCTAGCATCCCTTCAGCAGCTCAGTTATGTGTAACTCTTCCAACCAGGCTCACCTGGCCGAGCAGAGCCCAGATGTGCCGCTCTTCCAGCCAGGCTCGCCTGATAAGTGCTTCGCCAAGCAAAGCATTTAACCCTCTGGCTGGAACCAAGGAAGAGAAGAGCACCGCAAATGCTGTGGCCAAGGGAGGCTTCGAAAGAGCCTCCAAAGACCAAGAAAGACCGTGATCGAAATCATAGAACAAGGAGCTTTCAACACAATCAAAGTGGGTGGCACCCACTTTGAAGGAAGAGAGAGCCTAGCACCACCATTCCGATCTACGGCTCTTCCGGAACAACGGAGACGAGGCCCGAACATCCTTATCTTTGGATGCAACAGGCACCTTCCGTCTGCCTCAGAAGCCCTCGACTCCGTCTTTTGGATGTAACAGTCACCTTCAAGTGCATCGAAGACAACACGACGTCTCATCTTTACCCTCGGGAGCACTTCGTCAACAGAATGCACCCACATATCCAAGTTCATGTTGGAAGTACGTGAGGGAATGAGGAGCAAACCTTCTCTCCATGCCACTATTTATAGGCCGGGCAAATCAAACCCACGCGCCAAGTGGATGACTCTCCGAATTCTGTGCAATGAATTTGCATTAAATGGATGAACCGGACGCCTCGAATTCAGCCAAACGGCTATTTATAGCACTCGAGGAGCGAGACAGCCGTGTCATTAAAGGACATGTCGGATGCGCCAGCCAAACAGCGCATCACACGGATGCGCCCTCCAGCATCAGACGCATCACACAGACGCGCCCTACAGTACCCGGCGCATCACAGAGGATACGCCCCCCTCACATCTCCATGCCGAGTGGAACACCAACCAATGTGCCTACTCAGCTGTCCATCGAACGTCACCAACATTAAATGCTGAACTGACACCAGAGTTGGCAGCACGCTTCCCAAAGTCTGAACAGTTGACAGCTTTTTCAGAGAACGAAGCGTCGGCAACGTCAGCATCATCATGACTCTATTCCGACGGCTACTGCCACGTGGCCATCCGCATGCGCCTCTACGGCCATGCATCCAAATCACCATGCGCCTCTACGGCCATGCGTCCAAACCAGCATGCGCCTCTACGGCCATGCGTCCAAACCAGCATGCGCCTCAGACTCTTCACTGATCCCTAAAGACAGAAGAAGAGTCTCCAGTTGAAGCTTTGCATGTGCCTCAAAAGCCATGCGCCCTAGACTGATCTATGATCCCGAAAGACAGAAGGAAGGTCACCTGCATGCGCCTCAAAAGCCATGCGCCCTAAATAGTTTGTAACTCCTAAAGGTTATGAGCCGCAGCCTCCTCCTGCACCCAGATCCAAGGCGCAGCTCACCAGATCACTGCCCCCCCTCCCCAAATCCGAGATCTTCGAGCCATGGGTCGATGACACATGTCCTTTGACTCAACTCGTCCAAGATTTCAGCAACAGAAAGATCTTCTCCTCTGCTACGTGCCGGCTCACAATAGCAGTATGAAGAGTTCTCCCCCTCAATCAGGGCGCATCATCTACGCGCCCCCATCAGCAACTTCCACGTGGCGTCCCCACACACCGGCGTATCCTATATGCGCGCATGAGCAGCCAACCTGCCCAGCTATAAATAGCGGGATCATTTCCTTCTCACCCACGGACAACAGACAGAATCCACAACGAACATACAAGGAATCATCAGAGAGGCAGATACAGACACTCAACGTCTTCCTCCTCTCAGCAAGCTCCAGCACCCAGAGCAATCCACGCGTTCAGAGAACCGATAACCGTCGTCTGCCGGTCAACGGAGTCAACACATTACCACCCGCTCCATTGGCACTAAGGACCCAGCTTAAACAAAAGTGTACTCCTAGGACTACATCTAAGTCCTACATTATAACACTGTTCTGTTTGTATTAAAGTTTTCAATCAAACAATTTTAATGGCAAACAATATAAAACAGCAAATATATATACATAAATATAGTATATATATAATAATACATATATATATATATACAAATATATGTATATACATATATATATAAATATATATATAACAGAAAAAGAAAAAAGAAAAAGGAAAAGAAAAAGAAAAGGAAAAGAAAGACAGCCAGGGGACTCAAACCAAGGCCAGAGAAGCGCGGGGGGGGGGGTTAGGCTAGGTCGGGCTGGCCAGGGGGTCAGCCCGCTGCTCGTGTTAAAGGGTTAGGGTTTGTGGTTTCGTCGGGGAAGAAGGGGGTCGTCGGTGGCCGTGGGGAGAATTTTAGGTTAGGGTTTTGGTCTGGGGGTTAGGGGGGAGTTTTATAGGGGGGTTTGAGGTGGTGGGGGCAGCCGGATTTGGCGGGGGCAGGGCGGTCGTGGCGGTCGGGGCAGCTCGGGGTGGGTGAGAGGCAGAGGAGAGAGAGTGTGGTCGTATGGTGAGATGGATTCCATTTTATTATACGTAGCTGGCTATGTCTGCCCCCGCTCTCCAGTATTCTGGTTCTGGGGCGTGACAGGTTCTTCAGGAGGCGCATCGCTCTCAGTATTCTATGCATCCTGGAGCCAACAAGATGTATAGGAATCTGAGAGAGCACGTATGGTGGTATGGCATGAAGCGCGAGGTAGCTCAGTTTGTATCTCGTTGCCTTGTGTGTCAGCAGGTGAAGGCCGAGAGGCAGAGACCAGGTGGATTGCTACAGCCGCTACCCATTCCCGAGTGGAAGTGGAAGCACATCACCATGGACTTTGTATCTGGACTTCCACGATCGCCAGGAGGAAAGGACGCGGTTTGGGTCATAGTTGATAGATTGACCAAATCGGCCCACTTTTTGCCTTTTAAAGTGGGTTTGTCTACGGAGAGGCTGGCTGAGCTGTATGTTCGTCAGATCGTGAGATTGCACGAAGTTCCGATGAGCATAGTTTTAGATCGGGATAGCCGATTCACTTCCCATTTCTGGAGGAGTTTGCAGGCTAGCTTGGGCACCTCGCTCAAGTTTAGTACTGCTTATCATCCACAGACAGACGGGCAGTCGGAGAGGACCATCCAGACTTTGGAGGATATGCTTCGCACATGTGTGCTAGATCTCGGGGGTTCTTGGGAGGACCATCTTCACCTGGTAGAGTTTGCTTACAACAACAGCTACCAGGCCAGTATAGAGATGTCACCATTTGAGGCTCTATATGGACGGAGATGTCGTACTCCTTTGTCTTGGGACGATGTCGGCGAGCGGGCGCTTCTTGGGCCGGAGATGGTTGTGGATGCGGCCGAGAAGGTCAGAATGATTAGAGACAGACTTCGGGTGGCTCAGGATAGGCAGCGGCATTGGGCCGATAGTCACCGGATACCATTAGAGTTCGAGGTTAGTTTCAGTTCTTGTCGTGTTTGTTGTGATGGTTTGTTAGTTGTGTGTTGAGTTTTTGTCTTGTGTCTAGGTTGGTGACATGGTATTTCTGAGGATATCCCCGACACGTGGCACTATTCGCTTTGGCAGCGGTGGAAAGCTCAGTCTGCGCTACATCGGACCTTTCACCATCTTAGAGAGGATCGGTGCAGTATCCTACCGACTGGACTTGCCTACTAGGCTCGAGGGAGTGCACAACGTGTTTCATGTATCTCAGCTGAGGCGGTACGTGGCAGATCCTAGCCACGTATTGGACCATTTAGCGATACAGGTGGGACCTACTCTCAGCTATCCAGAACAGCCGGTGGAGATTCTGGATTGCAGGGAGAAGATGCTCCGGAATCGGGTCATACCCTTTGTTCGGGTTGCGTGGAGACATCACTCTCCAGGTGAGTCTACCTGGGAGAGGGAGGACGACATGCGGGAGCATTTCCCTTATCTTTTCGCGCCCTGAGGTATAAATCTATTTCCTTTATTTCTGTTTGTGATTTTCTGTGCTTGTTGTCTTCAATTTCGAGGACGAAATTTTTTTAAGGTGGATAGACTTGTCACCCTCACTTTTCCAAGTTAGGGGTAAAATGGTAATTTTTCATTTTATAATATTTTTGGAAATTTTATTTCATGAATATTAATATTTAATTATTATAGGAGTCGGGTTCGAATTTTATCGCATTCCGAGATGATTCGGGACTCCGGAGAATTTCGACTTGAGTCGTATTTAGCATGTTAATTAACCATGGCCCACCACACTAAACTTTTAGGTTTAGGAGTTTGGACTAGTCTCCCATGAGTAACTAAGTTTAATTATGATTTTTATTTAATTTTAGCAACTTCCGAAACCAGTTTTGGGACTTAACTTAGCCTAAAAGCAAGGGAGGGGCAAACTTGTAATTACAAGTGCCCCTACCCTCCCTTACATGGCTGGTCATATAGTCCCCCTCCACCTCTCCTTTCTTCATCACTAAGTTACCACTCTCTCTCTTCATTTCTTTTCTTCCAACTTCTTCTTCTCCTTCCAAATCTACATCTTAGGTAAGCTTTTAAACCCATCATAACTTCTCATAATTCATTTATTCTTTCACATTTATTATAGGGGAGACCATTCTCTACAAGTTGACCCTAGATTTTGTAGGTTCCCCTAAAATCTAGTTTAAAGATTTATTATGGTTTCACCCTTTTAGAGAGGTATATATATATATATATATATATATATATATATATATATATATATATATATATATATATATATATATATATATATATATATATGTGTGTGTGTATTTGTGTGTGGGAGTGTGTGTGTGTCCATGTGTGTGTGTGAGTGTCCATATATATATAGATACATATATGTGTGTGTGTGTCTATATATATATATACATTTATATATATATATATATGTATAAAAAAAAAAAATATATATATATATATATATATATATATATATATATATATATATATATATATATATATATATATATATAGATATGTATAGATATATATATGTGTGTGTGGTCATATGTATATATGTGTGTGTGTATTTGTGTGTAGAGAGGGAAGGGAATGAGGAAATGTATGAGAGTGATATATATATATATATATATATATATATATATATATATATATATATATATATATATATATATATATATATATATATATATATATATATATATATATATGTGAGAATGATAGAGAGGGATTAGAAGAGAATTAGAAGAGAATTAGGAGTTAGAGGGGAATTTGAGAGGAGAAGAGGGGAGAAAGGGAGAGTGCAAACAGCAGCAGCTAGGGGGGGCCAAGGGGGCTGCTGCCCCCCCCCCCCCCCAAACACAGCAGCAGTTGTACCAGCAATGGCAGCAGCAGTACCAATAATAGCAGCAGCAGTAGAGCAGCAGTAGCCCCCCCAAACCACCCTCATTTAACCCCCCAATCCAACCTATATATACCCTATATATATACCTACATATATATACATATATATGCCCCTATATATAGCTCTATATACCCCTCTAAAACCCACTAGAATAGCCCCCTAAGTTAGTCCTAAGTGAGTGTGAGAAATGGGTTTGAGTGAGTGAGTGAATGTTAAGTTAGGATTTTGGTGAAGGGGTGAATTTGAGTTCCGTGATTCGGAACGCGTCGAAACTTGGTAGGTAATGGTTGTATAGGCTAGTACCCTACTACCCTAGGAAGCACGGAGTGGAATTCCTAAGAGAAGGCCACTTGGCGTCGAGTTAGAACGGTTTAAGGGTAAATGTTAAGGGGTAATCGGGTAATTTCGAGATACGGAGTTCGGGTATTCGGATTGACTTGAAACTTGGGTGGCATGTTGGGTACACCCTACAAATGTCATATTTGAATCGATTTTGGCTCGGTTGACCCAGAGTTGACTTTTTATCCAAAAGTCAACCGTGAGTCAACACTTTGTCTAGATTTGACCAAATCCAAACCAGAGTTGACCAGTTGACCAAAAGTCAACTGTTGGTCAACATTTGACCAGTTTGACCTAGGGTTGACCTAGAGTTGACCAGAGATTGACCAGGGTTGACCAGTTGACCAAAAGTCAACTGTAGGCCAACTCTTGACCCCGTTTGACTTTTTTCGACTTGTTTTGACCTGTGATGACTGGTATGACCTAGAGTTGACTTGGTCTGGCTTAGATTGACTTGATATAACTTGATTTGACCTAGATTTGACTTGACAGGACTTAGTGTGACTCAGTGGGACCTAGTTTGACCTAGATTGCATATCATTCATTGTGAATCATTCATAAACTTGTTTAAACCTAAATTAACATACAATATCTCATCTTTAGGTCTCTGATTACCGCTCTGAGCATTGATATATCCTACAGCTCAGGACAGCAGGCGAGTACATTTACTGATAGTTTTCATTGTCTTGATATCTGCTATATCCGATTCAGTCGTAGTGTCTTACTTGATTCTCAGTCACGATAGTTCACGGACTAGTATACGTTGGATCATGACATGAGATGTTGTTCCTGGATTTCAGGGTATATTGGTACACTTCCTGTCTTGTTCCCTGTACTTGTATAGACACCGATTTTTAAGGAGATTTGCTACCCTCTTACGGAATCACGTGCCATGACGTGTCATGTCCAGATCCATTGTATTATTCGGAGATGGAGAATTATTAGGGGCTATGTGATCCAAGCCATCCTGTCACTATTCATGTGCTCGTGCCACTTTTTCCTCACGAAGGATGTAGCGAGATCCTTTTGCCTTGTGTTCGTTATCCAGGTTGGCCGACATGACTTTCCGTTGAGGTCACCGCGGATTACCGGGCCAAGTGGATAGCCTGTCCTGTCACTTATCCCAAGCCGATCACATATCGCTCTAATAATTCAAGTCACTTTTTATATTTACTTTATCTTATCGTATATCCTGCTCTGTTCTACATTCAGTATTTTCTCACCATGCCATGATATATAGTTACTCACATGCTCTACTTGCCTTTATATTGTACCTTGATTGGAGACTAAGTTCTGCTCGGAAGAAGAGTTACAACCCCGGTCCTTGTTTGGTTTAAGGGTTGTAACTCGACTTCCGAACGGTTCCCAAGTTTTCATATATCTTTGTCTTGTAGTTCATTATACTATCTCTTATAGAATTTGTCAATTCACATGGAACTGCTGTTAGTGCTTGTACTTGCTCATTTTCCTGACAGGATACCGTTATGATATATTACAGATGATTCTGAGTCGGACTGCTCGACCTATTATGGGCTCGAGTCAGATGGAGTAGCCTTGGATCGTGGCCTTATAGTAAAGCTACTAGATTTTGTACTTCCAGAGTAGTGTAGATTAGCTAGGTTTGACTAGACTGCGATCCAGCTAGCTTTATCAGACTGTAGCTTCTACATTATATTTTGAGACCCTGTGATGTTGTATATATCTGGACTTGTATTGGACTCTGGACTTATTTACTCTTTCATCTATCACATGTTCTCTTTCTGAGCTATCTACCTTAGTTTTATTCTGTGATTGAGACTGTATTGATATGTCACCTCCATTCGGAGAGTATATAATGTACATGTACCTTTATAATGTTAGTCGTTGTATTTACAGGCGTTATATACAGCGTTCTACCGCCGATACTGCGGCGTAGGCTGGACGACCCACGTGCTCGTGTCCCTCATAAGGGTGCGGGTCGTGACACTAGTTGGCACCTATAAAAGTTGAGGGTATCAAGATAAAAAACTGTGATAGTTGAGGGTATTAAATTGTAATTTAACCTAAAAGTTTTAAGGATTTGCATTTTCTACCAGTGTGTTGTTAGTGTCGGGGCACAATTTTTTGATGGAAAACTGAGAAAATGAAACAATTGTAAAGACAACGTTTCAAATCAACACTTCAAGGAAGGTGATTCTGAATTACGAGAATCTAAAAAGATTTTGTAATCAACAGCAATCGATCGTAGTACTTCTAAAAAGAAGATACAATCAGAATTACTGGCAGCAACGAAGAAGGTGACTGGCGAAAGATGGAAGAACTCCTGCTGGGGTGAATAATCACCGTTGCTCAAAGCTTTATTCGCCCTACACGAACAGCTTCCTGGAACCAACAAGTTCGTCGGAGAACTTGGAACACTCCTGCTCTTCTGACTCCTTGGATGGACACGAACTCCCGTGCAAAAGCAACGCTGGTACGGCGCCTTTCCTCTCTCTCGAAGGCTGCTGGAATTCGCAGGCAAATTCCGAACAGAACTGTGTTAAAGAACACTTCTGAATTCTCTGTTTACTTGTGCTAAAAAATACTTCGTAAACTTTCTGTGGTGGCTTCTCTTTCTATTCTGTAATCAGCCTTGAGAGAGAGAGGATGCCTTATATAGGCCCTGCAACAACTGTTCGGTTGCCACAAAGTTAGGGTTAAGTGCAAAGTGTGCCAACAAAATGCCACATTAGTCCGAGTCTGAGTCGCTAAGCCCCTACGGGGCTTAGCTCCCATGGAAATAAATTTTCCAAGAGCAAAAAGCATGAATGCTTTCAATTGTTGATTTAGCCTTTTTTCCCTTTAGAAAAATAACCCCATATGGCACACCCATGTGCACCTCCACACTACATGTGCATCTCTAAACTAGCAAAGCTAATATATAGAGATACAACTCCTTTGGTCTAGCCGATGTGGGACTAAAATTCTCTTTGAAAAGACCAAACTCCAACAATCCCCCACATATCTCTATATATGAGTATAAGTGTTCCCCACAGTAACTGTCCATCATGCATTAGGAGAGATGTTGCTGACGACTTGAATCTTTCCGCATGGTTAAAACAACAGACTATAATACAAGAATGGACTAAGCCTTGAATTCTGCATCATAGCTGAAATTCTTTCCACTCACATAATGTAGTTACATGTGCTTCTGGCTACACATTAAAGGCCCTGTGCCAGCCTGGTTTCAGTGTATAATTTTGGGCGTCTACAAGTTTACCCTCAAGAGACGGTCTGAGATCTCTTTGTCCATACACTATAGGTGAGTTCATTATAAAGAGACATGGCATAAAGCGCTTTACGCTTCCCTTACGGTGCTACGCCGCTATGACATGGCTTAAAGCCAAGGCATTACCCCTCCCTGGGAATCACTGTGAGCCCCTGTTTTTCAAAATTTATTTTATTAGTGTTAATTAATTTTTAATGTCATATTTAGCCTTAAAATATTTATTATGATTTTTAAAAAATTTTCTAGAATTTTTAAATAAATTTTAAATGAGTTTTAAATACAAAAATATCATTTTGCAATTAATTTAAATGTTTTAATACCACTTTGTAATTTTTAGAAATGTTTTAATATAGTTATGTAATTTATTAAATTTTTTAATTATAGTTTGTAATAATTAGAATTGTTACAAATACAGTTTGTAATTAATTAATTGTTTTTAAGTGTGGAATGCAAATTTATATTTGCATTTAGTGACTTTAGGGACCTATCTGTAATATCCTAAAGTCTAGGGGCCCTAATGCTAAATCCTAATCTACCCACCCCGACTGACCGACGACTGACCGGCGACTGCCCCCGCCATTTCCGGCCAGCTCATCGCCCACGACCGACTCCCCTTCCCTATAAAAGAAGCCCTAGACCAAACCCTAACCCTAGAACGATCCTACGACTATAGGAACCCTAGAGGGGGGGTGAATAGGGTCAAGCTAACTAATCAAGCACTTAGCACAAGCTAATTGGCAATTTAAAAATATAAGTGCAAGAGAAGAAGCAATAACAATACCGACACCCGATGTATCCTGGTATCCTCCCTAGAGGCAATCCAGTCCCGGAACTCTCTCCGGATTAAATCCACTATTTGAGCAAATAGTTACACACGAGTTTGGATCCGAAGAACTCGCCAACTTCTTACTCGAGAGCTTTAATCCGAATGCCTCTCCGACTTCAACCGAGAGTTTGGATACGAAGACTCCCCAACTTCAACCTAGAGTTTGGATACGAAGACTCTCCAACTTCAACCGAGAGTTTGGATACGAAGACTCTCCAACTTCAACCGAGAGTTGGATACGAAGACTCTCCAACTTCAACCTTTCACAATAGGTTTTGATCTCCTTATACAATAAGATGAAGATCTCACTTTTCAACTCAATAACTCTAACACGATTTGTGGATGGCAAATGAAAGCTTTGTAGAGTTGTTTGTGGATAGGCTTTGGTGGTTTAGAAATTTTTAGGCTCAAAGCATCAACCTTGAATGAAGGAGTTCAAGGCTATTTATAACCAAAGCATTGAAAATAGCTCAAGGCAACTTTCAGTCCGTGAACCGGCATACCGGCGGTATACCGGTCTAGAATGCAACAGCTAGAAATATAGCCGTTGGGATCATTAATTGCTCGGATTCTCGACCGTTGGAATTTCAACGTTACTGAACCGGTATACCGTCGGTATGAACCGGTATACCGTCGGTATGCCGATTTTGTAGACAAAAAACTTTCTGTGAATAAAATCGGTATACCGTCGGTATAGACCGGTATACCGTCGGTATGCCGGTTTGCATCCGAAAATGATCTTGGGCTAATTTCTACCCTAGCTTTCGATTTTGCCATCTATTTCTTGTGTTTACAATTATTCCTAAGACTCATTACAGACTCCAGAAATACTGTAGCAGGTGCAGGCTTTTTCAGAGTCTTGAAATGATGATGGCATGGCATGGCTTCTTTTCTTGATAGATGTTGGCTTTTTTCCTTGACGGCAGCTGTCCAAAGATATCCAGTTTGTGAAAACTGAATACCTTTCGGGGGTTTCTCCAGAGATGTCGTCGGGTGGTTCAAAGAAATCTTGTGGGATCCGTCGTCTTTGGCCCACCATGATTTCTTTATTGCATATGTCCACATTGATCTTGCTTATTGCTTTTCTGTATGTACATGTTAGACGAACAAAGCAATATACATAGTAGCAAGTATGATAAGTTTAATGCACATTAGGACAATGCTGAGTTTAAGTATAAGTGCTAAGGTGATAGCATAAATGTTAGTGATATCATAATGATTAAACTTAATTGAATGACCACAATCAAAAACATAGTTTTGATTTTGGCAACCCGATTAAATTTAAGATAGATAAACTCATATCAATAATATGTAAACCAATAGGCACATATCACCAAAGGTATAAGTATAAGTAGAAATGCTATAGCGATAGTATAAAGATTAGTGATAATGAAATGCTAAACTTAACATATTAACCATATTCAAAAACATGATACAATCATTGGGCTAACAATCTCCCCCTTTTTGATTATGGCAAATCGGTTAAATTTAGTATGGACACCATAGATGCATGTATCACTAATATACAAAAGACATAAGCAATATCACTAAAAGCATACTACTTAGATTACTTATAAAAGCATACTTAAACTTACTTCTCCCCCTTTGACATGATCAAAAATAGGCTCTCCCGTACTAAGAGATAAAAAGAAATCAATCTCAAGCATAGAAATCAGAGCATGGGGAACTTATAGACAATCATGATCAAGATATACTAATGAAAAACAATGGGGGAAGTGTGTAAAGACAAGTGTATAAAACTACATACCAAATGTAGAGTACTAAATAGAAAATTGCTTGTCAAAACACAATATGGTTAGTAAAACTAAAAGTATTTGAAAAACAAGAAATAAGTAGTTTACCAACTTGAAATCCAAGGAATAAATCCAAAACACAATAGGATATGAAATATTGCTCCAGTTTTGGAAGAGGACTATGAAATAAAGGATTTCAAACAAAAGCCATGAGAATAGATAATTGCAACTAATAGATACCAATTGAGATATGAAATTAAAAAAAAAACTTGATACCAATTGAAAAGAGTAAACTTGAAACATTGATCAAAGAAACCATTAATAATTATAATTGTCCACAAATTAAATAGTGGAACAAAATAAAAGAATGATCAATGTAAAATATTGCAATTGATAAAAAGTAATCTCATTATTTGCAAGATCTATATGCTTATCCAAGTTCATACATTTGAACTCAATTACCTTATCATGCTATATGAATACCCTTTAGATAAACATGAAGGTAAAGGAGAAAAATACTTGAGAAGGAGAAATTCAGTCGACTTGAATGCTCCCCCTCAAAGTACTACCAAAGTAGATAAAAATCATGAATTTTGGATAAGTCCTCAACAAGGAAAGCCAAATCAATTAAGCATGAAAAAAAAGCCAAATCAACGAAAGCATAATATTCATCAAGATAAGATCTGAAAGTTAATATTAGCAAGATGACATATTTAACCCATATGAAAGAGAGAGATAAGATAATAAGGATAATTACATACACTCTCATAAACCCTTCAAAATAAAACTATCATGACCTCAATCAATAAGATATGAAATAGAAGAAAATATGGGTCCATGATGAACTAGGTATACGACATATTAAAGGGTATAAATAAATTGAATCAATTGATTTGCTCTCCCTCAAAATATGCGTATCTAGTTCCAAAGTACTTATAGCATAAAATAGATAACTACAAGATCTAGGGGTAAATTAACTATGGATTTTTTCCCCCTTGCTCGATGCATATAAGGCTACAATATCGTCAAAAGACGAATAATATCATCTTTAGTCAAGAAGAGATATACAATTAATAGCCACTAAAGATGAAGGATCAAAAGAATATTCGAATTAAGCACGTATAATCAAAAGATGACATACATTAATCTATATAGAAGGATCTCATATTTAAATATGATAGATCAATGTATGTTATCCTTTGAAAAAATGTCATCATGAAAAAGAATAAGGTCAATTAAGAACAATCATGATGATAGACAGAATATAGCTCAAAAATAAAATAAAAATAAAACTCAAACATCATGTCCATGATTATCTAATTAAGAAAGAATCAACCAATTTATTACTTTACATGGACTAGGTATGTTTTATCACATATGTACCCATCAACCGGATAATATCCAAACTTTGCTACTTCTAAATGAAAGACCAATAAAGTTCAAATAGTAAAGACACTATGTGATAATCCATGAGTAGTCAAAGTAGAGTAGTAAATTAACTTGACATTTACAAAATTAGATAGTTTAGGACTACTCAATCATTAGGATCATTCATAAAGAAAATAAATGAATAAATATGATCTAATGAATTTCATCAAGAGAAAATCACAAATCCAAAAAAAATCTCACAAATCAATAGAAAATATGGGAAAGAGTCAATCTCATTTAAATAATTACAAACATAATCAAGAAGAGATGTAAATGATAATACGATGAAATCATGACTCAAAAGTGAGAGAAATTTAAGAGATACATACTAATGACTAGTATGGAAGAAAGTTAAACAAGGAATCACAAACCTCTAAGGGAAAACAAGATCTAATAAAGAATTTGTAAAACTAGTTTTAGAGATCAAGCATATCTCAAATCTTGTTTTTGTAAACTAGCATATCATATATAGATTGAGGTATAGGAATATAGCTAGATGAGTGAAAGTGAACCAAATTATATAGCTTAACAATATATCATAAATAAGCAAGCCACATAACTAATTAATATTAATGAGGTAGACCATTAACAAGATGAATGTGCTCATTTAATCTTAAGTCACTAACACTAAAGATACTTGCTCAAGCATAGAGTTCACAAAAAGGGCAATACATTTTGAATGAACAAAATAATTTATAGACTCTTTACTAAGCAAGGATAAGAGCATAAGATGACAAATAAATGAATTAATCTTTTATCAAGTATAGGCCAAAAGAGATATTCATGAAAACATAATAAAATAAATCTCTTTGCCAAGTATTGAGATTAATCCAAGATAATGAAATGATAGATCGATCTAGAGAATGCAAAATACTATAGCCATTATAAAATAAGTGTATTCTCTAAAAATAGGAAAATCTCAACACAAAAGCTCAAACCATAGTAGCTAAAGTCATAAGAAATATGATGTATCAATTACATGTATTCTCATGTGCTACAAAAACCATTGGGCAACAATAATTCAAAAGGAAGTATAAACCCAAGGAATGAGCAAAGAAAGATCATTATGATCAAGAAGGCTAAATGCTAAAGATATCAAGAAATACATTTTTCAAAGAGCTTTCATAGTGTACCTTAGTAAATTGTAAAGATACAAACTAGAAAATGTGTACTAATTAAAGAAGTAAATTTAACATGCAAGGTAAAGCACAAAACTATGTGATCCTTAATAGAACAACCATAATTAGTCATGAGCAAGACATTAAACAAATATTTTCTCTCATCATCCCAACTTAAAGATATAAAACAAATAAATATCAAAAGATAGGAATCTTTTATATATGAAACTATATATATCACGAATAGGCATACATGAAAAGATCAAAAACCAATTAAGAACATGTATCCATAATGCCAACCAAAAAGTCAAGAAGATATCATCAAAAGAAGACTTTAAGGAAGAAGCTAATTGATTCAAGAAGAACAAATTTGGTCAAAGGAATCAATAGCTAAGGTATGAGATAAATACAAGTTTGAAGGTAACAAGTATATTTAAATACTCTTCAAGTCAATATAAAACTATAGCTTAACTCATATGCCTACATAAAGATATTAAAAAAAATCAACATAAGAAATACATGATCTACATAGAGATGGAAATTTTAATAAATATAGTCATGTATCCTTAATGAAGGTTTGAAAAACTATCACAAAATCAAAACACATATAAATAAGCTTTATTAGGCTAAGACATAATTGATTCATAAGAGGTTTAATCAAAATAAAACATGAGAATCAAAAATGAATATATTATGTGAGCACAAGGTTAAAGTAAAAGTATAAGTATATACTTGTCAAGTGATAAGAAGCTTGTGCTAAACACATATATTCACAAATACTGTCACGACCCGTTACCCAAATTGTTGGGCCGGACCGAGCCATGTCCAGCCTACGCTTAAGATAAAGTGCAGTAAGCTGTTCTAGAGATAACAAGATAAGACTAAATGTGCTAACAGTTCTATAAGTGAAGAAGAATCATAAATGCTCCAAACACAAAAGTCGTCGTATATAGTAAAATATCCAAGTACAAGTAAACTGAAATGTAAAACTGGATACATGTCCAGTTACAAAATGATATAGTCTAATACATGACTACACTAAGTATCCCAAACAGCTAAGCAAACTAGACGAGTCTCCCCGCAGGAACATCCTCGTATGGCAAAACCGGGTCCTCGGCAGTGACTCCATAATACGAATCACAGAGCAACTCCTCCTCAGTAAGTATACCTACAACGTTATCCTGTCAGGACGGGAGCAAGTACTAAATCTAGCAAACTAGCATATGAAACATGGAAATGAACATGAGAGGAATAACTGGAAAGCATGACATCACACAGTCTATCATGGCAAGGACACATATGTCATAGAGACAGATGTATATGTAATGTTTAAAACTGTAGCAGGTACGTGATCGGTCAATAGGTATACAATATACTGAGGCACATGTAAATAAAATATACTTCCGTACAAGTGTAAAGGCGATATATGTACACACGTACAAATACAGCTTGGAGAGTAAGGCCTACGGCGCAGTATCATATAAAAGTAACTTTGCTCGGTACTGAAGAGGGGGGTATGATCACGTACTCTACTATCAGTTTCCCCATAACCCATATTCTAATCATGTGAGAGATACATCAAGACTGTTCTAAGCATGGTAGTAACTGAAAGTACAACATATAGAGATCTAACTTGCTACCCCAAGGATCAGCATTTAACATGGTGGGGTTTGCAGTTCATTTTATGTGACAATATGTAAAGTTCGTAGAAAGTACTTGCCTCTAGCAAAGCAAAACAAGCTGCGATAAATGTGCTATGGATACCCGGTAACTCGTCACTATAGAAGTAAATACACTAACTTAGTTTTACACTAAGCTAAAACACTAGGACACTAATTGGTGAAACACGACTTGTGACTGGGCACCTAGCCAAAATGATGACTTGGCATAGGAGAACCAATGTGGGGTGACACACTATGTTAACTAACTTTCTAGGGTCTTTACACTAGTGAGGTATGGGGTTCAACACGACTAAAACTCCAAATAACACAAAAAGCTACAAGTCGTAATTAATCAATAAATAAATTAAAAGATCATTGTGTTCTAACAATTTTTTGAGATAGGACAAAAAGCCTAGTTTTGCATAAAACAAAGTACCAAAACGATCCTTGCTAACTATAGAAATTTATTATAATTTTTCTGGAATTTAATTAACCAGTACAAATATTTTATAAAAATCAGTTTCCTAAGTATACAGAAAATAAGTTTTGGTTTCATATGCCAAACTAGTGGCAAAACAGTAAGTTAAATACTACAAAAATTATACTAAATTAGCTAACTTAACATAGTATCTAAAAACTATTTTTCCATAATTTTAGCAGTACTTTAAGTATTTTTAGAAAATCAAAAACAGCAATACACACAATAATTAATTATCTGCGTATTTTGTCCATGTATATAATTTGAACCAAAGTTCAAATACAGGACCCAAGGCCATGAATCAAGTCCATATGACTTGTACAGGTCTTGAATGTGTGAAAACACATTTGGGCCCAAATACCCATGCTAGACTGGACACCAAATGGGCAGTAATTTAAATATAGAAAATACTAAGTGGTAGAAATGCAAAATAAATATTAAATATTTTAATAAGGTAAAGTTTTACATAGTAACTATAAAAGTATGATCATTATTTTATATAATATTTCCACTAAGCTAAGTAAATACATATAGGAAATAATATATATCATATATATATAGGTAATATTATATA
>JANAVB010007980.1:0-53702 GCA_029216955.1 Iris pallida
CGAAAGTACTTAGCTTCATTATGCATCAACGATCGACTGCTGCGTGACTTAGAAGGAATGGGCATCGAGCTCTGAGTTCGTTTCAGAGACGTGAAACTGGCGCAACTGCGGGTGGAACCGAGCCTACTGGAGAGGATCAAGTCTGCACAGAAGGACGACCCCTACCTGGAGAAGATGCGGAAGCTGATATCGACAGGGAAAGCGTCTGACTTTGCAGAGGACGAGTCGGGAGTGTTGCGCGTGAAGGGACGGCTATGCGTACCGGACGACGTAGAACTCAGAAAGGAGATAATGACGGAGGCACACTATGCAAAATATTCCTTGCATCCTGGCAGCACCAAGATGTATAAGGACCTCCGCGTTGTCTTTTGGTGGCACGGCATGAAGAGGGACGTAGCGCTCTTTGTGTCAAAATGTATGGCCTGTCAGCAAGTCAAAGCCGAGCACCAGCGACCGGGCGGGGAGATGCAGAACCTTGCCATTCCAGAGTGGAAATGGGATCACATCACTATGGACTTCGTTGTTGGCTTGCCGAGGACGCCGTGGGGAAATGACGCCGTCTGGGTCATCGTCGATCGACTAACCAAGTTAGCGCACTTTATCGCCATCAAAGTTACTTGGAGCGTCGACCGCCTTGTTCAGATATATCTTGATGAAATAGTTCGGCTGCACGGGGTCCCAGTTTCTATCGTCTCGGATCGGGATGGACGGTTCGTAGCACGTTTCTGGAGTAGTCTACATTCAGCACTGGGGACCAAGTTGAAGTTCAGCTCAGCTTATCATCTTCAGACTGACGGCCAAACAGAGCGGGTGAACCAAATTCTCGAAGACATGTTGCGACTCTGTGCTATCGACTTGAAGTCAAGTTGGGACGTCCATCTACCGCTGGCCGAGTTTGCATACAACAACAGCTATCAGTCCAGCATCCAAATGGCGCCGTATGAAGCTTTGTACGGCCGGAAGTGTAGATCGCCCATTTGCTGGGATGAAGTCGGGGAACGGCAGATACTTGGTCTGGAGCTGGTGGAGCAGACTGTGCAGAAGGTCAAATTGATACGAGAAAGATTGAAGATAGCACAAAGCCGGCAGAAAAGCTATGCCGACACGCACCGACGCCCCCTCGAGTTCTCGGAAGGCGACCATGTATTCCTGAAGGTGATGCCTATGCGTAGAGTATCCCGGTTCGGTGCGAAAGGAAAGTTGAGCCCAAGATTTGTTGGCCCGTTCGAAATATTGAAGCGAGTCACCCCGGTAGCTTACCAGATCACCTTGCCGCCTGCATTGTCAGAGGTACATGACGTCTTCCACGTCTCGCAATTGCGGAAGTACGTGCACGATCCGGGGCATGTGGTAGATTTGGGTAAGCTGGACCTGAAGGCGGACTTATCATATGTCGAAGAGCCGGTGCAAATCTTGGAGCGCAAGGATAAACTTCTCCGCAACCGTGCTATTCTACTAGTCCGCGTTCTCTGGAGAAACTATTCCGTCGAGGAGTCGACTTGGGAGCTTGAGTCAGAAATGAAGGAGAAGTTCCCTTCATTGTTCTCGTAGAGGTAGGTTCTATTTTAAGTTTCGAGGACGAAACTTTTTCTTAGTTGGTTATGGTGTAGTGCCCCGTCCCTACATCGTGCCCCGTACTTGTCCACGGGGTGCACGAGAAAGGAACACTGTCGCTATCGATTCGGTCGGGACCGGCCGAGTCGATCGAACGGGAACGGTTGAATTAAGATCCATTCCTCGTTATGGAATGTCTTCTTCGGAACCAAGTCCCATATTCAGCGGGTTGCGCCTCGAGGATTGGCTCTGCGGCTGAGTCGGGAGAGACCTCCCGTTGCTCTGCTTTTCACGCCGCTTGCGTTGGTTTTGGCTTTGTTTTCTGAATGCGTTTTCGTGAATGTTTTCGATGGTTTTTATGGCTTGCATTTCGAACTTGCATTTCCTATCAAACTCCTTGAATAATGCAGTGTTCTAATCGGTTGCTTGTGCGATTTCAGGTAATCGCGTAGGCGACGTCTAGCGCGACCAACAAGTTCCCTCGCCAAAGTAAACTCAAGGTGAGTGGCTGACCCTTCTCTTCTTGACCCCTTCTTTGGTAAATCGATAGTGTTGTTGCGGACTAAAGATTGAATGCAAAGGCACGGGCACGGTAAAATAATTGAGTTTTTAAAGAGAATGTAGGCTATGTCTTAATAACTAAAAGAAGGAAAATGGTCTATCACACGGTCATTGGACAACTTGTCGACAAGGTAAAGTTTCTCCGTACGGCAACCCGCGGCCACGGGACCGTTGCGGCCAAGAAGGAAACATCTCATAAGCTGTGCTGGGCACAATGTTAGGCGAGGACTTGCAGCGGGGCTCGCTACTCACGCTGAAAGGGCCTCGTCTAATTAAAGCTAGAAGGAGTCCACGATGGCTCTGGGAGCCAGTGACCAACACACGAAATATTGCACTTGGTATGGAAATGATAACAATTGACAGGGAAGAACATGGTAAGTTTCATAAGGCGCGGCGCGGGCCGTCGTCGGTAAGTTCTGAAGTAAATTATATTATGCTTGTCATTACACGCTTGAAATTCATTAGGATGGTTAGAAACATTCATGAACTAAGTCATATAAACTCATTCAACCAAATGAGAGCTTGGAACTTAACTTGCCACGCACCAGTACAAAGTGTAATGTACTGATCCTCGCTCTCCAATGCAGGTACCCCGAACCACGAAGGGCGTGCCAACTAGAGCTCAAGGCGGCGTGAACTCTTTTGAAGCCTTGTCCGTGTGAAGGCTTGTTTTCTGGATTTCCTTTTGAAGAAGACCGCACATCAGTCCAAGGAAAAATGACGACTCGACTTCCCGCCATAGCAGGTGGAAATATGTATTGGTTTTTACTAGTATAAAAGGGTGTAATGTATGGAACGACCTATCTCATCGGCGTTCATTTTGTAAGTCGAGTCATGTTGTAGCCCGTGCGGCAATGATTGTAAAGGAGTCTATGTAAAGTTTTATTATCATCAATGAAAAAGTCTATTTCTATTCCAAATGTGTCATTCAATTTCTCTGCGTACTCTAACTTGATGTTGTGTTTCGGATAACCTTATGACTATGCCTTGTGCGATCGCAACTTAGGTTCGCACGGCATCACGCCCGGGGGACGACTATCGATTCTATGGAATCGGGGCGTGACATAATGGTATCAGAGCACGGCTTTACATCCTTTGGCCTCGCGTCTAGAGTTTCAAACCTTTGACCACGCAACGATGAGATAAGTTGTTCCATACAATGAGTCCGTAATAATTTGAGACTGATGCGTTGCCTTCGTATCGCAGAAGTGGCGGAACCCACGGCCGAGCAAGAACAGAGCGCTTCCAGCGGCTCTAGTAGCTCGCATCGTCCGCAGGCCGGACCTTCTAACGATACCATCGAAAGGATGCTGCGCATGATGGAGGCGCAGCGGAACCAGTCCGAGAACCGACATCAACGAGTAGAGGAACGACAGGCCCAGTTCGAAGCTCGCTTCGACGCGCACATCAAACTTCAACAAAAGCAGATGGATACCCTGCAGCAGATCGTCCAGACGTTTGCGGCCAACGGAAATTCTGCGACGGCACCTACCGTCACCGTGCCTACTACCACCGTGCCGACGATTCCACCCATTGAAGTCGACACGGCGGAGCCCGAGCTTCAACCAGCGGCACCAAAGAAGTACAACTTCGAAGTGTCAGAATTCAAGAAGGCGTGTCGCACCTCTTTCAGCGGCACCGAGGGTCCTTCCATTGCGATCGACTGGCTGGAAGAACTAGAAGACCACTTCGAGCTTCTCGGCATCGAAGATTCAAAGCAAGTCGCCTGCGCACAACTTCAACTTCGGTTGAACGCGCACGACTGGTGGGCCGTGCGCAAGCGAGCGATTCGATCGGACAACACTACCGCGCCGATCTCTTGGGCCACGTTCCGCAAAGCCTTCGAACTCGAGTACCTTCCGTCTGCCGTTCGCCAAGCAAAGGAAAACGAATTCATGTCATTGAAGCAGGGGAACAGGACCGTGCAGCAGTACGCCGCAGAATTCAACAAATTGTCCAAGTTCGCTGGTGCGTTTCTGCCTACTGAAGAGTGCCGCGTGCGACAGTTCGAAGTGGGACTGCGACAATCTATCGGTGCGCATGTCGGCGTCCCGGAGTACAAGACCACGGGCGAGGCTCTAAATCACGCCCTCCGCCTTGAGAACCTGCATCCTCCCGGTGCTGACGACGTTGTGCGCAACTCCAATCACAAACGTCCTAGCCATACGGGAGGCAACAATTACGCGTCAAAGCGTCCAAACAACGGCGGCTATCTGGGTCAGAATCCGTTACCTCGTTGCACCAAATGTAATCGCCTCGGGCACGAAGCCATCAACTGCTTCCCCTTCAGAGGGGAATGCCATGCTTGCGGACAAAAGGGCCACCTCGCTCGAAATTGCCCAAACCCCAGATTGACTCGCAATGGCCCGCCACCACAATACCGTCAAGAGAATCGAGGACAGGCGCCTCGACCCCCTCAGCCCACTCAAACCGACAACCAAGCCCGACGCCCTAATGCACAGGGGCGTGTCTTTGCCATGACTCGAGACGAGGCGTATACTTCCGACACTGTTGTGACAGGTATACTAAAATTCAATAATGTGCCTGCTCGTGTGTTATTTGATTCAGGCGCTTCACATAGTTTTATATCGACGGACTTTGCCGCCGAGCACAAATTTCCTGTAATATCATTAGATCTCGATCTTAGCGTAAGCACGCCTTCGGGCACACCAATTCTCACAAACTTAGCTTGCGCCGGCGAGATTATCTGTATCGGCGGTCAAAAGATCGGTCTGGACTCGATAGTTCTAGATATGAAGGACTTCGACATCATTCTGGGAATGGATTGGCTCGGGCCTTGCAACGCCAACATCGACTGCGCAGGAAAGAAGGTCACCTTCCGCATACCTGGAGTGCCCGAATTCTGCTATTCGTGTGGTGAAGCATCGCCGACGTGCATGGTGATCTCGGCAATCTCGGCTCGGAGGCTACTTCATTCTGGATGCGAAGGCTACTTGGCGTCCGTTCGTGACACGAGGCAGGATGGTGCGAACGCGGGTGATACCGACGTTGTGGCAGAATTCCCAGACGTGTTCCCGGACGAGCTACCTGGCATGCCGCCCGATCGAGAGATAGAGTTCACAATCGATACATTCTCCGACGCCCGGCCGATCTCGAAGGCTCCGTACAGGATGGCTCCTGCAGAATTGAAAGAACTAAAGACACAACTTCAGGAATTGCTCGATAGAGGGTTTATCCGTCCGAGTGTCTCGCCGTGGGGTGCGCCCGTGCTGTTCGTAAAGAAGAAGGATGGATCGATGCGACTCTGCATCGACTATCGGGAATTGAATAAATCCACCATCCGAAACAAATACCCCCTGCCCCGCATCGACGACTTGTTCGACCAGCTCCAAGGTGCAACCGTGTTTTCGAAGATTGATCTGCGATCGGGTTATCACCAACTCAAGGTCAAGCCAGATGACGTGCCGAAGTCTGCCTTCCGTACTCGTTATGGCCACTACGAGTTCTTGGTAATGCCGTTCGGTCTGACAAACGCCCCTGCCGTCTTCATGGATCTAATGAATCGGGTGTTCCGTCCGTTCGTTGACAAGTTCGTAGTAGTCTTCATCGACGACATCCTCGTCTACTCGAAGGATCGAGCGCAACATGCAGAGCATCTGCGGACGGTACTCCAAACCCTTCGAGAGAATCAGTTGTATGCGAAGATGGGCAAGTGCGAGTTCTGGCTGGACAACGTCTCATTCCTTGGGCACATCATCTCCGCCGCGGGCATCGCAGTCGATCCGAAGAAAGTCGAGGCAGTTGCTGATTGGAAACGGCCCGCATCAGTTGGCGAAATTCGAAGCTTCCTAGGCTTGGCGGGATACTACCGACGCTTCGTGAAGGACTTTGCAAAGATTGCATCACCGTTGACTCGCCTCACCCAGAAAGGAGTCGCATTCAAGTGGTCAGACGACTGTGAAGCTTCCTTCCAGGAGCTCAAACAACGGCTCGTTTCGGCCCCGATACTTGCTCTTCCTGAAGGGACGGAGGGATTTCAAATCTTCAGCGATGCTTCTGGCCAGGGCTTGGGGTGTGTGCTCATGCAGCGGGATAAGGTGATATCTTTTGCTTCCCGGCAGTTGAAGCCGCACGAGAAGAACTACCCCACGCATGACCTAGAACTAGCGGCAATTGTGTTCGCGTTGAAGCTGTGGCGTCATTATCTCTATGGCGTGGCGTGCAGGATTTATACGGACCACAAAAGCCTCAAGTATCTCTTCACCCAGAAAGAACTGAATTTGCGGCAGAGGCGATGGCTCGAACTAATCAAAGACTATGACTTATCAATCGACTACACGCCGGGCAAGGGAAATATGGTAGCGGATGCACTGAGCCGAAAGTACTTAGCTTCATTATGCATCAACGATCGACTGCTGCGTGACTTAGAAGGAATGGGCATCGAGCTCCGAGTTCATTTCAGAGACGTGAAACTGGCGCAACTGCGGGTGGAACCGAGCCTACTGGAGAGGATCAAGTCTGCACAGAAGGACGACCCCTACCTGGAGAAGATGCGGAAGCTGATATCGACAGAGAAAGCGTCTGACTTTGCAGAGGACGAGTCGGGAGTGTTGTGCGTGAAGGGACGGCTATGCGTACCGGACGACGTAGAACTCAGAAAGGAGATAATGACGGAGGCACACTATACAAAATATTCCTTGCATCCTGGCAGCACCAAGATGTATAAGGACCTCCGTGTTGTCTTTTGGTGGCACGGCATGAAGAGGGACGTAGCGCTCTTTGTGTCAAAATGTATGGCCTGTCAGCAAGTCAAAGCCGAGCACCAGCGACCGGACGGGGAGATGCAGAACCTTGCCATTCCAGAGTGGAAATGGGATCACATCACTATGGACTTCGTTGTTGGCTTGTCGAGGATGCCGCGGGGAAATGACGCCGTCTGGGTCATCGTCGATCGACTAACCAAGTCAGCGCACTTTATCGCCATCAAAGTTACTTGGAGCGTCGACCGCCTTGCTCAGATATATCTTGATGAAATAGTTCGGCTGCACGGGGTCCCAGTTTCTATCGTCTCGGATCGGGATGGACGGTTCGTAGCACGTTTCTGGAGTAGTCTACATTCAGCACTGGGGACCAAGTTGAAGTTCAGCTCAGCTTATCATCCTCAGACTGACGGCCAAACAGAGCGGGTGAACCAAATTCTCGAAGACATGTTGTGACTCTGTGCTATCGACTTGAAGTCAAGTTGGGACGTCCATCTACCGCTGGCCGAGTTTGCATACAACAACAGCTATCAGTCCAGCATCCAAATGGCGCCGTATGAAGCTTTGTACGGCCGGAAGTGTAGATCGCCCATTTGCTGGGATGAAGTCGGGGAACGACAGATACTTGGTCCGGAGCTGGTGGAGCAGACTGTGCATAAGGTCAAATTGATACGAGAAAGATTGAAGATAGCACAAAGCCGGCAGAAAAGCTATGCCGACACGCACCGACGCCCCTCGAGTTCTCGGAAGGCGACCATGTATTCCTGAAGGTGATGCCTATGCGTGAAGTATCCCGGTTCGGTGCGAAAGGAAAGTTGAGCCCAAGATTTGTTGGCCCGTTCGAAATATTGAAGCGAGTCGCCCCGGTAGCTTACCAGATCGCCTTGCCGCCTGTATTGTCAGAGGTACATGATGTCTTCCACGTCTCGCAATTGCGGAAGTACGTGCATGATCCGGGGCATGTGGTAGATTTGGGTAAGCTGGACCTGAAGGCGGACTTATCATATGTCGAAGAGCCGGTGCAAATCTTGGAGCACAAGGATAAACTTCTCCGCAACCGTGCTATTCCACTAGTCCGCGTTCTCTGGAGAAACCATTCCGTCGAGGAGTCGACTTGGGAGCTTGAGTCAGAAATGAAGGAGAAGTTCCCTTCATTGTTCTCGTAGAGGTAGGTTCTATTTTAAGTTTCGAGGACGAAACTTTTTCTTAGTTGGTTATGGTGTAGTGCCCCGTCCCTACATCGTGCCCCGTACTTGTCCACGGGGTACGCGAGAAAGGAACACTGTCGCTATCGATTCGGTCGGGACCGATAGGTCGGGACCGGCCGAGTCGATCGAACGAGAACGGTTGAATTAAGATCCATTCCTCGTTATGGAATGTCTTCTTCGGAACCAAGTCCCATATTCAGCGGGTTGCGCCTCGAGGATTGGCTCTGCGGCTGAGTCGGGAGAGACCTCCCGTTGCTCTGCTTTTCACGCCGCTTGCGTTGGTTTTGGCTTTGTTTTCTGAATATGTTTTCGTGAATGTTTTCGATGGTTTTCATGGCTTGCATTTCGAACTCGCATTTCCTATCGAACTCCTTGAATAATGCAGTGTTCTAATCGGTTGCTTGTGCGATTTCAGGTAATCGCGTAGGCGACGTCTAGCGCGACCAACAAGTTCCCTTGCCAAAGTAAACTCAAGGTGAGTGGCTGACCCTTCTCTTCTTGACCCCTTCTTTGGTAAATCGATAGTGTTGTTGCGGACTAAAGATTGAATGCAAAGGCACAGGCACGGTAAAATAATTGAGTTTTTAAAGAGAATGTAGGCTATGTCTTAATAACTAAAAGAAGGAAAATGGTTTATCACACGGTCATTGGACAACTTGTCGACAAGGTAAAGTTTCCCCGTACGGCAACCCGCGGCCACGGGACCGTTGCGGCCAAGAAGGAAACATCTCATAAGCTGTGCTGGGCACAATGTTAGGCGAGGACTTGCAGCGGGGCTCGCTACTCACGCTGAAAGGGCCTCGTCTAATTAAAGCTAGAAGGAGTCCACGATGGCTCTGGGAGCCAGTGACCAACACACGAAATATTGCACTTGGTATGGAAATGATAACAATTGACAGGGAAGAACATGGTAAGTTTCATAAGGCGCGGCGCGGGCCGTCGTCGGTAAGTTCCGAAGTAAATTACATTATGCTTGTCATTACACGCTTGAAATTCATTAGGATGGTTAGAAACATTCATGAACTAAGTCATATAAACTCATTCAACCAAATGAGAGCTTGGAACTTAACTTGCCACGCACCAGTACAAAGTGTAATGTACTGATCCTCGCTCTCCAATGCAGGTACCCCGAACCACGAAGGGCGTGCCAACTAGAGCTCAAGGCGGCGTGAACTCTTTTGAAGCCTTGTCCGTGTGAAGGCTTGTTTTCTGGATTTCCTTTTGAAGAAGACCGCACATCAGTCCAAGGAAAAATGACGACTCGACTTCCCGCCATAGCAGGTGGAAATATGTATTGGTTTTTACTTGTATAAAAGGGTGTAATGTATGGAACGACCTATCTCATCGGCGTTCATTTTGTAAGTCGAGTCATGTTGTAGCCCGCGCGGCAATGATTGTAAAGGAGTCTATGTAAAGTTTTATTATCATCAATGAAAAAGTCTATTTCTATTCCAAATGTGTCATTCAATTTCTCTGCGTACTCTAACTTGATGTTGTGTTTCAGATAACCTTATGACTATGCCTTGTGCGATCGCAACTTAGGTTCGCACGGTATCACGCCCGGGGGACGACTATCGATTCTACGGAATCGGGGCGTGACATCGATGTCCAGTCGAGTATACAGGTTCGTGTCCTATATGAATTCACTCATCTTGTGATACACATGTGTCAAGGCCATATGAGATATGAAAATATCCCACCATAAGGTGGTCGTCTAACTTTAGGTCGACATGTATAATAAAATATAAAATAACAAAAACGACTAAATCTAGTCGCTTATACCCAAGTGTGACTTAGACGCACAATATAAACAAGATGACAAATAAGAGAAAGAAATATGCAATAATAAAATATACTAAAAATAAATGAGCACAATCAGAATCTATGGCAAGGTATACTTGTCTGTGGTGCGAAGAAGGCAATCCAACAATCGCAAGTGGCAACACCAAAAACTCACAATTCACAAATGACTCCGGATGCTGAAACAAATATCAAAAACGTTTTTGGTGTAAAAGATATCTCCAGGAAACGCCTGTCCGAAAGTTAAATTTTGAAACATGGGCAAAATCGTAATTTTGGGTCAAAACGATGTTTTCGAAACATCAAAAACGTTTTCGTTGGACCCGCTTTGCACCGAAACGCGTGCCAATATCTACGGTCTCTAAAGTCATCAAATTATATGTTTACGGATCCGATTGGAGGAGACGAACCCAACGATATGTCCAATTTTGGATTCCGATGAGTCGTGCACAATTTCGTCCGTTGGATCGGGTCGCGGGTCTGCCAATTTTGGCGTTCCGATTAACCTTCTCAGAATCGGACCAAACTCGTCATAAAGGACCAGAAAATCGATGCGGTTCTGCTGGCGCAGGTTTTGTGTCGATCTAACGAACGTGTACAAAGTTATGATCAAGTTTGCAAAACATCGATATGGGGGTATCTTGACGGATACGTATTGATTTCGTTGCGCACACGCAACGAAATCGAGTTCCGTAAGTTCCCATACGTCGGCAATATCCATTTGTGCCTTTCGATGCGTATAGTATGCGACCACATCGCCCGGTTTTTTGGGGCACACGCCGTATCGGGAAGTTTTTATGAATTTTTTTATTTAAAACCAGTTTTTCGCACAAGTTTAACATCATGCCATTCTCTGTACAATAAACGAAATAAGATTCTACAAAAAGCGTTCCATTCTTGGTTATGTTGTTTTTAACTGATATGAACTAGATTAACGAAAACCTTAATGTACAGATCGAAAATGGGCTCCCAAGTTGAGTTCCTAGGTGGTTCAATACTCTGTTTTTGAGGCAGATTTTTCCTCGACTTTGCATCGAGTTTTCTGTCAATCTATGGGGTGATATCAAAATCCCTCTGATGGCTTTCGAAGGGGGTTATGTGGGCTTCGTCTCAGACTTTATAGATTCGAAAATAATATAACAAACGAGGAGATAACTCGATGGAAAGTGAGTACCTGGGCGGCTGAAAATCTGGGCTTGCTCGGGGGTGAGCGGTCGGCCTGGGGGTTGCTGGCGGCGTCCGCGCGGTGGTGTGACGCTGTCCGCAGCCGGGGGGTTCGTCGGGGTAGGGGAGAGCTCGGGGACATGGTCCAGGGCTTCACAAATTTTGGGTTAGGGTTCCTCAGATTTTTTGGGGCCGCTTATATATACAGGTTATTACGAGTTCATGTCCGACTCTTAGTCGAGTTGGAGGCTGCAAAAATTGAGTTGATATGGATGGGATTTGGTCGAACTCATAGTGGGTGAATTGATGCAGATAAGGCTTGACTGAAGTTTCAAATTTGTGAAGATTTTGCAAAGATTCAAATCAATTGATGATTTAATCTTTCCTTGCATTCGCTGGAAAGGGGGTCAGGAATTCCTTAGTACTGTAGCTTCGGCTACAGTACTAAATGATATATATATCCCCTCTTAAATGTAATTAAATATCTTATAAAAATTCTAAAATAAATTATATTAAAAATGTCAAAATTTTTTAAATTATAATATACACTATATTTGATAGCATAATGTACAAGCACACATACCTATAAAATATATATACATACATAAAAAACTAATAAATTAATACGAAAATATATATAGCAAAAAAATAAGTAAAAAATATTAAAATAATTAGGAATAAAATATGGGGGTTTACATCCTATCTAACTTAAAGAAATTTCGTCCTCAAAATTAAACTAATGTAGGGGGTCGAATGCAATGCAATATTAAGAATCTAACACGCAACGTACCTTGGCCTTCGAATAAACGTGGGTAACAATTTTGGATGTCGTCCTCGCGCTCCCAAGTAGACTCTCCTGGCGAGTGATGCTTCCATGCCACGCGAACCAATGGTATGGATTGATTCCATAACACCTTCACTCGGCGATCGAAGATACCTAGTGGTTGCTCTTGGTACGACAAACTCGGTCCCACTGTGATCTCGGAGTGATCGAGCACATGACTGCTGTCTACCACGTACCTCCTCAGCTTAGACACATAAAATACGTCATGTACTCCCTCTAGCGACAGTGGCAATGCCAACTTGTAGGCAACCTCTCCAACACGTTCCAAGACATCGAAAGGGTCGATGTATCTTAGACTCAACTTGCCACGCCCTCTGAATCGAATTGTGCCTCTAGTGGGGGATATCTTCAAGAAAACATGGTCGCCTTCCTTGAATTCCAAAGGTCGACGACGATTATCTGCCCACTGCTTCTGTCGATCCTGCGTTGCTCGCAGGTGGTCTTGTATCTTCTTTACCTTCTCCACTGTGCTCAAAACTAACTCGGGACCCAATATCTGTTGCTCTTCGATGTCGCTCCAACAGACAGGAGATCGACACTTCCTACCATACAATGCTTCAAATGGAGCCATCTGAATGCTCGCTTGATAGCTATTGTTGTAAGAAAACTCCATAAGATGAAGGTGGTCCTCCCATGATCCGCCAAAGTCAAGCATACATGCTCTCAGCATATCCTCTAGCGTCTGAATCATACGCCCTGACTGGCCGTCTATCTGCGGATGGTACGATGTGCTAAACTTCAAACGCGTACCCAAACTGTCCTGCATACTCCTCCAAAAGTGTGAAGTAAAGCTTGAGTTACGATCCGACACGAAGCTAACTGGTACACCGTGTAGCTTCACTATTTGCTTCATATACATATTCGCCAAAACTTTTGTGGACTTCCCTACTCTAAAAGGTAAGAAGTGGGCTTATTTGGTAAGTCTATCAACAATCACCCATACTGCATCTCGTCCACTAGGACTCCGAGGAAATCCCGTGACGAATTCCATCGTAATGTGCTCCCACTTTCACTCGAAAATGGGTAGCGGCTGTAATAATCCAACCGTCCTCTGGTGCTCGGCCTTCACTTGTTGGCGTACCAAACACTTGGCCACGAAATGAGCTATCTTCCGATTCATTTCGTGCCACCAATAATACTGCCGCAAGTCCCGGTACATCTTAGTTCCTCCGGGATGTATAGAGTAAGTCGAACTGTGCACTTCCGTCATCAACTCCTGTCGAAGCTCTCCATTAGGAACATAAATATGATCACCACATCGCAATGTCCCATCGGCATGATTCCTCAATCCTGTCTACTCTCCTGCCTCAGTCCTCTCTCGAAGCCGTCGAAATCTAGCATCCGTAGGTAATGCCGCCTTGATCCTCTCCACTATCTATGATTGCACTTGGAGGTTGGCTAACACGCCATCTACTCCAGGCAATACGATCTCAATACCAAGCTGTTGTAATTCTCTGATCAACTCCTTCTGTGTAGTCAAGAAGTGTGCCCTGGGATTACGGCTTAATGCGTCTGCCACAACATTAGCCTTGCCCGGATGATAATGTAGCTCAATCTCGTAATCTTTCATCAACTCCAACCAACTTCGCTGTCGCATATTCAACTCTTTCTGTATGAACACGTATTTGACGCTCTTATGATTAGTGTAGATATCCATATTCTCGCTGTATAAGTAGTGTCTCCATAGCTTCAAAGCAAAGATAACCGCTGTGAGCTCTAGATCGTGAGTTGGATAATTCTTCTTGTGCACCCTCAACTGTCTCAATGCATATGCTACTATATGACCATGCTGCATCAACACGCATACTAGTCACTTCCCGGATGCATTCTGTAGATCACAAATCCTCCCGGGCCCGATGGTAGTGTCAAGATGAGTGCAGTGGTCAAGCGCTTCTTCAACTCGTCAAAAGCAGCTTGACACTCATCTGTCCATACAAACTCCTGATTCTTGCAAGTTAGTCGAGTCATAGGCCCCGCTATTCGAGAGAAATCTTCTACGAACCTTCGGTAATATCCCGCAAGTCCAAGAAAACTTCTCACCTTAGAAGTCGATGTGGGAGCGGGCCATGCCTTGACTGCTGTGATCTTCTCAGGATCTACCGATATGCCTAACAATGTTCCCAAGAAATGAAACCTCCTTGAGAAAGAAATCATATTTGCTAAGCTTTGCAAAAAGTTGCTCATTCCTCAAGATTCCCAAAACTATCTGTAGATGCTGCTCGTGCTCCTCTTGGCTCTTAGAGTAAATCAAAATATCATCTATGAAGACGACTACAAATTTGTCCAGGTATTGGTGAAAGATCTTGTTCATTAAATTCATGAAGACTGCAGAACGTTGGTCAAACCGAAAGACGTGACCAAGAACTCCTAGTGTCCATACCTCGATCGAAAAGCCGTCTTCGAAATATCTTCCTTTTGAACCTTCAGTTGGTGATAGCCCGATCGTAATTCAATCTTGGAGAATACTTTTGCTCCACTCAGTTGGTCGAATAGATCGTCTATGCTCGACAAGGGGTACTTATTCTTCACCGCCACTTCATTCAAGGCTCTGTAGTCGATGCACATGTGCATTGTCCCGTCTTTCTTAGGCACAAAAAGAACGGGAGCTTCCTATGGTGACACACTGGCACGAATAAAGCCTTTCTCCAATAAGTCGTCAATCTGTGTCTTTATCTCTACCAACTCTTTGGGTGCTAGTCGATATACTCGAGACGAAATAGGCTCGGCTCCAGGAATAAGCTTAATAGAAAAGTCAATGTCTCGGTCAGGTGGCAGTCCTGATAATTCTTCGGGAAACACATCATCGAACTCAGCGATAACAGGGTGCTGAGGGGTGTCCTGCATCATCATGTGAGTCCCCAATGCAGGTGCATCGCTTCTCAAGGCTTCTTCCTTGGTGAACTCGAACTCTGTCGCATTCGGTAGTCTAAAGACAATACTGCCCTTATGGCAGTCTACGAGAGAGAAATGCTGGCTCAACCAGTCCATTCCGAGAACTACGTCGAATGTCGGCATAGAAAATACAAGAAGTCGTGCCTTTATCTCTCTACCACTTACCACTACCGAACAATCTCTACAAACACCACTAACATGTACAACTCCTCCTCTAAAGAGGATTCTAATATTTTTAGGTAAGGATGCCATGGATATGCTGTGTCTAGTGGCAAGGCTAGTGGCTATAAATGAATGGGTGGCTCCAGTATCAAATAATATGATGGCAGAAAGTGATGCAACTAAAACCATACCTGCTATGACGTCCACCTCTGGTTCTGTCTCTTCTGTATCTAGTGCAAAAGCCTTCCCAACTCTTTGATTACCCACTTGTGCTCTAGCCTGTTAAAATTGGGCTGCCTGAGGGGGTAAGGGTGGTCGTGGTGCTCCTGGTCCTGTAATTGCTTGCCTCTGTATCTGCTGCTGGTTCTGTGGAGTGGTCCTCTGAAATGAGCATCTCTAGCCTGGTGCTGACTCGATCCGCAAGCTAGGTAATGTTCCAGTCATCGTCGACAGCTCTTTGAACATTACCAACTTTGCCACAGAAATGGCAAGTGGTCTTCTCCTGTGCCTGGTATGGCCCTTTCCTCTGGTGATGCTGGTGTGAGGGAGGACGTCTCACTGGCCCTCCTGTAGTGGTCTTAGCTGATCCTATGGTCGAAGTAGCTCGTCGGTGTGCCTTCTTGCTTATGGCCTCCTGAGTTCTAACCTCTGCCAGAATAGCTGCTTGGGAGACCCTCGACTCGGAGCTGGTGTATCTCTGTAACTCTATACTCAAGCCTCTATGGAATCCTTTGGCTTTTTCCAGCTTTGTCGTAACCAACCCCGGTACAAAATGACTCTACCGACTAAACTTGGTGTCGTACTCATCAACTGTCATGTTCCCATGTTCAGTCATACAGTGCATCCTTGGCAGTATCGGAGAAAAACTTTTTATTGAACAGCCTTTTGAATTCCTCCCATGTCTGATCAACTCCTAGCTGTCTCTCCTCTGCAACCCACCAATCGTAAGCATTTCCTTCCAACTGTAACTTTACTGCCGTCATGCATAGGTCTGCGGATAACTCCGAAGCCTTCAAGAGATTTTCTGTCTTAACCAGCCAATTGGTGATTCCGATAACGTCTTCAGTGCCTTTAAAGTATGGAGGATTCATGTTTCGGAATCCTTCAATAGAGCCTACAGAGGCTTGGGGTGCTCGGGTTAGTGCTGTCTCCAAACTCCTCATGATGGTCTCGTTCTGCTGCATCTGGGCCTGTACTAAGCCCTGGAGGATCTGGTCTGTAGTAGTCCCACCAGCCTGAGGCATGGGCTGCTGTGGGGGCATATATGGCATCTATGGCATAAACTATGGGACACCCTGAGGCCCGTACTGTGGAGGATATGAAGGATATGGAAAGGGATACTGTGGTGGGTATGATAGAGGAAACTGAGGTGGATACTGTGGAGGATACTGGGGTGGATATGATGGTTGATATGGGTGTGGAATCTGTGGTGGAAACTGAGGTGGATAGGGTGGCGGAGGTGGTAGGTACTCTTCTTGAGCTGCAGGATTTTCGGGGCCTGTCTCTCCCACTTGGGGTGCCGGGGCTTGCTGCTGAGTAGTGGGCGGTGTCATCACCGACTGCAAGGCTGGTCCGGATGGTGCTAGAGTGGTAGGTGACATGGCTAGGGGTGGCTGACCCACTGGTCCCTCTTGAGCTGTTGAGCTTCCATCAGTAATGGCGAGAGGGGAAGCGCGTCCACTACGAAGATTCATCCTATATTGGCACAAAAATTAGAGTTTTGGTTAGAACAAAATTAAACTGGATGCAATCAAGCAGTCAAACGAAAAGTTGAGAAGAGATCAAGGAAGGTATCAATAAGTGGATGAGATTCTATATCCTACTCCTATATGCAGGCTTGTTGGGCACAGTCATGTATTCCAACAATATTATGGACCTGCATGGGCTACCACAAAAACATGTAATGCCCTAGTCCCATAATACATAGGACTAAGTACGTCAGCATGCCAACTGCACATATACGAAGAATACACCAATATGTGGTATCCTCGTATTTGTACATAAGCTGTAAATAATATAACATGATAAGCCATAATATAAATAACTATATCTCATCCACAGCTTAACACAGAATGAATAATAAGTCTCAATAATAAAAGAAGACAAAAAATAGCCGGGTGGACATACCCACTCCAAACAGCTGTGAAAAATAGTCTCAACTAAATGGAGTCCAACCTCCTCAAAACAGAAAGATGAAGATAAAAGGATGTCCACTACATAGTCTCAAATAATAAAGAGGAAAACTAAGTATCAGTGGAAGATGCCTCATCATCGAAGTAAGAAGGATCCAAAGCTGCTCTTTACTCCTTGGGATAGTCCTGCTCGTCTAATCCTGGAGAGATCACCAAGTCCTTAGAGGGACGTAACAAGATACAGAAATAAACATGCCGAAATAACTGAATGTGTAAACATGCAACTATGACACTACAGGATCTCCTAACTGTCTATGTGAGATGCACTTTGAGGACAACGTTATACGTAGGGGCTATAGGATCAGCAAAGTAAATAAAGTATGGCAGTAAGTAGTGCTCATCCGAGTCGCTATCGGCCAGGGGCAGAAAGTAGCGCTCATACGAGTCACTATCGGCCCACAAATGTGTGTAAAAAGTAAATGTAGCCCCTACGCTAGTAGCTGTCCCCTCCCTCCAATGCTCCTGTCCAAGATGTATCCATAACCTGTCCAGTTGGCAACTACTAAGGCTTCTAACTCGACACACTAGTAGCAGTTACCTCCTATCCTTCACACGACCTATACGTATCGATGGCCAGTCGAGTACGTAGGTCCGTATCCTATATGACCTCACTCATCTCATGATACACATGTGTCAAGGCCATAGGAGATATAAAAATATCCCACACTCATAAGGTGGTCGTCTAACTCTAGGTCGACATGCATAATAAAATATAAAATAACAAAAATGACTAAATCTAGTCGCTTGTACCCAAGTGTGACTTGGACGCACAATATAAACAAGATGACAAATAAGAGAAAGAAATATGCAATAATAAAATATACTGAAAATAAATGAGCACAATCAGAATCTATGGCAAGGTATACTTGCCTGTGGTGCGAAGAAGGCAATCCAACAGTCGCAAGCGGCAGCACCAAAAACTCACAATTCACAGATGACTCCGGATGCTGAAATAAACATCAAAAATGTTTCCGATGTAAAATATATCTTAAGGAAACGCCTGTCCGAAAGTCGAATTTTGGAACTGGGGCAAAATTGTAATTTCGGATCAAAACGGTATCCACCGTTGGACCCGCTTTACACCGATACGTGTGCCAATGTCTACGGTCTCTAAAGTCATGAAACTATATATCTACGGATCCGGTTTGAGGAAACGAACCCAACGGTATGTCAAATTTTGTATTCCGTTGAGTCGTGCACAATTTCGCCCATTGGATCGGGTCGCGGGCTTGCCAATTTTGGCGTTTCGATTAACCTTCTCAGAATCGGACCAAACTCGGCATACAGGACCAAAAAATTGACGCGGTTCTGCATACACAAGTTTCGTGTCGATCCGACGAACATGCACGAAGTTATGGTCAAGTTTGCAAAACGTCGATACAGGGGTATCTTGACGGATACGCATTGATTTCGTCGCGCACACGCAACGAAATCGAGTTCCGTCAGTTCCCACACATCGCAAATATCCATACGCGCCTTTCGATGCGTATAGTGTGTGACCATGTCGTCCTGTTTGACGGGGTGCATGCCGTATCGAGAAGTTTTTATGAAATTTTATTATTTAAAACCAGTTTTTCGGACAAGTTTAACATCACGCCATTCTCTGTACAATGAAAGAAATAAGATTCTACAAAAAGCGTTCTGTTCTATATGTTGTCTTTAATTGATTTGTACTAGATTAACAAAAACCTTACTGTACAGATCGAAAACGGGCTCCAAGTTAAGTTCCTAGGTGGTTTAATACTCTGTTTTCGAGGCAGAGTTTTCTCGACTTTGCATCGAGTTTTCTGTCAACCTATGGGGTGATATCGAAATCCCTCTGATGTGTTTCGAAGGGGGTTATGTGGGCTTCGTCTCAGACTTTGTAGATTCGAAAATGATATAACAAACGAGGAGATAAGTCGATGGGAAGTGAGTACCTGGGCGGCTGAAAATCATGGCTTGCTTTGGGGTGAGCGGTCGGCCTGGGGGTTACTTGTGGCGTCCGTGCGATGGTGCGATGCTGTCCATAGCCAGGGGGTTCGTCGGGGTGGGGGAGAGCTCGGGGATGCGATCCAGGGCTTCACAAATTTTGGGTTAGGGTTCCTCGGATTTTTTAGGGCCGCTTATATATACAGACTATTACGAGTTCGTGTCCGACTCTTAGTCGAGTTGGGGGCTGCAGAAATTGAGTTGATATGGATGGGATTTGGTCAAACTCATGGTGGGTGAATTGATGCAGATAAGGCTTGACTAAAGTTTCAAATTGGTGAAGATTTTGCAAAGATTTAAATCAATTGATGATTTAATCTTTCCTTGCATTCGCTGGAAAGGGGGTCGGGAATTCCTTAGTACTGTAGCTTCAGCCGCAGTACTAAATGATATATCCCCTCTTAAATACAATTAAATATCTTATAAAAATTCTAAAATAAACTATATTAAAAATATCAAAAATTTCTAAATTATAATGTACACTATATTTGATAGCATAATATACAAGCACACATACCAATACAATATATATACATACATAAAAAAAATAATGAATTAATACGAAAATATATATAGCAAAAAATAAGTAAAAAATATTAAAATAATTAGGAATAAAATATGGGAGTTTATATTATGTTTCCAGTCAATATAATTAGGTCCAATAAGTTTGTTTTCTTTAGGAATTACCACAAGTGGACTGAAAGAACCCATTTTTGAAATCCTGAGAATCATATAAATAAAAATTATGTAGGGCAAAAAACTTTTTGAATTAGTTAAATATTGATTCCCTCAAAATAATAATAATAAATTCACCAACACCTTGAACACCATGAATTTAGCATGCCACGATAGTATGGACATATACAAATTCAACTTTGTTCAAGTAGGATTTTTTATTAATTTTACTATCATGTCAACATAACTTTATGACAAATAAAATTAATCTGTTGGTCTTGCTCTGGTCATACAAATAATAGTAGTGACTACGATGGAGAGGATACCATTATTTGTATCTAAGTATATACCATTACTTAATACTAAGTCCATTACCTTGTAATGAGTTCCTTCAGATGGAGAAGTGAACACATACTAGGTAATTTTCTATAATTATCCCTAAGGAAGTTTGTACTGATGATCCATAATTATACTCATTCGATATGCAGGAAGGCACTAAAGCCAACACGCAAGTATAATTACATCACCTACAAACCAGTAATGGAGGCCATGAGATTTATACTAAATAAATTTTCGCTCCCACTTAGTTATTTAAAATGAGGTTTTTTTTAGGTTTTGGCTGTGGATTCCTTCATCGAAATCATCCGTCTACCTCTAGACTGCTTAAAACTAGCATCTCGTCAGGCATTAGAAACAGCCACCACCGCCATCACGATTGATCAAAAAATAATTAAAATTACATTAATCCAATGCCTCCCGAAGGAGTTCACACATAATCTAGATTGAAAGTTTAAAATTATAAGCACGATCAACCCTCGTGATTTTAGTTATATCCACAACAACAACAATATCCACGACATATTCGTGGTTTAAAATACAAACAAAACATGCATTGGACCATAATAGTTGGATCTAAGATGCTTGTAAAACTGAGTTAGAACAGATCTACATCTACCGACTATTACACAACGCAAGTTTTATTGGACAACATGAGTGTATCAATCAATATGCAGATCCAAGGTGACTCTGATACCAATTGATGGAACTAGGGATTTCCAGGACCACTATTTTGGAGTGCATATTGATCGATGGAAGTTTAACAGATCTAAGATGTGTTCTAACCCTTCATAGCAGAACTATCGTTCACGAATTATACCTGCGACGGAAAGAAGAAGACACTTTCCAGCAACCTCGAGCAGTCACGACCCCAAGATCTTCTGTACGTATTCCTTCCTCGGGTTGGACGTCGTGTGGGTGACGATCTCCCAACCTTTTCTTCTCCTTGGCAGCCCTCCCTTTCTCTCCTTACGTAAATCATGAATTTAGAGAAAGCTTTTTTTTATTATTAGATCGTGACGGCCAGAGAATAGAGGATATATATAAGGCTACGGCAGGGACTATGAGGAGAAATTAGGGTTAGGTCTCCTAACAGATATGGGTATCCCGTGTTTAGCCCGAACACACAATCCAGGCCCATTAACAATAGCTCGGTCCACTAAAGAGTTATTGTTGCACTACCTTCCTAATCTCAAATTATGATTGTGGGCTCCTTTTATTATATGCTCGTTTGGCTTCCCATATTAAGATATTGAATGTCTGTCGATCAAATTAAGTTACTGACAACTATATTGATCAAAATCTTTTATCCTTAAGTAGTACCACTCAACTTTATTTTTCATGTCGGATATAATCCTCCTACATGATTTATATGACAATCCTTATGAGCTTCTTAAGGGAAGATCATCAACCCGACGTATCGGGACATGAATGCCTTTATAATCAACAGCCCATCATATATACAATGTTATTACCTAATTCATAGAGGTTGTTGACCCATCATGAATCTCATTCTTTTATGAGTCAAAGTAATGCACACTGTATATACATGTCTATTATTATATCCGGATTAAAAGCACAAGCATCCATAATAACAGAGGTGTTTGTTCTCTTATGTAGTCAGTACAAAGAGAACAACCTCAAGTGGTCATGTTCAATACACACAAAGTATACTAGTGTAAACCTATAGTCAAGATTGACTAATACCAGATTACACTACAACCTTTCCAATGGATTGTCCAAGTCCATCTAGGCTGTGAACTATTTATATATTCTATAGAGAACTGATAATATGATCTTTTGTTTGACACCACACACTATATTATCTATAATATAGAATATCAAATACTTGTATTAACACTTGCGATAAATACAATATGCAAACATTTGCCCATATGATTCTCATTCAAAATTTAAGGAAATAAAGTTAATAAAAAAGTGATGCATTTAGTATAGAACCCTAACAGTCGACTCCTCTCTAACGATCATGCGCCACCACGTCCAACCTCACCCGAGATCCAATGCCTCTCCGAGCAGTCGATGCCCTCCAATGCCAGCGTCCACCGCTCATCAGCAACATCCCCTTGTGTACCAACACCCGGCGAGAGCTACACTCCGTCGTTGTAAGCCCCCTAATTTTTGGAATTTATTTTTAGTTAGTTTATTTATTTTATATGGATAATTAAATACTAAAATTATATTTTAAGTCAATAATGACTATAATAGTACTGTACTGTTGTCACGACCCGTACCCGCTTTTTGGGATGCGAGCACCTGTGCAGCCAGCTACGTATTAAGCGGACTCCAGCCCGACTCGAATACGTATAAGCTGTCTAGACTATGGTAATATGCCTAATCATGGCAAGGCAAAACTATATCTCAATCCACAAGATGAATATAATACGAGAATGAACATTATGGTTCATGGTCTACAGCCCACTAGCATATATGTTCAATTAGACTCCAAAAAAATAGCATGAGTCTATAAACTAGGCTGATAAGCAGAATATAACATGATAAGAAATATAAAGCACGAGAGGATAACAAGTCAATATCACTAGCAAACCTGAATCCTGTAACTGTAATAAACTACCATCATGACCAGCTAACTAACTCCGTGCAATCAACTACCTGAAGAGATCATCAGGTCCTTAGGGGACTGGCAAGATACATAAAATATGCCTATCTAACAGTTTATCATGCATAAAGAAATAAATAGGAAAGAGACAGAAGTGATAGGTGACTATGAACATGGATATGAGAACAACTACGCATAAATGAACTGCTGGAAGAAACAAATGAGCAAGAGATCAACGGATACCAAACCCTCGCCCCGAGTGTAGACTCGCAGGTTTGAACAAATCACTAACCCTCGCCCCAAGTGTGGACTCACAGGTTAGTTTACGACAATCACCCTTGCCCCGAGTGTGGACTCGCAGGTGCAAATAGTCAACCCTCGTCCCGAGTGTGGACTCGCAGGTTGAGAAAATAAAAACAGGAAATAGCAGTTCAGTTATAACGCACTCATTCTACGACACGATACGACTCAGTCAAGGTACATGTGATGACATGGTATGACTCAGTCAAGGTACATGTAAGGACAACTCTAGTATGAACTATAATGTCAACCTCTGGACAATGACGGTATATAAACGAGACTGCTAAACTAATATACATGACATGAAGAAAAGCATATAAACCAAATCAATCCAAGAGAAACCAAATAATGTCATATAACTAAAAGAGGAAGAATATAAGCATACAATAATTATAGAGGGAGGCAAGGTATACTTGCCTGGTGGTAGCACGAAGAAACAACACTATCCAATCAATCGACGAGCCACAAAACTCAAACTCTCACAACAGCCTCCAGAGGATGAAATAGATATTACCAACATTTTTAGAGTAGTCAAATTAGCTAGTATAGCCTATCCATAAGTTCAATTCTGGACACAGGGGCAAAATAGTAATTTTAGGTCAAAACGATGTCTACCGTTGGACCCGCTTTGCACCGAAAAATGTGCCAGAATCTACAGTCTCTAAAGTCGTCAAACTACATGTCTACGAGTCCAATTTTTTGATACGAACCCAACTATATGTCCAAAGTTAGATTCCGGAGGGCCGTGCACAAATTCGTCCGTTGTGTCGGGTCGCGGGCCCGCCAAAGTAGCATTTCGGTGACCTTCTCAGAATCGGACCAAACGTGGCATCTAGGACCAAAAAAATGATACGATTCTGTTGGCATAAGTTTTGTCTCAAGATGACGAACGTGCAGGAAGTAATTGGCAAAATTGGAAAATTACGATAAAGAAAAATTTGGCGGATACGCCTCGAATTCGTCGCGCACACGTAACCAATTCGATTTCTGTTAACTCCCACACGTACACGAAGTCCATACGCACCTTTCGATGCGAATGGTTCACGACCAAGTTGTTCGGTTTGACGGGATGGACCCCGTATCGGGAAAATTTCTAAGAATTTTATGTTTTTAAAAACTGTTTTTTCTCAACTTTAAAATCAGAAATCTTTACATGTAATGAATTATAAATTAAGCTAAAAGAAAGGCTTTAAAGTGATATTTGTGGTCTAAAATACCATTCAGGAAGTTTTCAAAAAATGCTACTAGGTTGATCTGAATTCAACTCTAAACATGGGGGTTTGGACTGTCATATGTCCTATTTTGCAAACAGATAATTGATCGACTTCGTGTCAATTTTGGGGTCTGGCTATTCAACTATGATGAAATCTATCTACTAGGATTACTAAAGGGTCATATAGGCTATCTATAGGAATTTATATACCAAAATTTCATGGAGCGAGGAGGACGGAAGCTCACCTTGAAGAAGGCGATGTTGCTGCCTCTGCGCTGTTGCTACTGCTGCTGTCTCTGTCCAAGAACTGCTTGGCTGTGCGTCGACTGGCCTCCGACGATGGTGGCGGCGGCCAGGGAGAGGTTGTAATGGCTGGAGGATGAGCGACTAGGATTCTGAGGCTAGGGTTCTGGTCCTCTTCGTTTCTACATATATGTGATGTTTGCGGGTGCTTTGTAATCGGGTTAAGGGGGTCTCTTGCGGGCTGCTGTATGGGTTTTGACTGGGGTCGGGTTCGGGGAGTTTGTCAAACTCGCGAGATATTGGCCCAATATCTCATGAGTTTTTTTTCTATTTATATTTTTTAAACACGCACACACACACACACACACACACACACATATATATATATATATTTATATGTATATATATATATATATATATATATATATATATATATATATATATTTTTTTTTTTTTTTTTTATTTTTTTTATTTTTTTTTTATTTTTATATATATATATATATATATATATATATATATATATATATATATATATATATATATATATATATATAATTTCTTATATACAATAGCACCCAATTATATCCAAAAGTTTTAAACATATTCTATGCAACTGTTTTTCATATCAAATAAGTATGACTATAAATATCAATAAAATAATATATTACTATACATAACCATGACACATATATGAGATAAATATATTTACTAACTTTATAATTAATAATGAAAGCATATATACAATTATTAAATAGGCACCCATACGTCTATATATAAACATTTATATAGTCTAATACCCCAAAATGCACAAGGATATATATATAAGAAAATATTTGTCACCTTTTTCAAGGTAACTATAAATTAAAATAGCAAAATGCATATATTATAACAAATACTCAATTTATAGGAAATTACTCCTTTAGATTGTAAAAATGAACTACCAATATATATACACATTTATATATCTACATGGACGTCGTTGGTCGCACTACATGACTACAGAGGCTTGGGCTCGATTCGGACCCAGTCCGAACTAGTTCGGTCTCACCGGGTCTCCGAAAAAGTCATAATCATAATAAAACTAATTAAATCTTTTTATAGGGGTCAAGTCACAACTTGGCCTGGTTTTCCTATTTAGGATACACATATGGCTCGGCCAACCCCACTATGGCTAATACACTAGTCAAGGCACATAACTACACTATATGTGCCATGATTTCTAGTCATCTTGCACTCCAAATCTCAACCATGACTAATACAATTTATCGTAATAACTATTTAATTAAATATTTATAAAATTCTAAAAATTACCATTTAATAATAAAAAATATTTTCAAATTTTTTGGAAAGAGGGGTTACAACCGTAGCTTTGATTTCTGAAGCACAACAAATATTGATTTCTCAAATCTAATTTCATATTTCAATTCTAGACTCGTCCACCTTCAAGTTGATATATTATGTCCCACCTAAATATGTTCTCCAACATTCTTTTAACTTCGTGTAACTTCGGCTCAACTTAGGCCATTTTAATCATTTATCGTAATTCTAGGCCCAACTTTCAATTTGATTTCGGGGCTCGACATAGATCAAAACTGTTTAACCCACTATATGGTATTGACCATTTTGAGTCTATGCACATGCCTAGGGTGTACCATCCAATCGAGTTTCCATGTGCTATTTATTTTCAAATGGCACATGAGACTCATTAAATTGATTTTCGGGTCCAATTTGACTAGAAATTCTACTCGGACCCTAACCTAGTCAACCCTACTAGTTAGAGCCTAACAAGATTACCAAAACCAAGTAGACATATAATTAAGTAAATTTTAGAGATTAAATTGCAATCATGTGCAATATTTTCTATATCTTTGACTTGGTCAAACAACTCTCTAAAATAGGAAACATATTACCATTAATATACTTTGGAGGGCCAAATCCTACCTGAATTAGTTCAAACCAAAGCCCAAACCCTTGTAATAGAAAAATCTATTAAACCCTAAACATCCCCCTCTCCCTCATAACCGCTAACACCCCATCATCCCCTCATTGTGCTCGCGGCCAACCCTCCAAGGCTGACACTACCAAAATACTGTAAATTGGCGACGACGTTTTAGCGACGGAATAAATTCGTCGTCCGTAGCGACGGATTACCGACAACCTGGCGACGACTTCCCGGCTAATCGTGCACCAATTTTTTTTTAAGGGTGAACATCCGTCGCCGATCCGTCGGCACGTCGTCGGTACAATAGCGACGAAATAAAAATTCGTCGACAAGTAGTCACTCGGTAGTTACTAATTGGCGGAAAAATATTAAAAAATTACGGGAAAATGTCACTAGTTGGCGAGGGAATTGACGACAACTTAGCGACGGATAATCCGTCGACCAGATGATGGGATATTAGCGACGGACATATAGTCCGTCGCTAAGTGGTTGGAAAAATTTAAAAAAAATCGCGTGAGATTAACGACTAAGTAGCGACGGATTTTATCCGTCGCTAAGTTAAAAGCCAAGCTTAAGTTGAACCGACGGAGAAATTTTTTTATTTCCCCCAATTTTTTCTCTCTACTCTCTCTCTCTCTTGGACACGTACGATATATCGAGGTAACTCTCTCTCTTTCTCTCTCTTGGGCAGCGGTGGGGGACAGAGGGGAGCCGACGGTGGTGGGACGGGGCGGGCAGCGGGGGGGGTGCTGGCCGCCGCAGGGCTGGCCGCGGAGGGTGCTGGCAGTCGCCGCGGGTGAAGCTGGCGGTGGTGGGGGTCACCGTGGGGAAGTGGTGGCTGTGGTGGGGGTCGCCCCGGGGGGTGGTGGCGGTGGTGGGGGTCGCCGCGGGGGTTGTGGCGGTGGTGGGGTGGGGGTGGTGGGAGGGGGCGCGCAGTGGAGGGGCTGGCCGCGGGGAGGCTGGCCCCGGGGGGTTGGGGGTGGGCTGCCGGGGGGGTGGTGGCCGGCGGGAGGGGGGTTTTGGGGGGGGAGGGAGGGGCTGGCCGTGGGGGTGGCTGGCCGCGGGATTGCACTTATGTTATATTTATGCAGTGATCTTAGTTTGATATATGAAATTTACCAAGGATTGTGTACCGCCCATCATTTTTTTTGCTGTTATCAGAAAATAGCAGTTTACTGAGAACACTTTGAGATTGTGTTTAGCTGCTGACTTGCTATATTATACATTTCTTTTATATTATACATGACATGACATGCTATATTATACATTTCTTATATATTATACATGACATGAGATTGTGTTTAACTTTTGTACGTGTCATGTGACATGCTATATTATACATTTCTTATATAGCAATTTTCTTTATGAACTACTACTATCTTCTTTATTTCCATCAAGTTAATAGTTTATAATAGTTTGACCACTTAGACGAAGATGACATACTATGTTGCACAATTATGAGCACGGATACTGATACATATACGATACAGATACATGATACAAACATTTTCAAATGGATACAAATGTAGTTACCTATGTTGCATGAGTAATGTATGTACTGTTACACCCTTATATGCCATAAACCTGAGAATAAATGAACCTATAACTTGAGGCTCTCGCCTGTACACACACCCACCCTTAACACACACATACATTAACTAGGACACACACACACCCTCACACTCTTTCACTCTCACTGTCACACCCTTAACACACACACACATTTGACTAAAATACATACACATACACCCCTCACCATATCACTCTTTGTCTATACACACAATGTTATCCTGATTGGGCTAGGAACTTGATCCTGACAGCGCAATGTTATCCTGTTCTCAGAAGGAGAACTATAAGGACTATATATTTTTAATTACAAATCTGTTTACTTTGTCTTACGAATCGGTATCGGTATCGGTATCAGACTATTTCTATGAGTATCGATATTGATCGCTTAGGCGTCTAGGCGGTAGGTAAGTGTTGAAAATCAAATTTAAGATATCGGTATAGAGTGAGTATCCTAGAAGGATATATATAAGATATCTTAGTAGTAGATAGTTAAGTGTTGAAAATTAAATTTACTTATGCCAAGTCTTTTGGACCTATCAGAGTTATAGATCTTTTCGGAAATCTAGTATAATGCTGATTTCCTCAAAAGGCTTGCATAAGTAAGAGTGTATAGAGTGTATATCGTAGGCAGATGAGTGTATATAGTGAGCCTCCCTACTCTCCTTCTTCTCATTCGGGTCATGAGGCATCCTATTCCGCATCATATGATATACATCTCAACCAAAGCGTGAAGAAGTGTAAAAATATTAATATTAACCAAGGATCAGTATCGGAATCAGTATCACCATGAATCTCATAGCTTGTTCTAACAAAGCATAATATAAAACCAAACGTGAAGCAAATCTTCACATTCACAATATTAGAATGTGAAGCTCTGATTCACACGTTTGGTTTTATATTATGCTCTGGTAGAACAAGCCATGAGATTTATGGTGATACCAAAACCGAATATATTAACTTTGGACCGAAACCGAATAAGTAAATATATATTCGAGGAGTATATATATATATGGAGAGGAGTATATATTAACTTTGGACCGAAATCGAATAAGTAAATTTAGTATATTGAAAACCGAAACCGAACCGAATTTAGTATATTCAAAACCGAAACCGAACCGAATTTTTTAAAATCGAAACCGAACAGAATAAGTAAATTTAGTAAAATTTAGTATATTGAGGCTCTCGCCTGTACACACACCCACCCTTAACATACACACACACACACACACACACACACACATTTGACTAGGACACACACACACCCTCTCACTCTTTTACTCTCACTGTCACACCCTTAACACACACACATTTGATTGAAACACACACACATACACCCCTCACCATATCACTTTTTGTCTATACACACAATGTTATCCTGATTGGGCTAGAAACTTGATCCTGATAGCGCAATGTTATCCTGTTCTCAGAAGAAGAACTATAAGGATATATCTTTTCACAACATGTTACCTTGTCAAAGACCCTTAATGTGAATATCATGTTACCGCGGTGTCGAAAGACTAACATGTCATAATTTTCTAAGCCGTGTGCTTTGACATAATTCTCTCAACTCTTTCCTGCTATGTAGTAATCTTGCATTTCTTTATGAAGTTCAAGGTGGCATATAGTGACTCGTAATGGAAAAATATGCCGTCTTGAACTTCATAAAGAAATGCAAGATTACTACATAGGAGGAAAGGGTTGGGAGGATTACGTCAAAGCACACGGCTTAGAAAATTATGACTTGTTAGTCTTCCGACACCGCGGGTAACATGGTTGTCACATTAAGGGTCTTTGACAAGGTGACATGTTGTGAAAAGATATATCCTTATAGTTCTCCTACGGACGTTGAAGAAAATATCATCTTTCTAGACAATGACGATGATGGAACATCTAGTAAGTCCTTCGAATCACTCTATGTCAAAAAGCTTTCTTCTTCCTCAGAACTCTTTTCTTCCTTCTTTTCTTTGTTAGAGAGATGGCTCCCAAGATTCCCCGAGGCGGTGCTGCTAGCCGAGAAAGGGGCCGAGGCAAGGAACCCTTGGAGGTCGACACGGAGGAAGTCCCCGTCGTTAGGGCGACCCATGCCGACGTTCGCCCGGAAGTGCTCGGTGGGTATTCTCTTGCCTTGTTCTTTGTTGCAGTGATGTTGGGGTGACCCAACTGTAGATGACCCACCTCATGTAGATGTACTTAGGCTGACGCGTATGGGTTTCATTCCAGTTGATGCGCCAGAGATTCTGATACGACTCAGATGCTCATATTGGGCTTCTAAGTCCTTTTTGCTAACTTTTCTTTGACTCTGTTGCAGTACCCATGTCAAAGACGGAGGCACTCGTGAAGGAAGAGATACTGTCTCCGTTCGTCAAACAAGAGCCGGTGACTGTTAAGGAGGAGGTGTTACCAAAGGTCGAGGTCAAGGAAGAACCGATGACCATCAGGGAAGAGATTGCTCCCAAGATTGAAGTTAAGGAGGAGCCACCGTCAGAGAGTAGTAGCATTGGGACTGACCCTCTTGTCCCTACAGAAGACCTCAACCAGATTGAGCTTTCGTATGCAAAGTGGCTGAGAGAATGGTACATGTCTCAACGCAACTATGATCCCTGGCTGTGAGGATTCATCGTCTGACTTGCAGTTTTTACTGAGGCCGAAGTCAATTTTTCTTTTTATTGAATATTAAATATTTGTGTTTAAATATTGAATATTTGTGCATTTTGTGTGAACAATTTGAATGCTTGGGATTATTTGTGTGTTTTGTGTGTTTATTTGTGTGTTGGAATTGTTTGTGTGTTTTGTATATTGGAATTATGTATATTGGAATTGCTTGGGATTATTTGTGTGTTTTGTATATTAGAATTGTGTATATTAGGAAAGCCTATTTTTATGCTATTTTTTTCAAAAAATTCCCAGCTACCGACGGACTGGCGACCAATTACCGACGGACTATCCGTCGCTAACTGGGGAATTCCCAGTTAGCGACGGATGTGCGACTAAAAGCTGACGGGTTATTACGTCGGTATGCCGTCGCTAGTAGACGGTAAAGCACACAATGTTCTGTCGGATATTGGCGACGAATAATCCGTCACTATAAGACCGACCGATTGGCGACGGTCTAGCGACGACTCACGACGGAATAACGATGGATTATCCGTCGCCAATGTTCTAAAAATATTAATAATTCACAGAACCGGGTCGACGGATGTTCCGTCGGTATTCCGTCGCGAATTCGTTAAAACGTAGCAACCATTCGCGACTGATTGGCGACGAAATTTGCGTATCAGAAACTCCCTGATACGTATTTACTGACCAAAAAGTGACCGATATGTCCATCGGTAAGTGATACGTCATTACTTCTTTTGATACATGATTTGACGATAATCCATCGGCGAGTCGTCGTAAACTGCACGAGTATGGTTGACGGCAGTCCGTCGCTAATTCGTCGTCGGACGACAACTTGCCGACGGATTGTAGTTAGCGACGAGGCTTTTCCCGACGACCTTTTTTAACCAATATCCGTCGACCATCCGTCGGTAATTACATTTACCGACAGATTTTTGACGGATATAGCCATCGCTAAATTGATGAATTTTTGTAGTGTGACCAACATAGCCGAACCCCCCACTCCACCAAAACCAATGTTTTCTCGAATTTTGCACCATCCACCACCATTCTCGCGACCCCTTCGACGTTCTCTTCCACCCTAGAAATGGTAGGAGTAATCTTGCGGCCATTAGTGAGGTGCACGACGCGCTACTTGGGCCGAAACTCCTCCGAATCGAAATCTGAACATCACAACAGGTTAGTCAACTTCTAGATGAGGTTTTATCTATATTTTCTCATCCAATTCACCTCAAACCAAAACTAAAAGTTTACCTATATGTGTCTACTTCAATATGTGATTGCTGGATTACACAGTTCCAAGCAGTTTGCCCGCGCCGATTCTATGACAAGGTGTTTAGAATCGACGAGTTCTGTTACGAGCAATTTTTTGCCTACCTAAGTTCAGTTTTGATCCTTCTAATATATTTATTCAGAAACTAGACGTTGATAGCTTTCCAACACATATCTATTTGTTAGTTTTTAAGATAGTTACTATTATTAAAAATTCGTGACATTTGTTGTAACATCAAACTCCGAAAAATTCTATGTTATTTGTGTCGAAAAGTGGCAATACATCATAAAACTCTTTGAAACTATTTGTTTTGCAAGGTTTAATGTAAAAAACACACTTTTTAGCTAATTTTTGGGATTTTTTACAAAGTTTAATAATTTTAATTAATTACTATTTCGGGGTTAAATTATTAGATCGAATTGTGGTATCAATGTGTAGTATTAAAAAAATGTATAGTATTGACATAGGACCTATTATGGAAGAGTTCCACCGTTAAAAACATAATTTTGGTAGTATGTAGGTATTTATAAATAATTTTCAATTTTCAAATTTATTTTTATTATTTTAGTTATAAATTATTTTATGAGAGAAGTTGGTACTTATATGTTAGATAGTGTTGTATCAACATTATGGCGACTAGTAGACGTAAATTCTAATATAATTTATATATGGTAAGAAAATATAGAATATTAATAATAGTGTATTATTATATGTGATCTTGGAAGGAGTGACGAGGACACCGGAGTTGGTCAGGCCTACCCTCAAACAGCAAGTTACAGTACACTTGCCATAGTTTATATTGTTTTCTTTTTATTTCTTATTGTTTATTTGTTAGCATTGTATGAAATCGGATTGTCAATACTTAGTATCCATTTTATAGACGGGTACCGATGTCATGATGATAATACCGAGTATTGATATTAGGCAATGCGTGCATATTGACGTGTCCTTTGACACGATTGACCACAGAATACCGACACATTCATGATGCGAGATTTACATGACTATTCGTGGTATTGAACTTGTACTAGCATTCTAAAATTTTCTTTATTGTTTCTATTGTTATCGAGATGACTGTACAGACTTGACACTGCTAGACTATAGACATAGGATTGGGGAGAACTTTACTACAGTATCAGACCTATTGTCGTGTGGCCTGTTGTTTAGTGACCCTTTAGCTCTGTAGTAGAGTAGAGGATTATCACTGTCAAGAATTACCCCCAAAATACGTTACTGGAGACAATATCCTGCCGAGGTGCTTGTGAGCCTTAGTAGAGAGGTCTGGTATTCTAGGAGAGTTTCTCACTTGCATAGCACATAAACGGATATAGTAGATTGCCTTAGTTTATGTTTTTCATATCTGTACCTTGATATGTATATTATGTAACTTGCTAGTCCCATGAGGACCTAGAACTTTCCCAGGCTTAGACGTAGATGCGGACTACCCTGAGGTTTATGGTTCGGGAGATGAAACCGGAGATGTATCGACACAGGAGGACAAGATGGTGCCAGAAGATTTCTCGTGATCATGTCATTTCCATATTTAGGCTTGTTACATTATTTTATTTCATTTCATCAGACTAGTAGTTGATTATTACTTTGTTTCTTCTTATATGGTTTCGCGATGTCTTTTACCCGTACAGACATTGTTACTTTTACTGCTAGATATTTGCCAAATTATCATTATTGGACTAGATATCTTTGTGGACTATTACTCTGTAGATGTGATTAGATGTATACCTGTGGACTGTGTTGTGTTTATGGGATGTTATCATGATTTACAGCTTAAGTATTTTGCTAATAGGCTTGTTGTGTGGTTTGGCCCATTAGTGAAGTGTTGTTGGCATGTACTTGTATACTTGGTCCTACATATTTTGGGATTGGGACATTACATATTTTTGTGGTGGACCATGTAGGTCTACGTTAAATCACTTCGGTTACGTTACTGTGTCGACGTGAGCCTGCAATTGGAATAGGAAAGACACATAGGATCATCCACTTGCTTGATACTTTCTTGACTTCGTTTCGAACTCTCACATGACTGCTTAATATGCATCCAGTTTCATTATGTTCTACCGTAACCTTATTTATTCATGCTAGTAAGAAGAATCTTCGTAGTAGGTGTATCTTGCCCTTACTATCACATCTGGAAAGCGGGAGCACAGACACTAGAAGCCATAAGTGCAGGTGGAGTCTTCACGAATTGTGCGAAGTCGTGGTGATACCTAGGATAGTCGTACTACTGTGAACCTGCAACCGATTGAGGAATAGGACTTGAGGATACATCCACAAATAGGATTGTAGACTTCTCTAAGACTCTTTAGCATGAGTGCTTTAATGTTATCTTCTTTCTTAATATGATTGCTTCTGCGTTCTCCCTACTCGAGACTTGACTAAACTCTTCCCTGTTGACTTCTTGAGAAATTCTTCTTATTCCTTTCCGCTAAGTTGTTAGAAAGTGTCTTATTGATTGGTCTAAGAAAATTTTTGAAAATTTATATTTATCCTTGTAACGCGAAATCAAAGTTTTTGTAGCCAGAGAAATACTGGCGAGGCAGGACTTCAGATAACGGCATCATACCTATATATGTTTCGCAAATTCTGCTTGAACCATATCTTATACATGTTGACCTCTTCTCCTGTAATTTTGTAAAAGTTAAATTGGAAATATTTTATAGAATTATACAAGATAAGCTCAAGAACTTGTATTATTTGGCATGGCAGAAGCACATTACTGTCATCCATCGTATTATGGAACAAGAAAGTTATTTGCAGCCAGAAACACACTGGCGTGGCAGTAAGTTCACGTGACATAATCACAAAAATATATGGTTTTTGAGTTTTACCTAGACTACGTCATATGCATCTTGTTTGGCCTCATACCGTTCTTGGAAATAATTTGATAAGCCTTCCTTCTTTGCTTGACCCTACCGTTGTTTAAAGGTGGTATATTGGTTTGTTTGACCCATTCTTAGGTTCCAGTTACCTTATAATTATTAATGACTAAAATAGAAAACCTTATAGTATTATTATAGTGTATAATTAAGCTAGATTATTAGTGTAATTGTGATGTTGGGTAGCTAGAAATGGGTAAGTTTCTTAAAGATGGATCCTAAGATTATGAGTCGAGTATGAATACCTGGGTATCGAATGCTTCGAGTCCATTAGGATAATTGCTAGGAGTGAAATAACGTGTATCATTGAATAAGTTGATAATACTATACCTGCGATAGAATGGTACGACTACTGGTATTAGAATTCTTCTGTAGTAAACACTTTAATCCCTTTCTCTCCTTAGCTTATTTTTTTCGAGAAGCATCTTAGAGTTGTATTGGGAGTGTTGAGATGGAGAAGCTGTATGCCAAGCTCAATGTGTGAATTTTGCTTAGACAAGGTCTTATTTCTGGGCTATATCATTTCGAGAGAAGGACTTTCAGTTGATCCAAAAAATATAGCTATTGTGGAGTCTTGGCTGACCCCCATCTGTTGCAGAGGTTAGGAGTTTTCTTAGACCAGGTATTACCACAGGTTTGTAGAGAATTTCTCACGGATTGCAGAGCCGATAACATGGTTGACGCGTAAGGATCAAGAGTTTCAGTGGACAGAAGACTGTCAGAATTTTTTTAAGGAATTGAAGAAGCGGTTGACCTCAGCACCTATTTTGACGCTTCCTTCTGGATCGGAAGGACTCATTTTATATAATGATGCGTCAAGTAGTAGACTTGGATGTGTTTTGATGCAACTCATAAAGGTCATAGCCTACGTATTCAGGCAATGGAGGGTACATGAGAAGAATTACCCTACTCATGATTTAGAGTTAGCAGCAGTAATCTTTGCATTGGAGCTGTGGAGGCATTACTTGTACAGAGAGCGAGTGAAGATATTTACGGATCATAAGAGCTTGATGTATGTCTTCATGCAAAAGAGTTGAATATGAGACATAGGCGTTGGTTGGAGCTCATGATAGACTATGAGATAAATTTATAGTACCATCATGGCAAGGCGAACGTAGTAGAAGACACTTTGAGTAGGAAGCCTACTGCATATTTCTTGACAGCTCAGCCATAACTATTGGAGGATCTTCAAAAGCTTAGAGTAGAAGTCATCATGCCGGGACAACAAGGAGTACTTGCCAATGTTGAAGTACAGTCGTCACTTATGGATAGAATCAAGGCAACCTTGCCTACAGATGCAAGATTTCGAAGGCTATGAGAGATGATAGAGGCTGGAGAGCAGACATGACTACATATTCATGAGGATGAGACATTAAGGTACAAAAATTGCCTATATGTTCTGAATAGGGAGTTGAGGGAGGAGTTGATGAATGAAGCGCACAGTTCTATTTATTCTATTCATCCCAGGAATACTAAGATGTATCGGAACTGGAAGAACTACTATTGGTGGCATGGTATAAAGAGAGAGATTACACGTTTTGTAGCGAAGTGTTTGGTCTATCAGCAGGTGAAGACAGAGCATCCAAGGACCGCATGTATGTTGCAACCTCTTTCTATCCCTGAATAGAAGTGGGAGAACATTACTATGGATTTCGTTACTGGATTTCTGAGGAGTCCTATTGGAAAGGACATAGTTTGGGTGATTGTGGATAGACTCACAAAGTCGGCTCATTTTTTGTTGTTCAAAGTGGAACAGTCTACCGAGATATTAGCTGACTTGTACATAAGATAAATTATGAAACTTCATGGTATACCAGTTAGTATAGTCTCGGACAGGGACTCTAGATTCACATCACATTTCTGGAGGAGTATGCAGGAGAACTTGGGTATAAGGCTGAAGTTTAGCATGGCTTATCATCCACAGATGGATGGTCAGTCGGAGCGTACTATTCAGACCCTGAAAGACATATTGAGAGCGTGTATGTTGGACTTTAGAGGTTCTTGGTAGGACCACTTGCACTTGGTAGAATTCTCCTACAACAGTTACCAAGATAGTATACAGATGGCACCATATAAAGCACTGTATGGAAGGAAGTGTATATCACCAGTATGTTGGAGCATCGTTGATGAGCGATAAATACTTGGACCAGAGCTTGTGACGCATACAGTTAAGAAAGTGATGAGGATTCAGAATCATCTTCAAGCAGCTCAAGACCGGTTGAAGCATTGGGTCGATACGCACCGTCGACCCATCACTGGATGGAGTGCATGATGTGTTCCACATCTCACAGTTGAGGAGGTATGTGACAGATCCCAGTCATGTGGTCGATCACTCTGAGATCACTGTGGGACCAGTTTATCATCCGAAGAGCAGCCAGTTGGTATCTTGGATACGAGTGAGAAGACACTTAGAGGGCAGACGATTAGATTGGTTCAAGTTTCATGGAACTACCATTCTCCAAAAGAATCTACTTGGAAGCGAGAAGATTCCACGCGGAAGCATTATCCACATCTACTCACAAATTTTGGTAATAATTAGTTTAATTATTTATATGTTGTAGATTTTGTGCAATAGTATTATTTTAATTTCGTAGATAAAATTTTGTAAGGTGGGTAGGTTGTAAGCCCCCTGATTTTTAGAATTTATTTTTAATTAGTTTTATTTATTTTGTATGGATATTTAAATATTAAAATTATATTTTAAGTCAATAATGAATATAATAGTATATTATCGTAGCTTTGATTTTTCAAACACAAGTATTGATTTCTCAAATCCAATTCCATATTTGAATTCTAGACACGTTCACCTTCAAGTTGATATACCATGTCTCGTCTAATATATTTTCCAACATTATTTTGACTTCCCACAACTTGTAACGCCCCAGTCTCATTTATATTAGGACTAGGAACATTTCATGCCAGCTATATATATATATATACAGAAATATAATCCAATATAAGGATAATCCCGATATATACATAAGCTGTAAATGTTAATATAATAATAAATGTCTCAGGCAGTCTATCTCATCCACAACAAATATGATAATAAATCTACTAGTAAAAAATAATAGTCAATGTGAAGATAGTGGGATGGAGACAGATCTACTACCAAACAACTATAATGTAAGTCTGTAAAAGTAAGGTAGCTGTCTACACAAAATGATAAATGTCTCCAATACTAAGATATGATCAGGGCTGATCAATAGGGTACATCTCCTCGTTAGCATAAACCATCTCCAGAGATGATCTATACTCCTGAGGATAATCCTGATCATCTATACCTGGAGAAATCACCAGGTCCTCAAAGGGACACAACAAGAAACATACAGCATGCCAAATATACTGAATGTAAGTAAACCACGCGGGTCCTCTTAACCATTCTAAATGAAATGCAGTTTAAGAACAAACCTCTGACGCGTGGGCACTCTGGCTACTAAATAGGATATGGCATAATTTCTCGCTTGGAATCAGGGGCCTCAGCACATAACGTTCCTCAGAACGACAGTAACAAACTTGAGAGGGTCATCTCACACCGTATCTCTAGCGGAGCTTCTAGGTTACGAAAAAAAGTGCAACGTGGCCCATACATTAAGGAACTGTCCTCCCTACTCCCATGTCTATTCATGTCATGTCCATGATACGTATGATTATCTAATAACTGCTAAGTCCACTAATCATGCATATACTATCAGCAGTTATATCCTAACCGTCGCACGTTCCATACGTAACAGAGGCCAGCCGAATACGCAAGATCGTGTCCTACATAAGACTCATAACTCGTGGTATACATGTGTCAAGGCCATAGGAGATATGCCAATATCTTACATCAATGGGGTGGTCAACTATATTAGTCAATACAATTAAATAAACAACTAGAAAAGTAAACAACTAAAAATAGCCGTTTGCACCCAAGTATAACTTGGACGCATAGTATGATAAAACTAAACAGTAAATAAATACAAAAATAAATAACAGTAATAAAGAACAGTAAATTATGGCAAGGTTTCTTGCCTGGAGTGGTGTGAAGAATCGACAAGTCCTGTGACTCAAATTGTTCGAAAGCAAGGCTGTGAACGTCAACTCTCGCAAACGTCTCCAGATGCTGAAACAAACATCATAAACATTTTTGTCATAAAATAAATATCTAAGATTGCCTAACCAAAAGTCCAATTTTGGACACAGGGACAAAATCATAATTTTGGGTCAATTCAGTATCTGCCGTTAGACCCGCTTTGCACCAAAAAGCGTGACAGAACTAATATCTCTAAAAGTCATAAAATTATGTCTATGAGTCCGGTTTGACGATACTAACCCAACCATATGTCCAAATTTGGATTCCGGTGGACTGTGCACAAATTCGTCCGTTGGATCGGGTTGCGAGACCGCCAAATTAGCTTTCCGGTCAACTTTCTCAGAATCGAACCATACTTGGCTCACATGACCAAAAAATGTTCTAAATCCAATGGCGTGAGTTTCGTCTCAGTCCGATGAACAGTTTTAAATTGGACACGAAGTTTGCAAAACGTCGATACGGGAGACTTTTGATAGATACGGTTTGATTTTGTCGCGCACACACAACGAAATTGAGTTCTGTCAAATCCCACACGTCGACAACATCCATATGCGTCTTTCGATGCTCATGGATTACGACCATGTCGCCCAATTTTTCGGGACGTACGTCGTATCGAGAAATTTTTCTAAAATTTTAGTTTTTGAAATATAATTTTTTGGTATTTTGGAAATGATTTTAAACAGAATATAAACAACTATTAAATATAAAAATTGGGTAATGATGCCCTATATGTTGTCAACGAATGCCTTCAAATAGAATTTAAAAATCGTGCATGAATTGGAAGAAAACAATGTTCAAAGTTGGGTAGTTGGACTAATTTCTGACAGTTCTGAAATATGGTTTTTTGTCAACTTTGGATCGATTTTGGAATCAATCTAGGAAATCTAAATTAATTATATTTGAAGGGAGTCCTAGAGGGTCATGTAGGCTCTCTGTAACATTTTACAGTTCACAAAATGAACAATTATGCAGAGAGAAAGAGGGCAGAGAATAAGGGTTCCTTGATGTGTGTTGCTGTTGTTGTGGGACGGGTTTTGGGTACATTTTTTCGACGATCACCGACGTTGTGGTGGTCGTCGACAGTCGGGAAGGGGCGTCGGAGTGTCGTAAGTGTCTGGGGTGGTTAGGCTCAGTCGAACAGTCGAGGGAGGGAAGAAATAGGTTTAAAAAAGGAGCGACGAGGGGTTGTGTTCACTCACAGGGGGTCTATTCCTCTTGGAGAAGTGCATGTCGTGAGTTTTTTAATTTCTTACGAGAAATTGACAACTCACGAGAAATTCAATATATATATATATATATATATATATATATATATATATATATATATATATATATATATATATATATATATATATATATATATATATATATATATATGAAAAATACTAAAAAGAATTCCAAATAAATTCTAAAAAAATCTCGAAAATTTCTAAAAATATTTTTATAAAATTTATAACGTTATGATATACATTTCATCATAAATGTACATAATGTAACCATTGACCGCTATGAGGACTAAATCAAAATAATTATATTAATAAATAGAAAAACATTAAAAATAAATAAAATATGGTTTTTATATAAAATAAAAAAATTGAAAATTGTAAGGGTTTACATTCTACCCAACTTTAGAGAAAAATCCATCCTCAAAATTTAAATAAATGCACTAACTACGGAATGCATTTAATGCTATGTGGTAGTAAAAACAATTTATTGGAAAAATCATACCTTGATTCAAGAATAGATAAGGAAAACGGTTACGTACGTCATCCTCGCGCTCCCAAGTAGATTCACCTGGAAAGTGGTGCTTCCATGAAACACGAACCAAAGGTATAGGCTGGTTGCATAATACTTTCACCCTACGATCAAGGATCTCTACCGGCTGCTCCTGGTATGATAAGCTTGGGCCAACTGTAATCTATGAGTGATCAAGGACATGACTTCTATCTGCAGCATATCTTTTTAGCTTCGATACATGAAAGACATCATGTACCCTTTCTAGTGATGGTGGCAGTGCCAACCTGTGGGCAAGTTCACCTACTCGCTCTAAGATGTCAAATGACGCAATATATCTCGGGCTTAGTTTGCCAAGACCTTCGAAATGAATCGTGCCTCTAGTGGGTGATATCTTCAAGAAAACATGATCGTCTTCCTTAAACTCCAAAGGACGACGATGAACATCTGCCTACTACTTCTGTCTATCTTGCACTCCTCGCAGGTGGCCTTCTATCTTCTTTACCGTCTCTACTGTGCTAACTACCAGCTCTGGCCCCAAAATCTGTCACTCTCCTACGTCGCTCCAACAAACAGGAGACCGACACTTTCTACCATACAAAGCATCAAACGGAGCCATATGAATGCTCGCTTTAAAGCTATTATTGTAAGAAAACTCAACAAGATGAAGATGGTCTTCCCATGATCCACCGAAGTCGAACATACATGCCCTCAATATATCTTCTAGTGTCTGAATAGTACGCTCTGACTGTCCATCAGTCTGAGGATGATAAGCCGTACTAAACGTCAAACAATTACCCAAGCTTTCCTGTATGCTTCTCCAAAATGAGACATGAATCTTGAATCCTGGTCCGATACAATACTAACTGGAACACCATGTAACTTCACGATATGCTTCATATACATATCAGCTAATGCTTCAGCGGATTGGCTCACTCTGAAGGGTAAGAAATAGGCTGAATTGGTGAGTCTATCCACAATCACCCATACCGCATCTCGTCCAATGGGACTCTTTGGGAATCCCATGACAAAATCCGTAGTGAAATGCTCCCACTTTTACTCAGAAATAGTAAGCGGCTGCAACAAACCGGCTGACCTCTGGTGCTCTGCCTTCACCTGCTGACACACCAAACACTTGGCGACAAAATAAGCTATCTCACGCTTCATCCCATGCCACCAATAGTGTTGTCGCAAGACTCGGTACATCTTAGTCCCTCTTGGATGTATAGAATATATCGAACTATACGTTTCTGCCATTAGCTCCTGCTGAATCTCTCTATTGGGAACATATAGACGGTTTCCATATCTTATTGTCCCATCCCCATGGATGTATAATCCTGTCTGCTCTTCGACTTCGGTCCTTTCCTTAAGCCTTCGGAATCTAGTGTCGGTGGGCAATGCTGCTTTGATCCTGTCGACTAGAGAAGACTATACATGAAGATTAGCTAGGCTGCCATCAACTCTAGGTAGTACCACTTCTATTCCAAGCTCATGTCACTACAAGAAAAATAGCTTTTTCTTGACGGGTTTTTCTTGTCACCAAAGGATTTAGTTGATGGTTTACCTTCCGTCAGCTAGGCCATTGTCAGCAAAAGTTCCCACTTTAGTTGACGGTTGCTGAACGACTTTAGTTGACGAGTTTTAGCAGCTAACTAAAATTGCTTTAGTTGATGGATTTTAGCAGTCAACTAAATCCAGTTTTAGACCGTCAATATTGTGTATACTTTTTCTAATGCTGGCCTAGTTGACGGTTAATGGTCGTCAACATGGATTCTTTTTTTGTTGACGTTTCTTAGCCGTCAAGAGACCCTGTTTATTAATTTCATTTACGTTGCCGATGTTACGAGATCCATGCATAATATCAAATCCAGAAATGCATAATATAAATTCTAGAATCTCTCACAAATATCAAATAATTTACAAGCATATTTTATATTAACAAAACAAATATGTTCTTATATTCAACCACCAGTTCTTTTGTTCAGTTAACCAACAAAAAGATAAACTTTATTCGCAGATACACACTTGTACATGATATACACCAACCCCATTTTATATTAACTAATTCCACAGTAGAACAAAATACCCTTAACGAAAGCCCGCAGCTTTACAAATCAATATCGCAACCGAGCCCACAGCTTCACAAATATCATCGAAACTGAAGCCCGCAGCTTCACAAACCATCATTCATTGAGAATCCCATGTATCTAATTAATAACACATGATTAGTATTAGACTGGTATCAATAAACAAATATTTGAACAATGACTGATACAATATTATTGTTAGTATTGGACTAGTATAAATCACATATAGATTGAACAAAGAAATATTTGATACAGTATCATCAACAAGGACCGATTCAACAAGTGGGTGATGCAATAATATCCACTGACTGAAACATTCCCTTCTCATTTACCCAGTAAACTGAACTATTACTAAGAATGAGAAGTAGGGACTGAACTATATATAATTTGGGGACTGAACAGTGACTGATACAAGAAATTAGCAAACAAGAACTTAAATGTCTACTAACTGAAACATCCCTCCTTCTCATAAACCCATGATGACTAATACCATTGGTAATCCTCCCTTCACACATTTCAACAGTGAACAAAATCATGGACTGATACCATGATGACTGCTAGTATCAAAGTCCATTTGAATTACAAGTCAGAACTCTGATACTCACTGCTGCCACCCAATTGCAAGTCTGATTTGCAGAGATACTCTGATACCCACTGTGTCCACTCGAACTCTGATACTCATTGCTACTTACTACTTGTAGAGAATGATGATATGCAGAGATACTCTGATACTCACTGTGTCTACTAGTTTCAAGCATGTGAGCACTCTGATACTTTGATAAAGTATATGTATTTGTTTTCTAATATCGGGCACGGATATGAATAATGATATTGTTTGGAAATAGTCTCTCTGTATAATTGGACTAGACAACATGAACTTGACCTTTTTCATACCCTGGTAAGAGCCTCACATTAGTGGGATGCACTATTTAGATTATTGAACATATGTCAATATTTGACTAAATGGATAGGAATTCCTCAAATATGAATGGTTATTAGATAAGAAGACTACAAGAGAATTGAGTCTACCATATTCTTTTGAAGGTTTCAAGTATTATTCTCGTAATTAGGATACAAAGGTAACACCATATGCATATCTATATTTTAAATGGGTGGACAAAACATATATAAGTTGTATATGTTTACACCCTTATTTATAGTATACAGTTGTTTTTCTAATGCATTGAACCGAACATAGTGGTTTACATGTATTGGTGTAAGATAACTTAGTTGGTATATCAGGCTGCTACTAAAGAATCGTCAGAATTGCTTTCAGATTAGCAATCTTTTTTGTCTTGTTCTATTTATCAGATAGATATAGGACTATTGGATACACTCAACACATACGTGTATAGAAACATCCTCACTCATGAGCACACTACTCACACACACTTGCACAGAAAACACTCTCCATTACGTAGTCACACAACATGTATCCTGAACACAAGTATCCTGAACCTGAGTATCAGAGCTAATACTAGTATTGCTTGTAGTGGCTTAGTATCATGAGTATCAATATCAGCAAGTATCTTGAAACCAAAATAATGGCAGCGATGATACTTCACTACTAAACATTATCCTCATATTCAATAATGCATAAATTTGCAGCACATAATGACTGCAAATCCTAGATAAAGTCCAAAAATTACCTTCAGGAATAGCTAGGTCAAGAACGGTGATACATGATCCATCCACTCAATGCGAACATCATTAATCTCATCAAACCCGTACTCCTGCTTCTCATTGTACTGTTTGTAAATAGGAAGGAAAAAATATAAGTGATCGTAATATATTTTAAACATACATGCATGTTGATTAAGCAGAACATCACCTTAGGATTAAGCAAGCTTGGATCAATTGCGATCTCTTTTATATATCGCATCATGTGGTAACAACATTCGATAGCGCCACTTGTATTGGCGTCGATTCATAGAAAAACAAAGTCCTTACACACTTGCTCGTTTTTTATCCACATATTGACGATAGAGAAATATATTGTACCTGAATTGGTAACCAATTAAATCTAATTTTTTTAATTGGTCTCCACATTGAGCATGATACATAGCCGATTATGCAAATTAAAGTGGACAACAATATTTGTCATTATTAAAGCATATATCATTTACTATAGCTGTGCGAAGATTTGGGACAATCTGCAGTGTGTATCTCAGGTGTACAACAATGTGTAGAAATCAGAGTTCAGCCTCGTTGAAAGTGACAATCTTCCTCGATCCGTCACTTCTTCTTTTAATTGTTCTCTCCATCATTATAGGCCATCTTATTCCTCTTTTGGAGGGGCCAGCTTCCACTTGGGTTGGGCTCTCTAGAAACCTGTGACAACAGAAATTAGTGAAGTATCAGAACCTAATTGTCAATCAAGAGCATAATTATCAGTAGCACTTAGAAGTTCAAAGGAGATTGTCCCATATATAGCTAAGTATCCGAATAATTAGCGATAGGTATGTTCCATATATATATATATATATATATATATATATGGAACATACCTATCGCTAATTATTCGGATACTTAGCTATATATGGGACAATCTCCTTTGAACTTCTAAGTGCTACTGATAATTAGCGATATGTATGTTCCATAGGTATGTTCCATATATATATATATATATATATATATATATATATATATATATATATACTAAGTATCCGAATAATTAGCAATAGGTATAATTAGCATATATATATATATATATATATATATATATATATATATATATATATATATATATATATATGGAACATACCTATGGAACATACCTATTGCTAATTATTCGGATACTTAGTATATATATATATATATATATATATATATATATATATATATATATATATATATATATATATATATATATATATATATATGGTTTGTGATATATCATTAGAGTATCATGAATTGTGTGGAGTATCAATTTGTACTGTTCTAAATATTTCTGTAAGCTTTGTCATGTTATATTCTAAATATATCATTAGAGTATCATGCCTAATTGTCAATCAAGACCGTGCTGGCCTCGGCTTGGCCACTGGGCAGCAGGATATTGTCCCATATACAGCTAAGTATCAGAACAATTATATATATATATATATATATATATATATATATATATATATATATATATATATATTTTTTATATATATATATATATATATATATATATATATATATATATATATATATATATATATATATATATATGGGACAATATATACATGGTCCCATATATTGCTATATATGTGTAATATGTATATATATATATATATATATATATATATATATATATATATATATATATATATATATATATAGCAATATATGGGACCATGTATATATTGTCCCATATATATATATATATATATATATATATATATATATATATATATTTATATATATATATATATATATATATATATATATATATATATATATATATTTTATGTATATATATATATTTTTATGTATATATATGTTGAAGTCGCCGGCAATGATCCACGGCACCTCACAGTTTCTGTAGAAAGGACCCAGCGCCTGCCAAAGGTCCGGGCGCAAACTCGCGAGGCAGCTAGCATAGACAACCGTGAAAGCCAATTCCGAACCCGAGTGCGGCTCTTTAATATAGCTGGAGATGAACTGTTTGTGTGTGTCCGAAACAATCAGGACGTCGATGTTGTCGTTCCACAATATCCATATGTATTTGTTCTCCTCGCCGCCCTGAAAATAATGCGGCACATGAAGCTCGGAAGCCAGAGTAGGAAGGTTGTCCCCGTCGGTCATCAGTTCAAGAATCGCGATGAGGTTAAGAGAGTGTTTTCGGTTGAGAGATGAGATAATTTCTGGTTTGTTTGTTCCTGATACCCCTAACGTTCCAAATGATGGCTTTAGACATTAAGGGATTCATGAGAGGGAGTGTTGGCCTCAGAAGAACGCCTGGTAAACCTTGGTACAACAGTAGTATTGGAGACTTCAGTTTTATTTCTGGTAGAGGGGGTAGTTTTTTCTCCTTACCAAGTCTTTTTCCTTTAGTGTTAGACTCCTTCTGAATCTTGTTAGCCTGACCCGCATCCTGATCTAGTTGCTTCTCCACACCTTTCTCTGGCCGAAGATCCTTCTCTGCTTGCTGAGCTTTGGAGACAAAATTCCTGTCTTCAACCCCCTTAACGATCACGTCGAGAATGTTAACTGCCTCCCACTGAAACTTGGCTCTATTCCTCTTCTCGTTGACGCCTTTCTCTGTCACCTGGATATTGTTTTTCTGCCCCTTAGCTTTAGCTGCCGCCATATCCGCTACAATTTGTCGATTGCTCTTCGCTTTGAAGGCTCTGATTAACTCTATTTCCTCATCCGGTGTCTCTTCCGGTTCCGAAGATTGTGCCCCTAGCAGTTGATCGCGGGTCATCCCACCGATTGGTTAATGCTCCTAGCACTGAATTCTTGAACGAAGGACGAGTCACTCGAAGTATCCGGGCCGATCTTCTCCCTGAGGGTGGAAGCCTGGCTGCACTCGACACTGTTCGACAACCGTTCCTGCTCCTCGCTCGGAGAATCACTGTCGTTCTCCTCCATATAAGTTGGGTCTAGCTAGCTGCCCTCATCCGAAGAGTCCGCCTGGCCAAAAGAATGATCCCCCGCTGCCCCCATTGAGTCCCGACTCGTAATATCCTTGCCTAAACTCGGATTGAGCGACCGCAACCCGTTGTCTTCCTCTTCATCAATAGGGTCTGAGCTTCTCATTTCGGTGTCCCTCACAATCCCAACACTCATTTTATTAACAACCTCCATGTTCTCTTTGTTCTGACTTTGACCGCAACCAGAAGGTGAGCCAATGTTGGTATCCTTGCTAAATTGTCTTGCCCCCCTAGCCTCATCATCACCCAGGTTATCTAAGCTAGGTTCAACATCACCTGTATCCTTTGCTAAGAGAGTTTGAAACTGATTAGAAATCTTAATGGACGACGTACCTGTGATAATAATTTTGTCGGACTGACTTTTGCCTTTGCTCGAATCCCAGGGCGTTTGAAAATGAGTGTGCTGGTTCGGCTTTCCCAGGATCGAAACAGCCTCCCCTAGGCCTGGAGGTGGCTGAGTCTTGTTGTTATTGTTCATAACTTTGGCCGTAGCTTGATTGGTCCGAGTTTTTCTTCGTAAGTCCGGGTTCGATTTATGGCAAAATTTAATATCGTGTCCCCGAAGGAGACAATGTTTACAATATTGGACATTAGTGTCGTACACCACAGGTTGAATGTGGACTTTGTTGCCTATAGTAACACTAATACTATGAGGTAACTCTTTAGAAATGTCTAATTCCATGCAAATTTTCACATAGTTGGCCTTGGTGAAGTTCCTAGTCTCCTCAGACAAAATAAGAAATTTTCCGAAGGAATTGGCTATCCGTTTGATTGCCGAGAGGACGAACAACTCCAGTAGGGGGGGTTAGGAAACGTAACCCAAACGGAAGCAATCGATTCCTCCTCCTTTAAATTGAAGTCAGGAGACCATTTCAAAATTTTGACCGGGTAGGACTCAATGTGCAGCAAGTTTTTAGTCCAAACAATTTTGTGATCCGCAGCACCAGATAGATGGAGGACAATGTTCCTAGCATCCATCGGTGCAACAGTGTAGCTGTCAAAAAGGCCCCATCTGGCAACGCATTCTTGGATGCGAGAAAGTTTTGGACATCCTGACGAGAATTTGAAAATCAGAGTATATAAGAATGGCATCACAAGAGACACCCCTTCCTGAGAGGAAAATTGGATGTTGATATCCTGACCTTCCTCCCAGTTCGTATGAGTGGGGTCAACAAGGTGCACGTCTCTTTTCTTGCTAATGGAATAGAGTAGTGTGCTGGCAAGAATAGCCAATACACCCTTGTACTTGCTATGGGTGTTGTGTGTTCTTATGAGAGGATAGGTCATGGACTTGACTGTAGCTGTTAGGGGTTTTATTAGATAGTATTATAAGGCTATTTTTTGTACAAATGAATTACTAATTAATTGGTGATTATATCAAATATTTTAGGGGTCTTTATGAGTTAGGATTTTTTTTATTAAATAATAATTAATTAGTTTAAATATTATTCTCTAGGTCATCTCGATACTTTGGACTCATTGGACTTGGACATTGGACTAGCTCTACCTGTTCAGCGACCTGAGCCAGACAAGTGTACCTTGTCATTCTTGTACTTCAGATTTCAATAGTAGCATTTAAATATTACTTCCATTTTTGTTAATTGCAACATCTAGTGCCGTGTTCGGTACGTCGCGTCTGAATCACATTCGGGTGCCGATGGATGTTAGCGTCATCGTGTATCGATATTATATATTCTTTTCGTTACCGTGATAATTCGTTGTGGGGTATATCAGACCCTAGGACATGCTCATGGATACTACATACTGACGGATTTTCGTACTTGATTACATCTTGCTTTACGGAAGCCCATGTTGATACTAGGACGATGACATAAGATTCTTACACTATTTATTATTATGACCCGATGTCCTAGCTAGAGGATCCGGTCGAGCATCTCGTGGATGCGATTCTTGAAGTCATATGGGAGGGGAGAACATACACCATGCGCTTAGACTACATTCCCATAGAGTATGTCGTTGCCTCATTACCAGAGCTTCGAGGTTTTTCATATATTTCCACAGCTTCCTTACCGAGATTGTGGGGTATTTCATAGTTGCTGGAGTGCCTATCAGGTCTCCGAGGTACACAGTGGCATCCCGCGTGTTCGATTGATGTTCTCAAATTGCATTTTCATTCTAGATTTGGTTATGTTAGATTCACCCACTTATTAGTCTTGCTTTACTTATCTATTCATTTCTTTACTGTCATACATTGGCCTATAGATTATGTACCTTGTTGTGTCCCGTTGAGGACCTGGTTTTCTCTCCAAATTTAGACGAAGAGGATTATCCAGAGGTCTACGGATCCGGGCTTATAACGGAAGCGTTTCCAGTTCCAAAGGACAAAGTTTACCCGACAGAGTAGCTTGATTCATTGGTAGATCTCTTCTTGATTTGACTTCATTATCTAGTTTAGCATGTCGTCAGATCTAGTTATCTTGTATTTCTTTTCACTCAATATTGTATCCATGGGATTGTTTCTGCAAGACCCTTTCATTTTAGTAATGTATTATGTTTCATTTACTGTTATTTGTATACTAATACTATTTTTTTTCGAGTCTATTCGGTAAGTATGATTATTTGGCTGCAGACTAGTATTTATATTTTTCTGTCTTATGTTTATGTTAGTTGGATTGAGATATAGAGTTGATGTAGTGATAGTTACACCAGTTTGAACAGCTTATACGTATTCTAGTCGGACTAGAGTCTGGTTGAATACGTAGCTTGCCAATGCCACGTGGCTCGGTCCCGCATATTTTGGGACTGGGACATGACACTTTTGGACACAAATAACATAGAACTTTTTGGAGTTTGATGTTACGACAAATGTCACAAATTTTTAAAACTAGCAAACTAACTCAAAACCTAACAAATAGATGCATTGGAAAGCTATCGATATCTAGCTTCTGAATAAAAAATTAGAAGGATCAAAACTGATCTTTGGTAGGCAAAAATTAATCGCAACATAACTCGTTGGTTCTGAATACCTTGTCGTAGAATCGACGTGGGTAAACCACTTGGAACTGTGTGATCCAGCGATCCGAGATTGAATTAGACATATAGAGGTAACTTCTAATTTTGGATTGAGGTGAATTGGTTGACAAAAAGTAGATTAAACCTCGTCTAGAAGTTGAGTAACCTGTTGTGATGTTCAGATTTTTATTCGGAAGAGTTTCAGCCCAAGTAGCATGTGGTGCACCTCTCTAATGGCTGCAAGATTGCTCATACATTTGCTAGGGTTGAAGAGAACGTCGAGGGTGTCACGAGAGTGGTGGTGGTTGGCATAAAATTTGAGAAAAAAATTGGTTTTCGTGGAGTGGGGGGTTCGACTATGGCGATCGGCCTTGGAGGGTTGGCTGCTCGTACAATAAGGGGATGATGGGGTATTGGCGGTTATGAGGGAGAGGGAGATGTTTAGGGTTTGATAAAAAAATTATTACAAGGGTTTGGACTTTGATTTGAACTAATTCGGGTAGAATTTGGCCTTCTAAAGTACTATACTAATGGTAATAGATTTCCTACTTTAGAGGGTTGTTTGACCAAGTCAAAGATATAGGGAATATTGCACATGGCTGTAATTTAATCTCTAAAATTCAATTAATATATGTCTACTTGGTTTTGGTAATCCTAGTGAGGCTCTAACTAGTAGGGTTGACAAGGTTAGGGTCCGAGTAGAATTTCTAGTCAAACTGGACCCAAAATTAATTTAATGAGTCTTTGTTTGCCATCGAAATTGCGACAAGGTTTTGTTGACTAAAACTTTGGTATTTCAATTACAAACAGAACAATATACAATGTAGGACTTAGATGTAGTCCTAGGAGTACACTTTTGTTTTTATCTGGGAATTGTGTCGGTGAAGCGAGTGGTAATGCGTTGACTCCGTTGACGATCTGACGACGATCTTGAACTGTCTGAAGGTCTGGGTTGCTCTAGATGTCAGAGCGTTGCGAGGAGAAGGCGTTAAGTGTCTCTTCTGGCCTCTATGGATGTGCTTCCTCGGTGTATGTATGTCGTCCTTGTCTGTGTGTGTGATGAAGGAATGATCCTTTATTTATAGATAGGAGGCTGGCTGCTCATGCGTCATATGTCGGATGCGCCTGGACGTGGGAACGCCACGTGGCTGATGCTGGCGGGGGCGCATGGTGTCACGACCGCACCCTGATCAGGGGCACAAGCACGTGGTTAGTCCAGCCTACGTCGCAGAATCGGCGATAGAACGCTGTATAGGTCGTCTACAAAAATATACTAAATAGTATAAAGGTACCTGTACAGTATATACACTCCGAATGGAGGGACATAGCAATACAGTCTTAATCACAAGAACAAACTAGGATAGAGATAACACGAAATGGAAATATGATAGATGTGAAAACGAAAAATGAGTTCAACATCCAACACAGCTAGAGAGAAAACGGTCACGACCGCACCCGCTTTTCGGATACGAGACGTGTCCAAGCCAGCCTACGCCGCAGAGTCGGCGGTAGTAGTTTAAGAACGCTGTCAAGCCGCAAGAAATAAATGCTCAAGAAATAAATTTGCTGCTCATTCACATTTCTAAATTTGTTACAACATTTATAATTAAGAAAATACAAGAATTTACAATAAATGAAATTGATACATGCTATCATTTCTAGGTTGACTTCAGCATACCCAAGCGTTCCAATGCTAACAGTGATCGCGGCTAACCTGAAAAATGTTGGTTTCCAGTCAAGAATGGAACAAGCACACAAACTGACGACAATACGAGAACACAATAGAATTAACAACACATGAAAAATAATATATGAGATATGAAAAACTGGAAGATAACTGATGACATAGCACGATAGAGAAGTAAAGGGAAAATAAATAAAAGACATCTACCTAGGTAGTGTGAAATATCCTTTTCGATATGTGAACGGCTAGGGGGTAAATCCGGCACACTGCACGTGTCGTGTGTAGCGGCTATTATTCAAGAATAGACTCATGGGATAGTTCTGGGTAGTTCACATGTTTACTTAGATATTTCCCCTCCCGACTACTCCGTGTGACGAGCGTGTCAACAAGCAGCAAGATATATGTATAGACATGAAATGAAAAGACTACTATGAATCGGAAAGTAATCAAAAGTGCACTTGCCTGAGGTCCTTAGCTGGAGAAATCAATAATAATATACCACTCAACGAGCCACAATCAATCAACACATGCAGAAGTCTTCGGATGCTGAAATAAATAGTACCAACGTTCTCAGAATAGTCCAATTAGCTAGGATTGTCTGTCCTTAAGTCCAATTCTGGATACAGGGGCAAACGGTAATTTTGGACAAAAACGATGTCCGCCGTTGGACCCGCTTTGCACCGAAAAGCGTGCCAGAGTCAACGGTCTCTAAAGTCGTCAAACTACATGTCTAAGGATCAGTTTTCCGATACGAACCCAACCGTATGTCCAGAGTTGGATTCCGGCGCGCCGTGCAAAAAATTGTCCGTTGAGTAAGACGTGGGGCCCGCAAAACGGCATTCCGATTCCATTTGTCTCAGAATTGGACCAAACTTGGCATAAGGACCAGAAAAATGATACGGTCCTGTTGGCGCAAGTTTCATCTAGATCTGACGAGCGTGCACGAAGTAATTAGGAAATTGCACAGAGGTCGATACGGTAAATTTCGACGGATAGTATCAAATTCGTCGCGCACACGCGACCAATTTGAATTCGTCAAAAAGACCACACGACCACGAAGTCGTTACGCACCTTTGATGCTTTCGGTTGCGGCCACATCGCCCGAAATGGCGGGACGGTTGTGGTATCGGAGGATTTTTCACGTTTTCTACTGTTTCGAAAAAAATTTTTCGGATTTTCAAGAATGGATAAATCTGTACATGGTTTATGAAATTCAGAACTACGAAACAATTTTCGATCCCTATATGTGTTTAAAAATGTGTTCAATTTGTTTCTCAAATCTGTCGATCGCTCGACAGGAAATAGGCTTCCAAATCGGTGTTTTAATATCGAAAACGTTCTGTTTCGGACAGGTTTTCGTCAAACTTTGGTTCGATTTTCTGGCCGATCTAGCGCATCTACACATAAAGTAATTGAAAGAAAGTAAAGGCGTATATTGGCTTCGTACCAGAGTTGGAAGATCGAGAACGGTCGAGAGACGAGGCGGGAAACTCGTCTTGAAGTCAAGCTTTCGACAGCAACTTGCTGTGCCAACACGCGCAGTGCGCGCTGGCCGTGCGCGGTGGCATCCGGCCTGCCGGCGGCGGTGGCGGAGGCGCCTCACGGCCGCCTGGGTGGCGCGCCTGGGCCTGGGGTCGGGGCGAGGAGTTAGGGTTTGGGTTTTGGTGTCTCCCTCTGCTCTCGGCTCTCAATATATATAGATATATATATATATATATATATATATATATTATAGATATATATATATAAAGAAACAGATGCATGAAACCAAACCTAGGGGGCTCGGGACTGGAAAGTACTG
>JANAVB010007981.1:0-46689 GCA_029216955.1 Iris pallida
CCCCCCCCGCTTTCCCATCCACCCTCCTCCCCACGTCGCCTCTTCTTCACACCTCACTCCATTCCATAAACCCTAAAAAAAAAAGAACATGAGGAAGAAGCAGATGAAGAAAGAAGAAGGAGAAGATCAGAGGAGGAGCGCAGGAGGCGGTGGGAGGAGGGGGTATGGCGCGGGGCAGGGCGAGAGGCTGTGGGGAGGGGCAAGGGGTGGCAGCAACAGCGGCGACGCGGAGGCGGTGTGGAGGCGGGTATGGGTGCGGGCGGGACGAAGGCGATGGGAGAACACGGGGGCTGGCAGCGGCAGCAGCAGCGGCGGTGCAACGGCAGTAGCACGGCGGTGTGGTGGCGCGCGCAGCAGCATCAGCTCCGCCTCGCAGCGTGGCCGGAGATACGCCTCCCGCACCCCCCTCTCCCGCCTTATCGCGCGGCAGCAGCTGCGCCTCCCGCACCTTGCCGGTGGCGGCCGGAGAAGGGAGGGGCGGGGGGCGGAGGGGCGGCGGAGGGGCGGGGGGGGGGCGGCGACGGAGGGGAGCGGCGGTGGTGTTGTTGGTGAAGAGATGGTGGTGGAGGTGATGGTGATGGTGATGGTGAAGGTGAAGGTGACTGTGGTGGTGATGGTGATGATGAAGGTGGTGTTAGTGGTGGTGGTGGTGGTGGTGATGAGCGGGCAGCGGCGGGCGGGGGCGCGACAGCGGCGGGACGGGATACGGCAGCGGAGTGGGAGGGGGCATGATTTGGGCTTGGGTTTCAGAGGATATTTTTGTCCAAAATTATCGGTCAAACGTGACCGTCCATATTAGACGAATCCGTCAAAAGTGGGAGATGAATTACAATGTAAAGTGGTGGGGTGCACCTTAAATAAGCGTAAACAAAGTGGGGTGTCACTCAAATTTTCTCTAAATTTAAATCTTTTTATTGTTCCTCATGTTGAAAAGAAATATGTATTATTTAAATATATTTTTTAAAGACTTATTGATCTTTTATTTAAACTTTTTTGATCATTTGAGTTATATTTAAATTCTCTATTTCAATTATATTTAATAATTTTAATTATGAATCTTTTACAGAAACATGTTTATCCTCTTTTCTGTAAATTATACTTACTAATCCCAAATATAAATTCCAATAGTGCAGATTCAAAGTGACTCGTGTCCAAAGTACTGAATTAAGTAGGCCATTGGCCAATTATGATTTAACAATTGAAAAAGATGTGCAACTTTGAGTAGAAGAATTCCAAGGTAATGGTGAGGGCCACGTTTCTAAGTAGGTCACAAGTCTTTCATTAGTTAATGTTGCAAGGAAATATAGGTGGAATGCCTTATCATTAGTTAAAAACAAAATGGACCCACGTTGTGTCATTTTCACATGATTCAGGCATTCATGAACTTTTTGGTGCCATGAAAAGTATGTACTGTGGTGCAACGTTGTTGGTAGTGGTCAATTTGTTTGTATATATAAATGATATGATATTTATGGGTTTTTATTTATTTATTTATTAAAGACTGTTTTAAGGAAAATTTATATGTTTGTTTTCTAAGTCCCTTTTTTTTTTTTTAATAAAAGGAGGATTTTAGCAAGAGGTATAACATGTTTAGGCTACACAACTTCATGTAAAGGAATGTATATAAATGCATACTTGTCTAGATATCTTTTCTCTACAAACATAAACTAGAAATTCTATTTTGGTTATATTTATTGAAATTAACATTTTTTACGATTATAATGTGGCTGTAAAACGGCTCAAAAGTAAACCGTTTAAGCCGTATATATATCATCATTTATTAATTTAAAAATTAAAAAAAATTTAAATATTTTATAAATAACAATGTGGAGAATCGAGCTCAACCAATAAAAAAGAACACCCACGTTAACAATATGAGTTAGAAAAAATATTTGAATATAATTAAATAATATAATTATTTTATATGTAATGCACATGTATCTACTAGTAAAGAATTAATATTATTTGCAAAGAAACCACCGGTGGGTAGTCTAACCGTTTAAATTGATGTGAATTATTAGGATGGTACTGGATTTCAACTCCTGTTTCAATGCATAATATTGTTTTAAAAAAAAGCCTACTAAACTTGCAAAAGAAACAGTTGGAATGCTTTAGTGTTAGATTTAGGTTGTGCATAAGTTTGTACCAAAACTATAGCTTATCAAAAATGGTTATAAGTTGTATCTAAGTCTAAATCATAAGTTATCACAGTTGGTTGACCAAATATGTTTAATATTAATAACTAATGCTGAAAAAAGTGCTACTAAAAACAATTTTAGGAAGAAGAAGAAAAAATGAAGCAAACAAAATCCAGATTTTAAAAATTGGTATTTCTATTATCTTCCACTATACAATGAGGTTTCAAAACGGCTCACTTTTGAGCCGTCTAAGCCGTCATTATATCACGATCCATTTTACTTCTTTTTTTTAAATAAATTGTATAAAAAATTATTGAAAAAAATTAAATTTGTCAACATGGAAAATCGAACTCAACAAACAAGAAAAATAACTCGCACCTTAACCACATGAGTTAGAGATATTTGATTATAATTGAATAATATTCTTATTATACGTTATTATACGTGCAAAGCACGTACATTTACTAGTATGATAAAAGAGAGTCGTCTCTATCTGTATTAAGAAGGTATTTTCTACCAAATTTTTAAATGACAAAGGATGGTCATGATAATAGCATCTAACTATATCCAAGGATTAGTATATGTATGTCAAATTATCCTTTCCTTTAATATGATTGAATTGTTAGTGGCAAATACTTTCTTTTAATATGATTGGATAATTGTATATCCATAAGTTTTAAGATAAGCATTTTTGGAATAAAACTTAGTTTGAATATCAAAAATTAAATTTCAGTATCATTTACTAAGAGACTTGGTTTTATGTCCTACTGTTATAGCTGTATTCTCTTTCTAATATCAATGTCAATGAAAATTATCTTTGGCCAACTTTATCTCTCCATATTATCATTTTTTTTATAGGTTTGTAGTCTTGGGACATGCATATAAAAATATCCAAATTTAGAACCTATGTCAATTTTTTCAAAAAAAACCTTTGGGATTAAGGTTATTGTAGACCTTGAAAAATAATAATAATAGGTGTGAAATTTTTAATTGTTTGATGGAGGTTTGATTAAGTCAGTTTTGATTTATTTAATTGAGTACAATAAAGATGAAATATCTCCAGCTAACAATGGAGGACACTTGAATGATTGTGCAGTGGATGTCTACAGAGACACCGTCCATGGAACATAGCCCATATAGTTGTCGTCTTAGAAAATTCATATGAGGTTGGCACGTGTGGGATTACGAAGGAATGTCATCATCATCTCCTCGGTCCCAAATTGCCACATGCATAATATTCCAAAGTTTCTAACACGTCATCGAAATTGAATAATCCCATTTCACAGCGTGAGAGCATAATTTGTGTAACGGTATAATAATAATAATACTAATAATCTAATATATATACTGAATTCGGGTGGCTCTTATGGTTATCGAAGAGAGATATAAGATCATGACTGGATGACAGTACGTATCGTTAGATATAGGACTGAAAATTGAACGAACGAGCTCGAATAAAGAGTGTTCAAATTTGGTTTGACTTAACTATCGAACGAGTTTGATTCGAGTTGAACTTGGACCGAGCCAAACACGAGTCAAATGCGAACGGTTTGAATCTTTTTACAGCCCTAGTAGTGAGTATTTATAGGACATATTGTATAGACTATCACACTGTTTCTCTCAAGTTGTAAAGACTTTTTTTATTGAATTACTTATGCTTTTTACATCATAAATTTACTATCATATAAAGAACAAAAAATGAGTAAATTTTTTAAGACAAAATATATTTCTATCTATTAAAAAAGCATAACATATAAAAAAATGTCATAATATGAGAAACCGAGCCGAGCTCGAACCTGTTTGCGAACAAGATCGATCGAACAACCTATGGTCGAACTCAATGTCGATTAATCCATGAACGAGCTTAAACCGAGCTTGGACCGAGCCGAACACAAGCCGAATGCGAGCGGTTTGAATTGTTTTACGGCCCTAGTTAGATATCTCAAAATATATATATATATATATATATAATAATCTGATATATTTTAAAATTGCACCCAAAGTACATAAGACGAGCTTGATTTCGGTGGTTCTAAGATCAAACTCCAACGTAACACATTTAATTAGCTTTTCAGCAAAATATGAAAAGTTTGTACTACACAACTCCAGCCAAACGGAAGTTGTCTAAGCTAAAATTAGCTTCTATAAGTTGGCTCTTGAAATCAAGCAAACTAAATAGCTAGCCACTCAATATGAAAACACATTAAATATTATTATTTTTATATTTTGGTAATAATAATTTATGAGTTTAATGTTTTTATTATTAAATAATTATGGTTAGCTAGCTAGCCATTTAGCTAGTATGGTTTGTATATTTTATTTCTATAAATTTTGACTCCAAACTAGCTAAATTTAGCTTAGTAAAGCAAGATTATGGTTGTAGTTGCTCTAACTATGTCAAGTTCCTTCCACTCAAGACACCAAAAATCTTATCTACAAGTATCAAGTTCCATGCAGTATTATTTAGTTGCAAACCATATTAACTGATAGGAGTATTTCCAAAAAGAGGGAGTGTCACGAGTAAAACAAATCAGTCTTTTCCCAACATACATCATCTAAAGATGTATTACAATAAGTCAATAAGTTTAAAAAGATTAGCACTAAATTATAACAATTAAAAAAAACTAATTTATCAAGAGATGCCAGAGATACGGGACGATATATCAAGGAGTGCCGAGAGGCACGAAAAATTTCTAATGTTAAGATATGGCACCCAATTTCTAGCAATGGAAATTGTATTACATCCTACCTGTAAACTTTTTATGAAAATTCTCCATCCATGCTAACCATGTTCAGAGTACAGCCCTGCCCATCTCTACTCTTATAAATAGGCTTCAAAAATGATCAGAAGCCTAATAAACAACAGACAACTACAATTTCATGAATAAGTCAGAAGCAACATAAAAGGCTAAAAGGTTCAGATTATATAAGACTGGCCTTGATATGATCCCCAGCCATGAAAGAAAAAGACTGCCTCGATACATTTAGAGTCCTATAAGAAAGATCGGTACTGAAAGACGGACTACAATATCTACAAATTTACAATCGGATTCTGCTGATGAACTCCAAAAACAGCTGTCGGAAGCTTTCAAGCAGCAAGACGATCCCAAATTCTACAACATATACACTAGTCCTGGAAGATGGACAACAATACCGATTAAGCTTGGGTGTGTATGTTGAGAAGGAGATGAATTGAGATGATTGATCAAGCAATTCCTGCAACAGAAAGATTACCAAACTGGGACATATTGAAGTTTTACCAGAGCAAATTGTAAAGATCTCTGGGGATTCCCAAAGTTGCACCAGCCATGGCGAATCACCTGTAAGCAAAAGACCGGAAAAGAACTCAAATTACATTAGCCTAAGAATATTTTGCAAGTAAATGTCTAGCGCAAATAAGAAGAAAATACTTTTTAACTATTGAGCTCCAACAAGTATGGAATTTAAACAACTGTTCTTATTCTCCTTCATCAGTTATATTGTGTTATGTACAATCAGGTCAGGTTATTATACAATTTCAAGAGGCTCTTTTTAATATGACATCTGCCAATATCCAAGCCATTTAGCATCAGAATGGGGTTACAGTCGCATGGACGCTCCAAAATATATAATCCGCACGAGAAGGACACTCCAGAATGTACTTGGAGTCTTGGACAATCCAACATCAATGGTGTGAAGTGCTGCCATGTCCCTATCACGATGTACTATGCATGTGCAACATAGGCCAGACAGAGAGAGCTTCTTCCAGTAGATCTATGGATGGATTGGGAAAACTCATCACAACCAATTGTCAACTGATGTTTGTTGATGACAGTGTTAATTGATGAGGATACAAGAGGGATAATTTCCACAATAGAGTCGTGGAAATAAATTTTGGTGTCAAAATGTTTTAAGAAAATTAGTAGGATAAAACCAATGTGCATGAAATGTAAACTCTATTTAAAATAACTGAGGAAGCAATCCATATTGATGGTCAGAGATACCTAAGAATGACAGTTTTAATATTTATGATCAATCGTTCATCATGCCGTTCACCATGAAGGAGAGGTTGGCAACATAGGCCAGACAGAGAGAACTTCTTCCAGTAGATCTATGGATGGATTGGGAAAACTTATCACAACCAATTGTCAACTGATGTTTGTTGATGACAGTGTTGAGGATACAAGAGGGATATTTCACAAGGGTTGTCGGTGGTGGAAAAAACTTTGGTGTCAAAATGTTTTAGAAAATTAGTAGGATAAACCAATGTGCATGAAATGTAAACTCTATTTAAAATAACTGAGGGAGCAATCCATATTGATTGTTAAGAGATACCTAAGAATGACAGTTTTTAATATTTATGATCAATCGTTCATCATGCCGTTCACCATGAAGGAGAGGTTGGGAAGGATATTGTTCATAGAATTAAATCAGGATGTTTGAAGTGGAGAGATATGGAGTGCTTTGTGATAGAAGGATACCCACGAAGTTGAAAGAAAAGTTCTAGAAGACAACTGTAAAACGAACCATGCATTATAGATAGAAGTTAAATGAGAAACATATCCAAAACATGGTGCAGTTAAAATAAGAACAAGAATGCTACATTGATGAGTAGTTAGTGATATGTTGAAAGAGAAGAAATCAATGTATTCCTGTAAAGTTGGAGATGGCGCTAATAGAGAATAAGCTGAGTAAACCTTGTTATGTGATTGGATGTGTAATGGAAACCAATTAATGAACCAAACTGCATTATTAGGAGAGAGGATATTAGCTAGGGAGATACTAGAACTAGGAGTAGGCCTAAATGAAGTTGGATCACGGCTTTCAATAAAAGATGTGTTTTATTGTTAATGTCACAAATGAGATGGTCCTTAAAAGAGCTGGGAAAAGGATTCAAATAATAATCCAAAAACTTGGGATATACGCTGTTTCCATGTTCTAGTTGTCAACTAACATTAATCACTCTCACTCAACAGATTGGTCAAGGACACTAATTGTAGAGAGGAATCTGTCATAAATTCTAGAATGACAGACACTTGGAAGGTAGGAAGACCTAACTTATTAGCTATATCATGTTAGGATCACACAGCCATGAAACGGCCTTCCAAATTCTCTATAGTAGTTGAGGGCCCAAAGCAAAATGCACAATAAAGCAACATGTATTCTGAATATAGAGTTGTCATATAAGAGGCCACTTTCTTCTGTGAGTGGACAGCAGGTAGTTGTGAAGATACTAGCATCACAGGCATTATATATACTGACCTTCTGTACAGAATCTTGATATCTTCTCTGAGAGCATTATTTTCTAAGAACCTGTCTTCAGTCCCTGTAACATCAACTGCTTCCAATTCAAAATCTCGTTGTCCACAGTACTCACTCCACTCAAACCACATCTTTGAAATCAGCTCCTTCCTAAAAGAGGTACCATGGTCTTCCTCCTCCTGGGATTCAGCAGCAACCAATCTGTAAACATATAGTTTCTTTTCTTGTCCAGGTCGGAAGGCACGCCCAATTGCTTGGCGAGTGACAGAAGGGTTGAGGTGGACATCCAAGATTAAGACTCGTGATGCACCAACAAGAGAGATGCCTTCTCCACAGGCCTTGATAGAACCAAAGAAAACCTTCGCTTCCGGAGAGTTGTTGAACTGCTCCATGGACCACTCCCTGTCCTCAGGACTAGAATCACCATAGATGACAAAAAATTCCTTCCTTAATCGCCATCCTTTTGTCTGTACAATTAACCTTTCCAAAAATTTAATGGTAGAAGGTACTGACTAAAAACAAGTACCTTCTCTCCAGAAGACTCAGCCATACATAGAAGATTCATGAAGAATTTCGCCTTCACACCATCTCTAACATCAATGGAACCTATGATTTTATCGACCTTTTGAATGTCGATGCTGGTGTCCTTGTCCCCAGAGGCATTTTCTTTAAGCTTCACCAGTTGAGGGTGCATATAGATAGCTTTCTCTATGGAGCTTTTCTTGAACTTTTCAAGCTTACCTAGCTTTCGTATACTCTCTTTCTGCTTCATGCCAAGGTTCAAAAGAACAGTGTAGTCAACCAAACCAGGGAGCTCGTCCAAGAAATCACCTTTGTAATAATGTAGGACATCTCTGGTCATGTCCCTGAGTTCTTGAATGACCGAGATTCTTCTCTTATAGTTATCATCGCTCCTCAAAGTCTCCTCCACCAGTTCACAGAAATAGGACTCACTATTACCCTTAGTTGACCTCCTACCAGATGGTACAAAGGCCATACTACGGATGCGCTTCATAGCGATTCGTGAAGGGTCGGACTTCATGAAGTTTGGACGTACAAGCTTCAAAATATTGAAAACTTCTTCTACATGATTCTGGAATAAGGTTCCTGAGAGAACAACTTTGCATGGGGTTCGAACCTTTGCAAGCGAACCGACCATGTCAGTATTATCATTTCTTGGATTGTGGCCTTCATCCAGAATGAGCAGAGTTGGGACCCTCAGAAGTTTCTCCTGACATGCGGCTGTCACATTGTTGCCAGCACCTTCACAAATGATATTGGAGAACTGCTTGTAGCCCAGAAGTAGAATGCTTCTATTCTCATGCCAATTGTTCAGAATTTCCAGCTGCTGTGACCTGTTATCGGCCTTCGAAGAGTAGAAGTCATACAGAGGGATGTCCTCCACTTGCCATCGTTGGAATTCTTTCCTCCATGTTGCCAAGATCCCCTTCGGAAGGACAACTAAGGGTCTTGCATTAGGATCCTTGGCCATGAAGCTCTGGATGAAGCTTATGAGCATAAACGTCTTTCCAGAACCTGGGGCATGAGCAAGAATACAACCACCAGGAGGATCTGCCAACAGGTTTTTTACTAAGAAATTGAAACCCTCTATCTGATGGGGCTTCATCTGTTTCATGTGCCTGGGGTGAATGGAAATATCAGCACCAATAAGCAAGTGTTCGGAGATTTTAGCTCCAGAAAGCTTTCCTACTCCATCTACATTGGAGTTCCGAGATTCACGCGCATAGGTTCTGGTTGACTGAGTTCCCTGATCGAAGACAAAAGAAACAGTTAACTGATTATATCACATGCTAATTGTTGTCTATTAAAACCCAAAGAAATGTCTAATACAACTCTCATATAGATTTTAGGAAAATTGTCTGGTCTTAGAATATAGAAGCAACCAAAATACTAACAATTTGTAAACATAGGATGAGAAATAAGACAATACGTGTAAATGAGCATATCTCAAATTTATGCAAGTAGAACACATAGACAAGTAAATATTACAGCATGATCAAATAAAGACACTGGATCCATAAACCAAAACAAGATGAAACATATCCTAATTTGACTTGGTTAAAGTATTCGAGTAGCAGACATGACATTGCTGAGATGGATGAGTGGCAACATATTAAAAGACATGACAGAAAATGAGTTTATTCGAGGGAAGTTGGAGGTAGCACCAATGGAGGATAAGATGGTTTGAAAATGTGCAACTGTGACCAATAGATAAACACCAGTCAAGATTGATAGAATTTTAGCTACTAAAAGAGTTAAATCTAAATGAGCTTGGATTACATCCATTAAATAGGATATGTAATTTTCCAATGTTAATGACCAGATGGCCCTTATGAACAGGATGGAAGAAATTGATTCATGCAGCCAACTACAAAAGTTCAGGAAAAAAGGCTTTCTTGTTGTAGCTCATGTATCTTATTATCTTAATCTAACGCTATCAAACATAAACTGAGGATCTCGAGATTCTCAACATTTATTGCATGAGCCTTCGAAACTCATTAAGTGTCATTCAATTATTAAACACATCAGAGTCGGCAAGTAAGAATTTCCACAATGCCAGTAAGTCCACCCACAATACACTTCAACAGAATCCCACACGAGGATTCAACCTCATCATCACCATCCAACCTTCTCCCTTCATAATGGGATCGGTAAGGATCATAAGAAATCTCCATACATATATGACAAAGTTTTATGACCGGTTGTCGACCTGGGTCAACCCTCTATGTTTGTGCCAAATTCCTAGCCAAGGTAGCTATGAGCACAAGAGGGCCATGCCAGAAAACCTAGATGGCAGTTGGCGGGACACAAGGATTCAACCTAACAATGTAAAAATATGACTGTGAAACTCTGCTCTCCTAGATGAATAAAATGATAGCAGGCTAGCCAGTTTAGATAGCCACTGAGTAATTTTATGACTTAATGAGTCATAAACAGGGCAGAAGAATCATATATATAGCAGCAGAAATATCAAATATCTACAACACATTCATTTACTATAATCCATCATAGTATGTATACTGGTTAATATGAGCATCACAGAATATCTTGACCAAAGATGGAATAAATATTTAAACTATGATAGTATACGACAAGCACAAAATCATCATGTGCTGCTAGTTACTTCAACTCTTTTAACACCCCCCCCCCCCCCCCCCCCCCCCCCCAAATACACACAATGAAAAAACAATAGAAAGAAAAAAGAATGAGAAATTAGCAACAATGGAGTGGTGACATAAAAGAGGCAAGTCTTGGTAAGGACCCAGGAAACCATGTCGGTGGTTCAAATCCCCATTGGGCGCACTATGCGCTTAATTAAAAATAGGGATGAACTGAGATATCCAAGTAGCGGTTGATTGACAGTAGGGCTTGGAGGAGTGGTGTACGCGGGCAGAGAGGATCGTGTGACTGACAGCACCTGGACAGATTGTGCGATGGAGATCAACCCGAGCGGTGATTGAGGAATGATGCATCAGACACATAAAAATCGACAATCGATGTGTAGAGAAATAGACCTGAGCCTAGGCTAGGGAGATTGATGTAATAAACAACCCGTGCTTAAGCAGGGTAGTTGTTTATATATATATATATATATATATATATATATATATATATATATATATATATATATATATATATATTTGAAAAAAGGGTAAATTTTATTCCAAATGTAACGCAATAATCTTACAACATACAATCATGGTGGGACTCCCACACTTCAGTTCACCATAGCATGTACATCGAATTCAATGTTATGGAGGATGCCTACAGGAGGGGTGATTAACCCCTCGAAGATACGACGGTTTCGTTCCCTCCATACATGCCAAACAGCGGCAGCCAGTCGGACTCTGGCGGTCCGGAATCAGTCCTGCCCTCTTCCTCTGCTATCTCGGAGCACAGAGATGATATCCCCAACCCCCTTTCCGGAATCACATCCACCCAACACCCTGCTTTGCTCAAACCAGATCTGCCAAGACATGTCACACTCAAAGAAGATGTGCCTTATAGATTCATTCTCTATACTGCATAGCACACACTTAGGGTCAGGGACCTAAACCCCAAAAGCACTAAAGTCGATCTCTCGTCAGAAGACGACCAAGAAGAAGCCGGTAAACACACAATTGCATCTTCCTTGCAAGTTCCTTACACCATACGAACTCATAGTCAATACTCAGAGAAAAAGTGCGCCTAACGAGATTATAGCAGCTCCAGAACTGTCCAGTCCCCGTAGAAACTCCAGGCGGGTCCCAGACCCATCGATCAGCTGACAATACTGGGTCCAAGGTGACTGCCCTGATAACCTCACCAAGCTCCTCGGTGTAGCGGTAAGACTCAGGGCTCCACTCTCCATCTCGGATAATCCGTTGGCAAGTTAGATCCCTTCTGTCCTCCTGATGCGACGGTGCTCCCCTGATCTCTAACAGAGATTGATGATCAAGACAAGGATCCCGCCAGAGGTCTGTGCCAGTCCTATCCTTCATGACCCTTCGGATTGCAGATTTGAGGACCCCCCTATGTCTCAATATAGTCTTGAAAGTGACTGAATGGTTATTGTCCATGGCACAGTCCCATAGGTTGCCATGTTTCACATATCTGTTATGTATCCAGTCAGCCCAGAGGGATCCCCTATTGATGAATCTTCATGCCAGCTTCAGCGCCGAGGCCTCCCTGATCTCCAACAATGACCGTAGCCCCACTCCTCCCTCCTTCCTAGGACGACAAAGCTGCTCCCAGGAGATCGCATGCATACCACCTCTCCATATGAAGTCTGCACAGATCCGCTCCGCATTTCTGATAGTGGCAATAGGAAGTAAGATGGATTGCAGCCAGAAATGGATCGCAGCTGATATCACCGATCTAACCAGCTCGATACGTCCTCCAAAGAATAAACCAGCAGCTTGCCATCCTTCAACCCTCCTCTGGGCGTACTCCACCAGACTATGGCAGTCATGTTCCCGCGCATAGTTGACTGTAAGAGGGACCCCTAGATACTTCACCGATATCAGTTTTTGCATGGAAGTAATAAATGATTTCTGTTGTGGGATAATAAAACTCTGGTATCAATTTTTGCATGGAAGTTTCAGTTTTCTCTCCCAAAAAGTATAGCAGTTTTTTCACCATTGTCAATATCTTTAAGCAAAACGAAAGCAATAGAATATATGGAATATGTCCAAATTCAAAAATGAAGGTTTCAAGCAATTAGCAAAAATGCGTATGATTGAAGAGCTTGTTATAGAAGGAAATGATCAATTAGTACAGAGAGACAGAAAAGAATCTGAAGAACTAAATATTTATATCAGACTATGCAAGCATTATGGGAAAGTTAGAAGAGATATAATATAAATGAGCACCATGAGGGGCTCTTAAGTACCTTTGTCCATTGGTAATCAAAGATTGTTTCGATACTTTTCTGCACAACTCCACAAACCAAACAAACAAGCCCCAGTTCGTCATTGAACTTGAAGGAATGGTTGCAGTCTTCTACTTCTTCATTTTGTACAGGAGCTAATCCATCTGTAGGTGTAGCATCCTAGAATAAACACAAAGATGGCTTTGACTACCTTATCGGATAAAGCAAGAACTAACTGGATTTTCTTAATAGTTTAATACATATTGCAGATGATAATCTAACTGAACAAATTTTCAGAAATGCAAAAGTAAATGTTAACTATTTATTAGTAGAAATTTAAATTCATAATGCAATCATAGAGACAATTCAGGGAAGATATATATTGACAGGAATAGCTTCTAGAAAGGAAACTAAGCAGAGGATTTTCATTGTATGAGTATACAACATTGAAGTAGAGATTTCTATCAGATCTCCAAAGACTCCAATATATTAAAATAGTGGGGAAACAAAAGCCAGAGACTACTAAGATGTCATTGTTCCTATATTAAATCATAGGCTACATATGATGTCATATCAAACATGAGCAACATTAGTTTGCGCATGAAAGCTAAATACAAGTATTTCAAATCTTCAAAATTAAGTATATACAATTTAGGAAATCTTGAATGTTCTATTATTTGGTAAACCACATTTATCTCTGCTTGAAACCAGTTCGTGGCAAGATTCAAAGCAGAATATATCCTAGAAAAGGCTTAGTAATGGAAATAATTTAGTTTGTGCGAGTGCAAAGACGTTATTATGCTGCAACTTTCTTTTGAGAATTCTCTACGATGTAACTTAGTAATGCTAATCAACAAGAATGCAAGCCTTTATAAAAAAAAACATTAACTCCGCCACATAAATCTTTTTCTTTCATCCACCTGAAGGGCCATTCCCTTTTCAACATTAGCAAACTCCATGGCCTTTCACAGCCTTGATCCAAGTTCAGTTAGGTCTACCTTAATTCTATTTAACTAAGATTTTGTAACTCATCCTAAGTGGTGTATTCATTCGTCTTTATCCATACGTCGAATTTTTTTTTTCTCATCACCAATTGACGCCAAATCCAACTTACCAAATGTGTTTATCGTCTAATGTCTATCCTATCTTTTAATGTGTTGCCACTTGCCCACCAAATGTGTTTATTGTCTAATGTCTATCCTATTTTTTTAATTATTGGTCATGTTTCTCAGCTACCCAACATATTGACCCATATTATTAGGATAAAGGCTTTGTTGTTACTGTTGTATGATTATAAAATTTCCTCTTGAATTCAGTAGTATTCCGCGGTCACAACACAACATTCCTCTAGTGTTCAATTTTATGAATATCTTTCCCAATCTGTATCCTACGAACACAAAAGAACCAGTCTTAGTTTCTCATTTCCTATATAAATATTTTAAGCTTTCTTCCTCTTTACACGTTCATTCAATGGTTTAAGGTTTCGAGCTACGAATTCCTTTTGACCTTTTTGAACCAGTTTCAGAGGGGACCAGTCTGTAACCTATATAGAATTGGTTTTGATTCAATTGTCACTCAGATGTGTATAGTATCACCCATAGTTAGGTAGGCACAGTTCTTGACACATGTTAGGGTACAGGGTATGCTAGTTTCCTGGTTCGCAATATGAGAGGGTATGCCTATGAAGCTGCGGTTCAAATGGTTCATTTGTGTTGTCTTTTCTATTTGATTCACATCTTTGTTGAACTTCCTAATCCGGATTGCTGAGATCACCACTTTTGGGTATCCAGATCAGGAATCAGCTACAATTAGGGCCTCGAGCTCCTGAACGCAGTTACCAATATGGTAGGGGATCCCCGTAACTATGGTGCTACCTAACTTTGACTCAATTTTCTTAGATTCGGACCACAATAGACGAAACAACACACATCCATCTATTTTATATTGATATTGTATTGTATTGTATTGTATTGTATTGTATTGTATTATTTATATAGATATACCTCGAAATCAATCGAAATTACATAACTGCATAAATGGAAATGAGGTGCGAGTTAACAAGAAAAGAAAATCAAATTGATATGCCCATCATGCTAGGAATTTCACATCAAACTTCAGAGCACAGTGGTAGACATTACATTGCATAGGATACTTCCACCAAAGAGCCTCTTCATCCTTTAAACGAATCCTTGAGCATTTGTTTTATACCTCCAATAACAAAATTTAACATTCCTGACTAGGGATATAGCTTGCAAGGCAAAAACCTGGCTGACTGAAACAGCCACTCTCTAGCCAGTAAAATGAGGTAAGCCCGGGTGCTGACCAAATGGAACGATCAGTGTTTTTGTTGCCCTTGTTGCAGCTGGAAGTTTGTTGCTTTCTTTCTGTCTCGGATGCAGATACAAGGACTGAATCTGATTAGAATTGAATATTTTCACATAGAAGTCATAAAACAGGTATTGGACACTCTACAGAAGCATTTTCAAATGTGCTTTGACTAGCAATGCATGCTTTCAGAAAGAAAAAGAAGAATCATAATTGTCATAAGAACAACCTGTTCTAATGCAGAATAGATTTTTATAGATATCATGAGAGTAAAGAAAATATTAAAACAAAGAAGTGAACTAATTCAAGGTCATAACTCATAATGTATATCGCATACAAGAAAAGATAATGTTGACCAAGAAGCTAATAAAAGATGATTCAAAATTAATAAAGAACAAAAATTAGTACCTTTGAGCATTCCATGGCCACTGACATGTCTCTCCAAAGATCATCTAGACCATCACTTTTTTCTGATGTTTCTTGATTGCTGTGTGGTGAATAGTATTCGCTGTCAACAAAAGCAGGTGATATATCAGCAGCTTCTGCCTCAATGTTATGTCCACTATCTAGACGACCTTCACCTACTATATTGTCTCCTATAACAGCAGGCTTTTTACCACCTCCCCTTTCCCTTCCTACAACTCTGGATTTTGGAGTCTGCACATGACAAAAATAACAGAAGGTTCTTTATAAATATCAGTATCTTTGTTATTTGTAATCCAAATAGCACAGAGTTTCATGGAAAATACTGATAATAGAAACATATGATTAATTGTTCCCTTGAAAAATGAAATATGCAATAATGAAACACACTTGAGATGCAAATAATGTGGAACATGCAGAACTCTAGTACAGTTTATCAACTTATATAGTACATTTCTATTAAGATATCATATTTAAGTAAGAAGGCAGACTACAGACTAATATCTGTTCAACAGATAAGACATACTAGGATATCAAACCTCTAGGAATGGTACCTGCGATTTAGAACTCACTGAAAAAGGTGTCCCGGTGCCACGAGGCTTCCGCTAATGGGGACTGGCCATGATGTAAGCAGCCTTGTCCCTAATAAATGGAAAAACTGTTTCTAACACTCGAATACAAGCACCAAGCCTTACTGTCGCATCAAGTGACGGTCAGTCGTGCCTATGATTTAGAGCTCACTGGATTTGAAAATCAAGAAGGCTCAGCCATGCGAAGTATGCATGTATAACTTTGCAAAAAAAACTTGTAAAAGGGTGTCCCAGTGCCACAAGGATTCCGCTTATGCAGGATCTGGGGAGGGACAACAAGATGTACGCTTATGCAGGGTCTAGAGAGTGTTTCTGCAACTTGAACCCGCATCCACCAGGATGCAAGCAACAAGCCTTACCGTCGCACCAAACTGCGACAAACTTATATCAACAAAAGTCATAGGATATTAGAAACTGATGATCTGCATATCTGCTACAAATTCAGTATAGTGTCTTAGTACTCTAATACTGCATATACTATAATTACTTTATTTATTCTCTATTCAAAAATTTATTAAAAACTGGTTGATTTATTATATATTATGTAGTGTACCAGCAGTCCTTAACAAATTACCTAATATCTTAAAATATTAAAGGTTAAATCAGTAAAAAAAATATTTGACCCTTGATCTTTTCTTGTAGTTACTAGAAACTGAGAAAGTATCCAGATTCAAATCAAGACATGGTGCAACCCTGACAAAGAAGTAAACTAGTGTGGGTCTATAGTTTGGGCCTAACCGACACAATTATTTGGTGAATCAAACCCATTACATGATTAAAACATCTCTTAGTAGTTTTAGTTGATCCTATGCAAGATGTTGAGTTGGGTTAGATCAAGTTAAACTAAACCGCAATGATTCATAGGTTTTAAGATGCATTCGTGCTCTATATGCTCATCTCCAGTCAGGGCCAACAAACTAGAATCAGGTATATAAACGGAACAATAAAATTTGCGACAATCTAAATATATCTCAACAATAACATATAGAAAAAAAAAATTTAGAAAAAAAAAGTAAGCAAAATTTATATACTACAATGATAGCTTAACATAATTTCATAATGATGAAACTTGCAAATAAGCACATGACCAAATTTATCAACTCCTTCTGCCATTTTTCTCACAAGCTTCTGGATATATATTGCAGTTACAAATTTCTATGTTTCAATAACCAATATAATATTAATAAATGGTCTCATAATGGCAAATTTCCGGAATATGGTTCCTTTTCACTCTTTGGCTTAATGTGACATGGAGATGGATAAATTTCCTATAGTAGATGTATCATTTTACCTCTTCATCTAGAGTCTTTATAGTCTAGGAGAACTTGGAGGTTGCTCCTTGGTTGCATGAGCTTAAACTGCATCTCCAAAAGGTAGGTCAACCTACCTATCGACAGGCTGTCTAGCTTTTATAGCATGGCCCCTTCTTGTCCAATTGGTCCATAGCTACCTTGGCCAAGAACTTGGCACTAGAATAGAGGTTTGACGTCATGTTGACAATTAGTCTTACAAACTTTGTCAATTTCTAATGGAACTTCCTTATACTCCTTAGCATACCCCATTTTTTAGAGAAGTCGTCTTGGATGATGATGGTAGAACTTGCAAATATGCCACAAATCACCTTTTCAGATTTTTCCTGTCACAAGTTTTTTTGATATATTTTGCAACAATCATTCCGTCACGTTCAAGATTGTCCTGAAACACAGGAGGATTCTCAAGTCTGCTATCAGGAAGGTCATGAAGGATGAGTCTGGAACGGACCTCTGGCGAGATCCCTGGATAGATCGGTGCTCGTTATTGGACATCAGGGGGGCTCAGACTCACCAGGAGGATAGGCGGGGTCTGACGTGTAGTCGAATCATTCGCGATGGGGAGTGGCGGCCGGAGTCTTATCGTTTTACCATGGAGCTGGGAGAGATTATTATCAATATTGCCATTGATCCGGACTTGCCTACAGATCGGTGGATTTGGGAGCCGATTGGTGCGTCCCCGGGTACTGGGGAGTTCCAATTCAGGAGTTGCTACAATCTCATCAGGCGCACTTTTCCTCAGAGTCCTGACTACGATTTCGTATGGTGCAAGGGCCTGGCAAGGAAGATGCAGCTCTGTCTTTACAAGCTCCTATTGGGTCGCCTTCTTACTCGAGATCGGTTGAGTTCTTTTGGAGTGCCGGTCCCGGATCCCAAGTGTGTGTTGTGCGGTGTGGAGCAAGAATCTATCAGCCACATCTTCTTTGAGTGTGTCCTGGCTTGACAGATCTGGAAGAAGCAAAGTAGAATATTAGGAGGTTGTGACTCCGGAAAGAGTACTGGGGACATCATTACGGTGATCCGTGATAGTAGAGGTAGAGGGGAGGACTGGTTCCGGACCGCCAGGGTTCGTCTGGCTGCTTCGATTTGGCATGTCTGGCGGGAACGAAACCGTCGGATATTCGAGGGACTGGTTACACCTCTGGTGGGCATGCTTCATAACATCGAATTTGATGTAAATGTTATGAGGTCTTGATGAGTGGGAGTCCCCACTTTGATTGTATGTTGTACGATTACTGTGTTACTTTGGAATAAAATTTACCTTTTTTCCAATATATATATATATATATATATATATATATATATATATATATATATATATATATTGGAAAAATGTACTTGTTATATAAAATGTAAGGAGTCTACAAGGCAGATCTTGGTGGAGACTTAAAGTTCTTCATCACTTTTACATCAAAATATATATTGTGTATCACCCCAATAGTGGGCGCAGTCACCAACTCAAAAATTCTATTGTTTCTCTCATTCCATATATACCAGACCGCAACTGCCAGTCGAATCCTTGCTGTTTTGTACCAATGAAAACCCCGATTCCTTTCGGCTATGATATCTGCCACCTCCTCTCTCCAGCTTCGAGGGCCACGAGTCTGTAAGTTGAGCTGAGAACATTGATGTTGCCAAACGGATGATGAGAAGGAACATTTAAAGAATAAGTGCTCCATAGATTCATGGTATTGCTTGCATACACTCGCACAGGGGTAACGGAATCTGCACACCAAATCTCACTAGGCGGTCCCGAGTAAGCAAATTCTAAAGACAAAGTTTGTACAAACAAAATTGCATTTTGGAGGCCACCCCTTTGGTCCACATCATCTGAGCCAGTTCCATGGGAAGGTGAACCTCCCTAAGAGGCGCGTACACGATCGATTGGGAAAAGATATGCTGACCGGTGTCCGTCCATACCCATCGGTCCCCATTCGTACTCTCATTATCTACCTTGACCGCTTCAATCTTCTGTCAAAACTGTCTCGTCATAGGGTGAAGGTCCGCTCGCCACACACCGTCCCGAAGAATAGCGCTCACCCGGGCCCTCCTCCTCGCCGTTGGCATCGCTTGCCATCTAACTCGATCCGCCAAGCTCATATGGTTGATCCAAGGATCCCACCATAGCTCAGTAGTCTCTCAATTTGAAAATGATCTAGAAATAAGCCCTTTCAAAGTAGTCCGATGGGAGAGAAGGTTCTTCCAAGTAACGGAGTCATTGTTGTAGGCTCGGATCTCCCAAAAAGGACTGGTCCTTCATATACCTCCCCTTCATCTATGCCGTCCACAAGGGGTCCTGGGCGAGAAATCGCTAAGCTTGTCTAACACCCGTCGTATCGCGCAGAGTCCGCAAGGACTGTAGGCCGACACCTCCCTCCTCCCGAGGTCTGCATAGAGTCGTCCATCCTATAGAGTGTAGGCCTCCTCTCCAGATAAAGTTGGCACATAGTCTTTCAATTTTACTAATGGTCGTAGACGGCAACATGAGAGTCTGCAACCAGAATCGAACAATGGCATAGATGACGGATCGAACTAGCTCGATGCGCCCACCAAAGGATAGGCTCTGGACATGCCACCCCTCCACCCCTTTTGGTGGGAGTCAAACTGGAAATCAACCCTTTTACATCAAACTCAATAGTATGAAGAACTCCAGTCGAAGAAGTATGAAGCCCAGCAAAAATACGGTTGTTCCTTTCCTTCCAGATATGCCATACTGCATAAGCTAGACGGGTACACGCCTCCTTAAACCAAAGCAATCCTCTAACTCGATCCGTCAAGCTCATATGGTTGATCCAAGGATCCCACCACAGTTTAGTAGTCTCTCCATTTAAAAATGATCTAGAGATAAGCCCCTTCAAAGTAGTCCGATGGGAGAGAAGGTTCTTCCAAGTAACGGAGTCATTGCTATTGGCTCGGATCTCCCGAAAGGACTGGTCCTTCATATACCTATCCTTTATCCATACCGTCCACAAGGAGTCCTGGACGAGAAATCGCCAAACTTGTCTACTAATGGTCGCAGACGGCAACATGAGAGTCTGCAATCAGAATCGAGCAATGACATAGATGACGGATCGAACTAGCTCGATGCGCCCACCAAAGGATAGGCTCTGGGCATGCCACCCCTCCACCCCTTTAGGTGGGAGTCAAACTGGAAATCAACCCTTTTACATCAAACTCAATAGTATGAAAACTCCAATCGAATAAGTATGAAGCCCAGCAAAAATACGGTTGTTCCTTTCCTTCCAGATATGCCATACTGCAGAAGCTAGACGAGTACGCGCCTCCTTAAACCAAAGCAATCCTCCTCGTCGAATTCCAATGACGTTTCCTATGATCTCTGTTTGCTACATAAAGGTACTGCTCCTCAACTTCAAAACCTTCTTTGCACCTGCCAGACTTTCCAGAGACTTTCCAGGAGTAAGGACACTCAAAGAACAAATGCTTCATAGACTCCGGCCGTTGACCACGTAGCACACAACTAAGGTCAGAAGGAAGAATCCCAAAGCGTTGAAGCCGGTCCTTGGTCAGTAGTTAACCCAATAGAAGCTTATACATGCAATATTGGAACTTCCTTGCAATACCTTTCTGCCAGACGATATTAGCATACTCTCAAGAATTAAAATGCTCCCTAGTCTGATCGAAAACAAGCTTGAAGACAAATCCTCCTGTATAACTACCATCCTACCTCCAGACATCCCAATCAACATCTCCATAAATCGGGATGAGACGAATGTGATTTGCAAGGTTCACCGAAATATGTAGGTCCTCTAAGTGCTATGCACACCTTCTAATGATACGGCTGACCCGGCCCTGCCAAGGCAAAGGTGCCCGTCCCAGGATACACAACCATTCCAGGATGCTCCGGTGATCAATCCAAGGATCTTTCCAGAGACTCGTCTCCTTTATATCAGCAATAACTCGAGTGATACACTGTTTCAGACCACCCCGCTGCCGAAGAATATGCGTGAGGACAATCGATATATATATATATATATATATATATATATATATATATATATATATATATAGAGAGAGAGAGAGAGAGAAAGATATTTTGATATATATATATATATATATATATATATATATATATATATATATATATATATATATATATAGAGAGAGAGAGAGAGAGAGAGAGAGTATTTGTGTGCGCGTAATAAATCCAGTTCCCTCCATATATATATATATATATATATATATATATATATATATATATATATATATATTTTTTTTTTTTTTTTTTTTTGTGTGTGCGCGTAATAAATCCAGTTCCCTCCATATATATATATATATATATATATATATATAGAGAGAGAGAGAGAGAGAGAGAGTATTTGTGTGCGCATAATAAATCCAGTTCCCTCCATATATATATATATATATATATATATATATATATATAGAGAGAGAGAGAGAGAGAGAGAGAGTATTTGTGTGTGCATAATAAATCCAGTTCCCTCCATCCATTTGAGTTGGGTTAGTATAGATCAATGGTCCATATCCAGCAGCTTAGTAGTTTAATGTCAGGGTATCAGGGCTTGAGAGACTTAGGTTCAAGCCTTTCTAGAAACTTTATGCTACTCATTTAATTTTGTCTTCTCACTTGCAAGGGGTTTTGTGAGTCTTGGGCCCAAACCTTGCTAGCAAAATCATGCTAAACCATATTTACTTCTTTTTTTATGTTGTCATGCAGAGTGTTCACTTAGATGAAGAATGTTGGCTAACTATCCAACAGCTTCACTTCTTCGGCTAATGTGTTTATGACAATCTAACAAATGGATATAGACTATAAGATTTACTCCGGGCTACAACTGTCAAATTGAAAGGAAGCCTTGAGTCTCCTCCCGCTAGTTCCAAGGAGTCTCTATCTTCCGAGGTCAAGGATGTCATCCACCAACACTACCTTTCACATCATCCCAAGCCCCACGTAATGATGAGATGGTGTCCTATGTGCATGTCATTCCTCTATGTTGGTCCATATAGGTCATAGTCACACCTGATTTTGATAACAGACTAAAACTCTAGTACGATACAACAAATAATATACTGCTACAGTACAACTGATGGACGACCGCTTTGCTACAACATCTGATCAAGTCTTCGCCAGATGAACAAGTTGTTGAACAAAGTTGTTTTCATGTTTATTATGCATTTTCCAATTTATTGAGTCCAAAAAAAATGTACATCAGACAAAATTGGCACTTGGCTAGCTTCTAAAGTCCACTTCCAAATTAGCCTATCAATCTCGTATTATTCAGTCCACAAACCAAAGAGTCAGCGCAATTACAAAATGCCAAAACCCATTCAGAGGGATACCAATATAAAATTCCGGTGTTTTAGTTTGCTTTTCTTTACTCTATACTTTACGCAGTTATTTTATATTGCCCGCCTACACATCAGTTAGTTTGATGCCATAAATTTTTAATTGGTGATTATTATTCCGCTGTACACACGCATTCTATTAAACCCCCCCCCCCTTCTAGAGGTACTCAACGTTCCTACACCCTCTGCAATCCAACCCCTACGTCCCTTTCCTTAGGAGCTCTTTCAATCCGCCGACGCGACTCCTAGGTTGGTGATTAGCAAAGGACTTCGTTGAGCGCAATTTCACGTCTATTCCGGAGTATAATTTCCCAGCTCGGAAGTTGCCGAAGGAAGCACAAGCATCTATATCATTAATGGATTGTCTTCATAGCACAAGCTATTTGCATCACTTGATATTTGATTTTGCACTGGGCTCGTTTATCCCTTTTCTTATGTCTTTGTTTATCCCTTTTCTTATGTCTTTGTCGGGACTGCAATCATTCAGGGCTTATGAGCAACAACTTATCCTCCCTCGACGCCATTGATGATGATGGTTTTATGGTGAAGCAATCGTGTGGACTGGGTGCCTTATATTTGATTTGAGGATTCATACCTCCTCTATCCTCGTAGAGGACTCGAACACAAATTGAGCTCGTGACATGGTTGTACACTAGGGAAGTTGAAGCCCGAGAACGAGAGAGTGAACCCAAGTTTTTCTTCTTGTGGATGAGCCGAGTCAAATGTTCAAGAAAGTACACAACGACAAGTTCTATTCAAGCAGGAAAGTCTAATGTAGGGAAACAACTCTCTATTAGACAAAGCAACTGAGATACACATGTCGAGAAGTCGATAGCAAGTTTGACTAGTTTACGTAACAAGTCAAGTAGCAAGACTACAAAGCCTTATTTGGATATTAGGATAATTAAGATTGTTCATATTTCTTCTAGGTTTTTGTTTCCTCTTGGCTTCTTTGTATTTGGCTATATATAGGCTCTTTGTAGCCTCCATGAGGATTAATCTTGGCATATGAAAATATTTCCTTGAAAGAGTGTCCCTCTTTGATTCTTGGTAGATTTCAAGACTCCCATGGATTCGGATTTTGCTTGTGATTCGAGACCGTCTGTAGACTCGGACAACCACACATCAACTTTGGCCGACATAACTACCCTCAATCTGACAACATTTTGGCTCGCCCACTCCGACATGTCCGCATCATAGTTACCTGGAACGTAGTACGTCCCGGGTTATGGTACGGGGTCGGGAATGGAGTACGCTACTATTCTTTATGTTTGGTACAAATAGGGTAGGATGAGTTGGTTCACCAATTCAGATAGTGATACGCTTTAAAATCCTAATCAGGCCAATGCTAGTTACCTGTTCAAATTTGACTAAATAATTATGTCATATGCAGAAATAAAATCTTATATAGAACATAAGAAAATTCAAACTTATTACTTTACTTCATTCAATAAGAGATGTAAATCACGACTTTTCTTAGTCGTACATCAATTTGGAGCACAACATTATGAATAAAATGATACAATCGTGCCATATCAAAACATGTAAATAAACCATAAAATAAAATGACAAACAACTTAGAACCTTGATACAAAACAACAAAGACATCACAAAATCTCATAAGCTCCACTTTTTTGCATGAGCAACTTGCAAAAGAGAGTGATGGCTCATAAGCAATGAAGAAACAACGATGTTGAACTACAAAGTCAAATTTCATGAGAAATGTGTAGCTACATAATTTGACAAGGAATCCCAAGACTTTTTCTAAGGTTTTTTGCATCGATAGAATCTCTTACAAAAACAAATTTATAGTGAAATTTCAGCAATTGATTTGGATCGCCAAGTTTAGCAACCCGTATCATAATGTACTTTGTATCAGAACGCTTGTAATGGTACGGGTTCGATGGGGGTTTAGATGTATACCTTGTAAATATGGTCCACATCAAAACTGTATCCAACACTGTGCCATCCTCTATACCCGACACAATATTCGCCTCCATTCCGCTTTTAGACTTGTGGGCTCGATCTTCGCGATCGTCCCCCAAATTAGGTGCTCCAATTTTCAAGGAAGAACTCGAGAACGAGTTCTATTCAAGCAGGTCTGATGTGGAAAAATGTCGCCTATTGGCCAGAACAATCGAAAAATGCATGAAGTACCGCTTACAACAAATTTCAGTAATTTATTTGTATAAGTCTTACAGGACTATCAAATTGTTTGAACATTACGGTAATTCAGGCATTTGCTTTAATCTATATTTTATTTTGTTATCCCAATTGTAAGACTATACATAGACCCTTTGTAACCATTTAGAACTTAGTCGGATTATACCAAATTCTCTCTAAAAGAGTCTCTTTTTAATCACTTGGTGAAGCCTGTGGATTCGGGATTGTCTGTCGACTTAAACATGCTGGTGAATTCGGACGTCCTGCTGCATGTTTCAGTGGCAGTGGCACTATTCATCCTTTACGGCGCTCGTTTCAGCCGCGTTTACATCACTATACTCACATCTGCGCTTCCCACATTGTGGAGCTTACCGACTCCACATCAAAAGCAATACCGTAAATCTCCTGTATGATATTTGAATTGCTAAATATTTCTTTCTTACAGGCTATTTTCTCACCCAAAAGAAGGGAAATAATATGAACAACAGGTTTACATCTTAACAAGAAAACGAATTATGGAATACTAATAAACTTTGAGGTTTGTTTCTCTCTACGAGGAAGTAACTTGAGGAATTGCCAATGCATTGTCTGCACAAGTCTAACATAAATACCAAGCCAGCTTTTGTTTCAAGCTAAATCATAATCTCCATTATCAATTAATTATCAGCCCATGTCGAACTTCAATTTATTTTGGTCCAAAATACATGAACATATACTTTTGTATAAATATGACAGTAAACCCCAAAATTCAGGTTAGAACACAAAATAAACCATATATGAGCACACTTAAGTTTCTGGTTACAAAACTCCTACAACCAAGCTATCTTGCTAACTAATATTAGCAAACCAAATGAACTATGTAAAATCATAAAATAAAGAATTGTCTTACTGATTTTGTCCTCCGTTGTTGATCACAATACAACTCACTTACAGATCCTTGGATGTGGAAATTCCCAAGCAAGACAGGTGTAATCTAGAAAGAACATAAATAATCGCATAAATTACCATTTTCATATCCATTCACCAAATTTTGTCAATCTCAAAAAGCAAAAAAAAAAAAATCAATCGCCAGACTGAAAATAGACAACAATACACTAATCTAGGTGTCTTTCACGTCAAAAAGTTTTGACAAACAAAACTTACAAAAGCAATCTTGCCTTTTAACGGAAAAGCAAACAAGTTCTTTCCATGTTAAGTTAAAACTGTAAATTGTCGATGCCCGTTTACTATTTATTGGTACTTTCCCTCATCATTATTTACAAATCAACTAATCAGATTACAAGATGTAAACTGCAGATCGTAAAATAATAATTGGAAGGAAAAATTATTGTCAAATAAGTTGATTTTTTGCCACATCTGATCAAAATAAATTGTCTGTCCCTAAACAAGGGAAAACAAGATAAAACTGAACAAAAAGAAGCTCCTTTTTTATTCCTACTTGTTCTCTAGTTCTAGTTTCTATATACTATCGCTACACCAAAACTTCCAACATACTTCTCAACTAAGGGTGCATTTGGAGCAGATACAGATCAGATACAAGTATTACCATATCCGTATTTGTTTTCTAATAACGAATACGAATTATTGTTCGGATATGAAATCAATAACCATATTCGGGAAAAATGGATCCCAATTCGGATCGGCCATTGTAAGAACGGATAAAGATTAAAATAAATACGAATACAGGTCGAATATAATAGGGTTTTGGAGGTTCTAAAGTTTGGATTCTGAAGAGAATTGATGACCAAAGCACATGTATTAACTATAACTAGAGATATAGAGATAGCTTATTATTTAAGAGTATAACATGGCTTATATGTCAATTTCAACCAATCTCAACATATATAAAAGACGAAATCGATTAGTGCAAGTCACCTTTGTTTGATCATTTCGCTTAAATGAAGCAATTTCTCTTGTTTAGCCAAGAATTACTCAAGCTGAATCTATTGGCTTGTAGTTTCAGCGAGAAAAAAAAACGATTTAATATAAGTTTAGTTAAGTATTAATTAACTTAGGTTTGATTGATGATATATACTTCGAATAGAATAAGTTTAGTCACAAATAGAGCGCTCCCTAGTTTTAGAAGAGTAGATATATTAAGGTTGTTTTATTATATTTACATAGGTATTGGGATATTCGGATCAGGATTCAGATAATAGAGTGGAATATGTATATGTATCCGGATAAATTAAATTCGGATACAGATAAATCAACTCCGGATTCGGATCCAACAGGATTTTAAAATATTCGGATCCGGATCCGAACTGGATAGTCCTGCTCCAAATGCACAACCTCAACACTTTCAAATCAAAGAATTCAAAACAAAGTCAACTCTTCACTAAATTTAAGGGAACTACATTTTTTTGGTTCAAGTAGAGTACAAGGAGAAACATACTGAGAGCAAGTTAGGTCGCGAGGGGATACAAGGAAATACCATCACGAGTCTCCCCTCTAACCGCCATGTTTATATTGAGTTGGAATTCGTGCAATGTGCACGTGCCTTGGAATTTCAATTGGATATGTTGCAACCAATTGCTTCCTCATGATGGGAAATCCTTCTATCCATCTGCTAGCAACTTAACTTTATCCCTAACGAATTTGCGGGGTTTTTTCCTCTGGCTAGAGAGAACAATTTGTCTTGTGATTTAGAAAAACTTGGGTTTGGGCTTGATAAGAGGGAGGGTTTTGGACTGACTGACAGGTTCTTTTAAGTCAAGGGAGTGAAAGGCGCTGCCTGATCCAATGTTCATTGAATCTTGTTTGGAGTCATAGGAACAAAAGTAATCAAACCATACTAAGTTGAACTACAAAATATTGTAAACTCCTTCACTAGGCATTGGCGTCTATACATGTTGTATACAGGCTCTTGTAATTGGCATTCAACTTCAATTGCAAGTGCAAAAATATGCATGCTGTGCAGATTTAAGACTGTTTAGTATCTGAATTAACTTTAAGGACACTCCAATGTGGGTCCCTCTATCAATAAATCTTGTTAATTCCATAAGAAAACTCAATAATCAATTAATCGATCAAAGCTATATGTTAGCCTATTTAAGAACCAACACATAAGCTTCGCAGAGCCAACTTCAGCATGTGTGTGTACAACACTACACACACACACACACACACACACATCAATCCTAACTCAATAAAGATATCCTTGATAGTTGAGTATTCCTCTCAATGTTGTATCATAGCTGGTTTGCTCAATTACCTAATAAAAATCATCTGCACCCCTCCACAGCACCCTTCCAGCTTAACTAATGTAAAATTAACCATCTTTCATTTGATGGTGAAAGGAAATAATGTGAACCTATGTTGTTAGCCTCGTACATATATGATACACATCCTATGATATGATAGAAAGGATTTTTGATACAGGATCATATAGGTATAGTGTGAATCATATGGGACAAATTGGCATGATACGTTCTTGTATTGGCTGATACGATTGTGTTTTTCTTTCGATGTTTGTGCCTTTTCCATTATGTCTATTACCTGAGGTTCTTCTCCTGTGTTTCTAGGTTTTGTCTTTTCTTTTGTATGTTTTGTTGACCACTGTTTTTCTTGTATGGACCATGGGTGAATGGATGAACTTATGGTGTTAAGAAGTAATGATTGTTGTCCAGCTTTAGCTGTCGATTTTATGGCGGTTGTCGCTTAGATGATTAATGATATTTTTTATTGTTGCTTAATGTCTTCAATTTATTCTATGTGTTATATTAAATTTTCAATCTCTTTGCCAGTCAGACAATGTATTTTATAATAAAAGATACCATGCGATATACAATACGATAATTAAGCAAACTGATATGCAATAAGTATCGCAATATGGAAACATAGTTGTGAAATATAATACTTTTTGTTTAGATAATATAATACTTATTATATAGTTATCATGGATCTTGTAGAGAATAATGGTTCTATATTTTTATTGATTGGCTACTCCACTACTTATAGGGAGTCTAGCTCCTCTTCATATTACATTTTCCAATGTGGGACTAAATCCCTTATTAGTTCTCAACACTCCCCCTCAAGATGGGCGATAGATATTAATCATGCCCATCTTGTTACATAGCTTAGACAGACTTAATGAACTAAGACCCTTAGTCAGACAGTCTGCCAATTGTTCTTCTGAGCGAACATGATCAATCTTCAGTATCCCTTGTTCCAGCTTCTCTTTGATGAAGAATCGATCAATCTCGATGTGCTTCGTTCTGTCGTGCTGCACTGGATTGTTAGCTATACTTATTGCAGCTTGACTATCGCTCAGAAGACGTAACGGTGCTCCCTTGTCCAGCTTCAACTCTGTCAGCAACGCTTTCACCCACAGCAACTCCGACACTCCTAAAGCCATTGCTCTGTATTCTGCTTCAGCTGTAGACCGTGCTACCACAGACTGTTTCTTGCTTCTCCATGAGACCAAGTTTCCTCCTACAAAGACACAATATTCCGTGGTAGACCTTCTATCGTCTATGCAGCTTGCCCAGTCTGTATCGCAGTATCCCTTAACTTCTATACATCCATTCTTCTTGAACCATAGCCATTTTCCTGGCGTCCCTTTCAGATATCTCAAGATCTGAAATACTGCATCCATATGACCCGTTCTTGGATCATGCATGTAGCGGCTTACTACACTCACCGCAAATGAGATATCAGGGCGAGTGTGCCCCAGATAAATCAATCTCCCTACAAGTCGTTGATATCTTTCACGATCAACTGGCTCTCCTGCTTCTACTCCCAACTTGCACTTCTGGTCAATTGGGGTGACTGCTGCTTTGCATCCCAGCATCCATGTCTACTTCAGCAGATCTAGTGTGTATTTTCTTTGTGAGAGAACAATTCCTTGTTCGCCTTCACACACCTCGATACCTAGAAAGTACCTCATCGCTCCTAGATCCTTCACTTCAAATTCCTTCGCGAGTTTTGATTTCAGCTTAGCGATCTCGGCTTCATCATCACCTGTGATTACTATATCATCTACGTATACAGCAAGTATAGTGATGTGGCCTCTTGCATGCTGAAGAAAGACAGTATGATCTGCATTTGCTTGATAGTATTCCATGCCTGTAACAGCCTTTCTGAATCTGTCAAACCAGGCTCGAGGAGATTACTTGAGCCCATATAGCGACTTCTTTAGTTTGCATACTTTTCCATGCGACGTCCCTCCGTCTGATTATGTAGCATAGCACCCTGGCGGGAGTTCCATGTACACTTTTTCTTGTAGGTCCCCATGGAGAAAGGCATTCTTCACATCTAATTGGTATAGCTTCCACCCATAGTTTGCTGCAATGGAGACCAGAGTTCTTACAGTGCTCATTTTCGCTACTGGAGCAAACGTCTCATCATAGTCAATGCCATATGATTGTGTGTATCCCTTTGCAACCAACCTTGCCTTGTATCGTTCCACCTTTCCTTCTGACGTCTCCTTTACTGTGTACACCCATTTGCATCCCACAGTTTTCTTCCCTTTGGATAATGGAACCAGCTCCCACGTCTTATTTTTTTCCAGTGCCCCAAGTTCTTCCATCATTGCAGCTTTCCACCTTGGATCTTTCTTTGCTTCCTGCCAACTTTTGGGCAACGAAGTAGAGTCTAATGATGCAATGAAGGCTCGATAATTCGAAAAAATGTTAGAATAAGACAGGTAGTTGGCAATATCATGTTCATAATCATCAAAACGACTAGGAGCCTTACCCGCATTGATGCGAGAATATCTCCTTAAGGGAGCAATAGGTGGTGGAGAGATCATACCATCGGAGTCAGAGAGATCCGCATCAGAATCAGATTGATTCTGTGCGGGGGCAACATCTTCAGGAGTTGGAGCAGGAGTAGACGAAGGACTTGGTACAGTAGGCACATGGCACGGTACATGCACAGTACTGGAATTCTGCTGTCTCCTTCTGTAGACTTGGAGCTCCTTTTTCATTGTCTGCTGCTCCCCATGTTCCTTTTCCATTGTCTGCTGCTCTCCCCTGTTTAACATATGTATCTTCTTCACCTTCTGTATCAGAGTCACTGCTTTCTCCCCCTTTCGTCCAGTTTTCTATAACCGGGCATGGGACTGATCCGACTACCACAGATGGGCTTAATTTCTTCCCCTCACATCTAACACCCTCTATGTTAGGTGTGTCACCAAACGCCGAACCGTCATCCGAACCATAATATGGTTCCAGTTCTCTGAATGTAACGTCCATGCTTACAAACATCTTCCGCTCAACTGGGCTCCAACATGCGTAACCCTTTTGAGTTGTCATGTACCCGACAAAGACACATTTAACCGCTCTAGGATCCAGTTTGCCAACTCCTGGCCTATTATCTTGGACAAAACATACACATCCAAATACTTTTGGTGGAACAGTGTACGTGGTTGTACCAGTAAGCATCTCCAGCGGTGTCTTCCAGTCCAATACCTGAGATGGCATTCTGTTGATGAGATAAGATACCGTTAACACCGCCTGCCCCCATAAGTGTTTCGGAACATTCATAGCCAGCATCATCGTCCGTGCGACCTCCAGCAGGTGTCTGTTCTTCCGTCGGCCATACCATTTTGTGCCGGTGTATATGCACAGGAAGTTTGGTGTAGTATGCCATGAGTGGATAAATACTCAGCAACCTTCCTATTTGTATACTCCGTCCCATTGTCAGACCGTAAGCACTTAATTTTAGTGCCGTATTGAGTTTCTATCCGGCGATGAAAGTCCCGAAACGCCTCAAAGACGTCACTTTTATTCTTCATAAGGTACACCCATGTCACGCGAGTATAACAATCAATAAAAGTGATGAACCATCGAAAACCGTTAATACCGGTTGTAGGACAAGGGCCCCATACGTCTGAATGTATCATATCAAAAGCAGCCGAACTTCTACTACCCGAACTCACATACGTGCTTCTGGTATGTTTACCCAACTCACAAGCATGACAAAATAACTTCTCTTTATTAGCCCTTTGATATAAGGACGGATACATTCGACTAATAATTTTAAAAGAAGAATGACCGACAGGAAGATGCAACCGTCTGCATATAAACTGGTGCTGGGCCGGATGCTTACTAGGGACAGACTGCTTCGGTTCGGGGTCCTAGTCCCTGACCCAAAGTGTGTTTTGTGTGAGACAGAGAATGAATCCATAGGGCATCTATTCTTTCAGTGCCATGTGGCGTGGAGCATCTGGACAGAGCAGAGCCGGAGATACTTGGGAGGAGTTGGAAGGGAGCGTGACTTCAGAGAAATCCTTAAGTGGATTGGAGATTGCAGGGGCCAGGAGCAGAGTTGGGCCAAACGTGCACGATTGAGGCTTGCTGCATCAGTTTGGCATGTCTGGAGGGAGAGGAACCGACGCATTTATGAGGGACTGACCACCCCACCGGTGGGCATCCTTCATAACATTGAGTCGGATGTACTAGTAATGTCCCCCTGAGTTGGAATTGTATCTCTATGCTGTAACCTTATTGCGCTGATAGTGGAATAAAATTTACCCTTTTTCCAAATATATATATATATATATATATATATATATATATATATATATATATATATATATATATATATATATTTATGGGAAAAAAAAGGGGGGGTTACAGCAGCAGTTGCGGAAGAGGGGGGGGTTCGGCAGGGGGTGGGGATCGGCAGGGGAGGGACATCGGGCGGGACAGGGGGGGGGTCGGCGGGGGGTGGTCGGCACGGGGGGGTTAGGGTTAGGGGCAGCAGGAGGGGGGGGTGGTCGGCAGGGGGGTGGTCAGCAAGAGGGGGGTTAGGGTTAGGGTTAGGGTCGGCAAGAGGGGGGGGGGGGGGGGTCGGCAGGGGGGTTGAGAATTTTTTTTTTTTTTTTTGTTATAGCTCTGATACCATGTAGAGAATAATGGTTCTATATTTTTATTGATTGGCTACTCCACTACTTATAGGGAGTCTAGCTCCTCTTCATATTACATTTTTCAATGTGGGACTAAATCCCTTATTAGTTCTCAACAGATCTGTTACTGGAAGATACATTTGATCTTCTCAAATTTAGGACATGAATATATCTTCAGATACACTAACATATGTGATTGACTGTAAAGTTCAAATGAACTGAAGTTGCGTATGCAAACATATGAAGGCCGGCCAACCCGCATAAGAAATCCAATGAGCATTTTCTATGCTATCAAATAACAATGCACCAAGAAAGTCCTATTTCTGTCTTAAAAGCATCCAACCACGAAGAGAGACCGTCTTAAAAGTGTTCAACCACAATAATTCTGGGTCCCAAGCTTTAAGAAAATTGGACACATTAGTACCCATTCACTATTATCCATCTCCACAAAGGAAAATTGGTGTAATACAAAATAGTATAATTGTTAGTCCAAATGATATCCTAGGTACCTATAACTAATAATAGTACCTGAAATGGCTACAAACTAAGTCAAACCCTACAGCAATTGTTTAGCTAAGTAAACCAGCTTTTATTCCAAATCGTGGACTGATACATATTCTAAGAATTTAGCCACCTTCATGGTTGAAAGGATAAAGCAAAAATATAGTGTCCAGACATTTTTTACTGAAGCATGTGCGAGAAGGGGAAAGGCAAAGTTCATGAAACTTACTTGAAGATCGGGAACAGGCTGCTTATCAGTTACAGTCGTCAGGACAACCTTTTCATACTGAATAGAAGGAAGCTTTCTACCTTCTGGAGCAATGTCAGGATATAATTTATTATTTCCTTGCTCAGAGAAAACTTGACTAGGGTGAGCTTCTCGTGTAGATAATTTGTTCTCCCTCATTCGCAGCTGTATCTGAGAGCTCAGCCATGCTCGAAAATCACTGCCCTTGTCATAGTTCGGAGATTGCATTTCGGGCACATTAGAACCTCCATCCTCGTCATCAGAATCGAGTACTATGGCTGATTGGATATCATTTCCTTCTTTCTCTTTTTGTTGTTCTGTAGAAACCTCACAAAGTTGTTGGTCATGACCTATGCCAGGACCAGCATCATCCCCAAGATATTCGGCATCCAAATCAATAACAACTTGAGATGTGGCATTCTCTATATGGTGCTGTTGATCTGCTGTGTTAGACCCAGCAAATGGCCTTATTGCTGACAGAATATTCCTAACCTGCATCGTCTGAGCATGCAAAGCTTCATAGTCTTTACTAACACTCCCATACTTCCCATCTTCTTGTAAAACATTGGATAAGGTATAGACATCTGAGTAATCTATGACTTTTGTAGGAGTCCTTTCTTCTAGATTTCGATGGTCAGAAAGCATTGCATTATTTGATAGGTAAGAGTATGCTGTATCATCATTGTCAAGTTTCATCCTTTTGTTTCTTGCAAGACTCATTGCTGTTGAAATAATCAAAGATAGTATTGTTAATAAAGGAAAACAGAAAGAACACTAAAACACAGAGAAGCGGCAATAGGAATCAAAAGAAAGATAAATTGCAAAAAAAATAAACAAAGGATATAAAAAATTGTTCACTTTGCAAGAACAAAGTCCAACAGTAATGACAAAAGCATCTTATTTGATTTACCAAAAGAATAAAATCCTCCTATCCCAATTCTTCCGATTGTTCAGGATTTTAGCTAATCTTTAAACTATAGAACTGCATAGTTGTTGTCAATGACGAAGTATGACACCATGGATCATTTATGAAGTCTTATTGTCTTAAAAAGAAAGGTTATTTATAAGGGCACATCAATTTTTGATCAGGGCTATCCCATTTCTAAGTTTGATTTATTTACAAGTTTGCCATTGAAAAAATTGATCAAGGCTATCCCATTTCTAGGTATAAAAGTCACTTTTTTTTTTGCTTTGTCTTCTTCCTCAACACATCTAAGAACAAGAAGAAGAACAACAAAAATGTGGGATGGATTTTCTTCTCATTTTCTTCTTCTCCACCATTTTCATCCTCACACCATCTCCATCAAAACCCTAATTTTATCTCCATCAAAACCCTAATTTCTTTCTCATTTTCAATTTCGATAGCACCCAAAGACTCCTCATAATGTACAAACCCTAATATTAGTGAAAACCCTAATATTGGTGTTCAACAAGTGCAAACAAGAAGAACAATAATGGACTTCATGTTCAACAAGTGCAAACTAGAAGTGCCTAATTTTCTGACAATCCTACAAATGGATAGGACTGCCAGAAATAGTGGCAGTCCTACTTCACAGCAAGTGAAACCAAGGACTGCCACAATTTCTGGCAGTCCTGACAGTATGTAGGATTATCAAAAATTTTGGCAGTCCTGACTGTATGTAGGACTATCAGAATTTCTGGCAGTCCTTGATTTCACTTGCTGTGAAGTAGGACTGCCACTATTTCTGGCAGTCCTATCAGTTTGTAGGACTGCTAGAATATTAGGCAGTCCTAGTCGACGCGAAATTTTTTCGATCGTGTTTACTTGAGTTTAATTCAAATGGATAATTTTCCCCTCCGAATGTACTTGGGGTTTAATTCAAATAGACTACAAATAATTGAAATAAACATTGTAATGTATACTTGAATTTTCGAAATAAATTGTTAGGGTTTTGGAAAGAAAGAGAGAAAGTATTAGAGATTATATCTTGTTCGTGAGGGCCGTTTGGGTGCTATCGAAGGAATAGAGTGGAGAATGGTGGACAAGAAGATGAAGAAGAAGATATTGCTTAGGGAGGGAGGAAATGGTGGAGGAGAAGAGGAAGAAGAAGATGAGAGGAAATAAGATTTTGGAAGAGAGAGTGAAATGTAGAAATGAAACTAAAATTTGGGGTTTGGGGAGGGTTGGGTTGAGATAGCCCTATGAGTAAAAAAATGGATTGTCCTGAGTAATTTTTTCCCAAACCTGGGCTAGCCCCAATCAAAAAATGATGTGCCCTTATAAATAACCAAAAGAAAACGTTTCAAGCATAATGGCAACAGTTCACCCTTTACGCACCATAGGATGCAATAGAAGAAGAAACAATATATATATATATATATATATATATATATATATATATATATATATATATATATATATATATATATGCAAATGACCTCTAGCCTAGTGGTTAAGAGAGATGCATGCGGCCCGAGTGGTCAGGAGATCGATTCCCGGTGGGAGCGTTCGCCAAAATTACCTTCTTTCAAAAAAAAAAAAAAAAAAAAATATATATATATATATATATATATATATATATATATATATATATATATATATATATATATAACTTCTGGCACAACCTCACATTATAGTATAACAAAAAAAGAAGTTAATTGAAGGATAGATAAAAACGATCATTTATTTCACCTGTTTAACAATAATTTACAAGCTCAGGGGTCTAGTACAATCTTTCCTTTTTCTTACAATTTCATATGACAAATCAACCAATCAGATACCATAATGTCAAGTTTTGATTAATTTCAACAAGAAGAGGATGGCATTCATGGTTTTTCAGCCAATATCATCTTTTGGCCAAGTTTCAAATTGGCTCTGGCCAAATCCAATCCAAAATGTTCCGAGTACTCTAATTGAAACTTTGAATCATGGTGTCTGGACAATTTATTCTAACAAACTGGAGCTAATTTAGTGGCATCAAAAGTTTAGCAAAATTGTAGGCAGTCTGTCTCCCCCATCTCCAAATGATCTATAAGATTATGATTTTATAAGATAAATTCACGCTTCCTATATTTATACAAAAAATTATTATGATAATGTATTACTTTAACGCATTAAACATTTATAGCATATAACTGTTCTGCAAGGTATGAGCATAGATATCGCAATTTGTATTTCACTTTACAAAAACTAAGAACTCTTTACAAAAACAAGATGTAAGAACTAAGAACTCTTTACAAAAACTGAAGTGCGAATTCAAAACATCCGATTGCCTTTTTATCACCACATAATACATAGTCAAACTTAAATAGACTAAAGCATCTAAGCTAGAAAAAACAAGAGCTACTGATATATCAATAGTAGTCGAGATGATCTAACTTATTCATATTACATATACTACGAAAAGCACAAAAACCAACAAATGCTCTTATGATGAACTCAATTATATGTCCAAAACCAACATCTTTTCTGGTATAAGACAATGCAACATAATAGAGGAACCCAAAACCAGTTTACAAATGACTGAAACAACCACATTCACAAAATTATAGCTTTATGAGTGGTCGATAAAACTTCCCAACACTTTTTGGGGATTCAACCTCATTAACCCTATAATGCTCAAATCAAACAACCTAATATGCAAGGCTTGCAGGTACTCCGCCTCGTTCGACCTTTTATAACCAACAAAATATCAAATTTATCACCAATTCAATTATCTGTCCCAAACAGGAAACCTAACACTAGATACTAACAACATTCAACACAATGGCGGAAACCAAAACCAGCCACACAAATAACCGAGTACAATAACATTTCCAAAAATTAACACAAAATTAGATATCACATTTCAGATGGGCAAACGGCAACTGGCGCCTCTACAAGCGTTTGACGTTTGCCGTTTTAGGCCATTTTTTCTATGGGAACCAAACAAAGCTTCTTTGACATTCTAGCCAAGAAAAGCGACGGAAACGGCAAACGATCCATTTCAAACGGAAACCAAACTAGCCCTAAACTAGCCATTGATACTAACCTATGAACGCGATTTCCGAAAGAACGGCAGTTTGTTAATAAGTTCCAAAAAGCGTCAATTTCTATGGTTCAACCTCACCAAACCCTCCATTTCACTCACAAATCCGATTAATTTCGAAAAGAAAGGAAAAAAAAAAAAACTACCAAGAACTTTTCCCGGAACAGCAATCTAGACAAGACGACCGCATCGACACAACGATGGGGGGCTCGACCGGATCAAGAACTTGCCACCGCCCAGATTGAAACCCAGTGGATTCCTAACAAACAAATCGGTCGAGCCGACGACAAATTCCTATAATTAAACGGAGAATTTGTGGAGAAAGAAAGAAAAAGCTCAGCTCAGCCTTCATTTAAGTAGAGCTTCCATTGGCGACGGAGGAAGCAGAGGAGGAAGAAGAGGAGGAGGAGTGTTGTTAAGCGGCTGCATTCTCAGTAGCGTTGCAGAAAACAAAAAACAAATTAGTAAATATTGATCCACTCGGAATCTAAACAATCAATTTCGTATTTTAAAATTATCAAATTTAGAAGTATATATGGTCTTAAATTAAATTGGAATAAAATATTGGGGGACGAGAGGAAAAGGTCACCTGCCATTTGGAGAGAGGAGGAAGTGGCAAGTGGGAACTTCCAAATAAGCGAATTAACTATTTTTGGAACAAAGTACAGAAAAACTCCATGACAACAGTGTCTCTGTAGCCCACCCGTTATGTCCATGACAACAGTGTCTCTATAGTAATATATTCTAAAGTCACGCGCTGCACGTACCCAAAAAAAATATAATATAATTAAAAATTTTAATAAAATTTAAATTATTAATATATTTTAATTAGACTTTTTTATATATATGTTTTTAAATTTTTGTGTATATGTTTAATTAGATAATACTATACACTTGGATTAAATATAATTATAATTTAAATATTGTATATATTTTAAGATTTGTTATATGTTTAGGTATTTAGAATGGTTTTAGAAGAAAAAAATTCTTAACTTCTAATGAGATATATGCGGTATTTAGAAGAAAAAATTCCCTTAATTAGGTACATACAGTTTAGACAGCTCATTTTGAGCATTTTTAAAACCTCTTCATATTAAAGATGAGCCCTATAAACAAGTTTCAGAGACATTATAAGAAAGCGAAATATTTTGGGTATATATATATGTCACACCCCAGTACCGAGATACGGAGACGGATTAGGCCAGCTACACCATATGAGGTACGTAACGTCATACGACGATCGTGGCTGTCAAGAGACTAGGGGGTACATGCTACAATCAAGTCTCCTATGGTCCCACAGAGTTCTATGTCTCAATCAATCAAATCACATCAGCAAATAGATGAACATTAAAGATAAAGCAGTAAGGCGTCCCCGACGCTTTATCAAAATGATCATGAGAGACTAGCTTTATAATTTAGCTATCTCAGAGAGTCAGGAGTACAAAATTATACACAGCTGCAGTCTGTTTAATTACAATTATGTACTGGCACAAAATATCGAGTAATCCGGCTAACAGGTGCCGGTGGCTAAACGCCACAAAAGTATAAGCAGGAGTGGTGGAGAAGAAATCCACTCGAGTCCCCGAACTGCCATGCTCCTAGTATGCACCATGGATGTCGGGGAGGAAGATAGTGTCCTCTGGCTCTGCTACGAGATCTGGCCAAACAAAACCAGCAGGGTCAGCCCCGAATAGCAAGTACCGCCATAGGGGCACAAGAGTTAAGACTAAAAACCCAGTTAATAGAATGATTGATAATAGTAATACTTATGCTACCATTATAGGGTAACGCCACATCCTCGAACCCATATGGCACCCTTACAACCAAACAAGGACAAAAGGTGCCGCATGGAGTCGGAACGCGTCGTACTCTATAACTTTCGCATAAGTTAAAGGGTATAAACAATAAAATCTCCTGATCGTGACTTCGGTTGATAGCCTATCGCAGCACAATAACCAACCCAACAATCAAACAAGAACATGGGTTGGATCATGTACCATGATAGACCATGCTCCTCAGTCATTCACAGAAGTAGCACTTCACAACCAGAATAAGTCTTCCGTTCATAACTTCGGTCCACAGCCTATCATAGTACGATAACCAACCCAACAATCAAACAAGAACATGGGTTGGATCACGTACCATGACAGTCCGCTTCCCTCAGTTACTCACGGAAGGTAATAGGGTACAAGCAAGTCGTTTTCACGGCCAATCAAGTCTACGAGTTTCTAGTGGGACGAGGTTATCCTCGCATCATGTTAATAGAAAATCCTCAGATCGTATCTTTCCAGCAAGACTAGCCAACCCAGGGGTTCGCATAGACAGGTATGATTGAGCACAGGTCCCTCGCAAGGCCACCTTGCTAAAACATATAATATATAGCAGGAATTAATCGGATACAGTCATCCACTCGTTGCAGATGACACAGTATCCGTGGAGACCAGCCGGTGCGTCAAGACAGTATCTCAAGGCGGCTGGTGTAACACGATCTCGGGATTTTGCCCTCCCCATGCATCTAGTATATTTAGTTGCCTAATTAACCCTAGGTGAAATCTTGGACTTTCATGCTGTGGCCTGCATGATTATCCTCCTAAAGTCGTACTTTAGTACGAGCACCCCAAAGAGGATCCATGTCAATCAGTATGTCAACATGTTCTACCCTCCTTAGTGTAATGCATCATTGCAAATACGCCACGTGGAGTTACGAGTCATTTGTCGAGCATGAACAAGAACTGGGACATTCAGGTACATGTATCAGGTAGGAACACTTTGTTCTCCGGGGTCACATTAGTGCTCATATCATGCTCGGGACAAAAGGCGTAAGGATATAAAATGGGCATATAATATATATATAATAATAATAATAATAATAAGGGTCACAAGGTAGGGCACAAAAGTCCATGCGGCCGGGTCAATACTGGTTCATGCGGCTAGGACTGCTCGCTCATGCGGCTCAGGGAGCCCAAGGCGCATGCGGCTGGAAAGGCGGGGTTCATGCGGACGAAGGGGGTGTCAGCTTATGCGGCTGCAAAGGGAGCAATCGCCAGGCGGTCGGGGTTCAACAGCATATGCGGCTAGATGATGGATGGGCCTTATGCGGCCCAAAAACAGTAGCGCATATGCGGCTGGGTGCAAAAGAACTCATGCGGCTCGAAGGCTAGCCGCATGAAGTCCATGCGACTCAAGATAACAGGGGCTCATACGGCTGAGTCTGAACAAGGCTATGCGGCTCAATTACTTGCCGCATGAAGATTCATGTGGTCAAGTACTCAAGCAAGTCTTATGCGGCTAGGAAAGACTTTCCATACGGCTGAGCTCGAACGAGTCTCATACGGCTGGAAAGGCCATACGGCCAGAGACTTGCCGCATGAGGATTCATGCGGTCAAGTACTGCTCTTCTTCTCCACCTGTCCGAGAAGAGGAGCCAAGCAACCATGGCTTCCAAGCTACACAAAACCTTCATCCGGAGCCCAAATCGGAACTTCCTTAGGTCAAAATGGGGTAGAATAAAATTCTCTACAACATGGAACCATCAAAACTTGAAAATAATGAAGTTTGCTAGATCAAAACCAAGAAGATCCAAAATGGTTAAAACCTAGATCTACAAAAATTAAAGCTTCAAAATAGAAAACTTCAAGTTCTAAACTAGTATAGAATAAGGAGAAGAACATATTTTGACAAATAATTTTGTAAGAAAACATCAACAACATTTATGAATCCATCTCTTGAGCAAGTTGGTACTTGCCTTGGTTGGTGGAGGAAAGTAAATGAGAGGAAATAAATGAGAGGAGAGAGAATGAGTTGAGTTATTATATAGAATCTTGAACCCATGGGTTCATGATGAACCAAGGTGAACCAAGAATAGGTTACCCTAATGAGCCAAAACTGTAGCCCCAAATGCAGGAAATAAATTAGGAAATAATATTTTATCGAATATTTTTGGGAAATACATGAAAAAAGTACAGCATATAAATATCGTAAAAACAAGGTAAATACAATTTATCGGTTTACGTATTAAAATACGTATTCCAGGATCGGGGAGTGACAATATATATATATATATATATATATATATATATATATATTAAAGAAAGTTTATTGATCGTTAAAGCGAGGAGAGATACATCTGACTAAACCATACAGTTGGAAAACAAAACAACCTCTCGGCTCTAAAAGTTGACCAATTTTCTACTTTCTGTACTTGCTCTTTCTCTGGGAGGCGGACCTAAGATGCATAGTCTGCTTAGGGAAGATTCTGCTGGGGGTTTTGACCACCTGAGGTGACACCAAAACCTGGGAGCTCGGCTCGTCGACAAGGTAGGAAGGGTTGATAATTTCCTGTGCCTGCGATTTCCTGGCCAGGGGACCTATGACCCCCTAGAAATCAAAGGTATCGAACTCGGATTGTTATCCCCCTTGACAAATAAACCTCCCTCAAAGGTGGTGTTGATGACTTCCTGCGCCAGCGAGATGTGATTCCTATCCAGCATATCGGGGACCCCCCTAGAGCACTACACCAAAAAGGCCTTTAGGAACAATTTTTGTATGTTCCTAATATTTTTAGGAACATATCATAACCGTTCCTAAAAGTGGCGTTGCAATTTTGGAACAGTTAGACTACGTTCCTAAATTTGGTTTGGAACAGTTATACAGCGTTCCAAATGTAGATTTTGGAACATATGTGATGTGTTTCTAAATTTTTTGAAACATCTTTGAAATGTTTCTAAATATCAATTTGGAACACGTTCTGCTCGTTTCTAAATATAAATTGTAACACTTTTTCATCATTCTTGTGGCAAATTTTGCAACATTTTGTAAGTGTACCTATTTATTTGTTAATTTCATTTTGTAAGCGTATCTATTATTCTATTCTAAATCATACAAAAATAAGTAATAGCTTAAACACAAATCAATGAGTGAACATTTGAACAATTTGAACATTTGATCCATTGTACATCACATTACTAGGTTCGAGAAGCTCCTTGGCTTACAGTGTACATATATAATAGAGGCAGTCAAACACACACAAGAGAAAAGCCACATTGAATGCCAAAACGATGAAGAGCAAAACAGGGACACTATCTCATACACTATTATGATAGGAAAAGAAACTACAAGTAGTTTTATAACTTTAAAAAAATTTACATCAATGCTCAAGTAAACAAAAGTTAAACAAATACCAAAAATAACAAGTTTTCGAGCATCAACTATAGTTACTAACAGCTCCTCAAAAAATGTTTGTTTCCTTCAGTTGAATCCATTTGAAACATAGCCTAATGCTTGCCTTTCTAAAAATCAACAGCAATCTTCTTTCGTGCGCACAAAAAGTCCGAGGCAAATCTTCAGTGAAAAGTTTTCTCAGAAACCTATTCAGAACAAAAGAAAATAATTCAATAAAATTTATAGAGCTAAGACAAATATGTCAAGGACTAATCAAATTATATTGCAGTAATAAAAGAATGAAGCGGATTATTGTACTAGCAGAATTATAATGAAGAGAAAATAGGACTTACTATGGCTCCATGTATTTGACAAAGGACTTGTTCCACACAAGAAAATCGCCGAGGGAAACTTCTCCAATTTTTTTTGATTCTGGATTTTTATCAGCCTTGTAAATCTTTGCAGAGAACATCTTTCGTGTAACCATGCTCACCTTTAATTCATCAGGTTTCAAGACATAGCCATGACATATACCCCGATGGATTAGATCTACTACCTCCTTCGCAATTGCAAGACAGTTTCCGTCCCAATCAAGCAGCTCGTACAATCTTGCAACTTCAATAGGTTGATTGCATGCCACTTTAGTAGGTTGATTGCATGCCACTTCAGTAGGTTGATTGCATGCCACTTCAGTAGGCTCATTGTCTGCCACTTCAACAGCATTGCGTGCAGATGTCATCGAGCCTCCTTCAGCTAAGGAATGTCTTTTCCTTGTTAGATTCATGTTCATCATCATTGCAGGTGGCGAAGACCCAACAATTGCTTCTGCTTCTGTTTGTGAGAAGTTTTTCTAGAGTACATAACATAATTAATTAATGCACAAATATGATTTTACACATTTTAGGACTTTTATAAAGTAATGTTAGGTACTCACCGAACACATGTTCAAACATAAATCAACTTTTGACTCCAACCTTTCAAAATTCTTTTCTGTAATCTTCCTTTCCGCTCGTTCATTCAATAGCATTATATGGCAAGGAAGACAATCCTCATACTGTCTCCTAGAAACATGGCTACCAACACCCGAAAGACTGCCATTTGAGTTCTTACCTAGAACTTGAGTCAAAGGATCAGAATCAATTGATAACGGGTGAATGTCGCTATTGTTTTCACTATTTTGGCTTCTTCGACCTTTTCCTTAATTTTCTCCTGTAATATGATGTTGAACATAACTAAATAAATAGAAAAATATTTATGTATATGCATTAAACTTTACTAATGTCATTTATCTCACCATCAGCTCCACAGCGCTCGGCAATATGCTTTTATCCTTTCTAGTATGAGTTTCTATCCACACCGCAGTTCGTGAAATTGGAATAGTAGGATCTGCTTGTTTTTGAATCTGTACCATAAATGGTTATTATTATATCATTTTAACCATTGAACTATAACAAAGGTGCACCAGAATACATACCATTTCCTCCTCAACCATTGCAGCACTCTTACGTCCTCCAGTATGGCCACATCTACTACGCTTCTTGTTTTCAGCATTTTTCACTCTACGTTCTTTTGTTTTTTCCCACACTCATTTTCACAGAATTGCTCCAAATCCTCTTTTTTGTTCTAGGAGGAATATTCAATTTTTGTGCCTCTATATTTGGATACTTGTCCAAAAAATTCTTCCGTAAAGTATTTTTATGCTTCCTAAACACACTCGCCATTGAACCCTGAAGATGTCTTTTGATGTAGGTTGGTACTTCAAATTCTTTCTGCAATAAACATATGTTAAGAGGAATAAAACATATATTAATGTACTATTTTCTAAATAAAAAACCCCTTAAAATTTAATGAAGAAATGTAGAAAATGTGTAACTCACCAATATGCCATTCCAAATTTCATCCTTCTGGTGATCAGGAACCAACCTCCAGTCAGTATACTTGATGGACGCATGTGACTTCACAATCTCGCCAACACGGTGCATAAAGTGAGGCGCTCTCTTTCCAATTGCTTTTCCATGTCGGTTGAAGTCAATTTTCTTCGAGATTTGTTGCTATCTTGTGATACTAGATTTTCTTGAGTGAAGTTGCTGCCCATATGTTCTGACATTGTGCTTATCAAGAAAACCTTCAGTACCAACAAAAAATGAAATGATTATTGGCTTACATAAAATTATAAGATAATGAAAAGTGGAGGATGATTGCTGATCACTGTAAGGGGAGGATGATTGTAAGGTAATGAAAAAAGAAGAAAAGACATTCAGAGGACCTGTATCCATAGTATGCATTGGATCTCCAAGAGTTTCCAATACCAGACCAGACTCAACACTTATGAGAGCATGAAAAAAAATATACAGGGAACAACACCAAAGAGAAAGTACCATAAATAACAAAACTGAACTCATTCTTCCAAACAAACACTTAAGAGAGAAGACCTTAGCAATAGTCCCATTACACATCATATGCAACAGCATAACAATACAGACCATCTGGAGCATTCCAGTGACCCACAGCTATAGAACTGATTGAAATGGAAGTTTGAAAGTAATCCATGGATAAAAGAACTTATTGCATAATAATCCTGACCAAATGTGATGGAAGTTTGAAAATATAATCTGATGTAAACTTGACCAACAATATATTTTTCATATATTTCATTCCACAATAATGATAAAAGAACTTATTGCATAATAATCCTGACCAAATGTGAGCACACAACAGCATCAATTATTCAGTTGTGCATGCAGATAAAGAGGATTTCATGTTATTCTAAAGAGGATTTCATGTTATTCTTCGTAAAACATGTGCAGGTTTCTAAAGAGGATTTCATGTGCAGGTTTCTAAAGATGTTTTCCCTACGAGTAATGCTAATTTTGATACGGCAAGAAGAAAAAAAAAGGCTCCACAATCCAGTAGCAACTAAGGAAACATACATGCCATGGTATTGAATCAGTCGCAACAGGAAACAAACCTTCAAGGTTTTGTAAGTCGACACTTGTAATGTCACCAAATATCAACATGAACCGGCTCCTCCCACATTTATACATATAGCTTTTTCTTACATTTTATGTCCTAATACTGTCCATTGCATTCCTCAAATGCCATCTTTAACACAAAAAATGCAATTGATTTTTATGCCACAGCTTTTGCAGTTCATATCTTTTCTTTTAAATCAAGAAGAAAGTCAACCATCCGAAAACACAGTTTGAAGCCACTGATACATTTCCAACTGACTCCTACTACAATTCTTAGCTTTGAAGCAACTGAAGGAAGTAGTGATCATTAACAGTGAGCTGGAGGGTCCTAAGTTACACTAAAGACTGTTTGAAGATACAGTGAAGACTGCTTGGTATCACTGAAGTAACTAATGAAGACTGACACTTGCAATTAGAGAGTAACAGACTAGTATCAGGCTTGGACTTGGAAGGGTATCAGAAGTATCAGAAAACTATACTAAAGAAGCTATTGAAGACCAGAGGTTAGAGGTTACTGAAGGCTATGTTAGCCAGCTGAGAAGAAACTACATTGCAGTGTTCAATTCCAGTATCCAGACATTAACAGCTAGCCAGGGCAGTCACCATTAGTTGCAGCCCCAGTTAGTAGGCAGTTAGAGCCATTATTGTAAGAAGAGTATTAATAGATGTAGAGAGGAGAGGATAGGCAGATGTAATCTTGTTGTTTCTTTCATTCATTAGTGTAAATGTTTACATTCTTGTTTTGAACTTGTGACCTGTTTAGGAATGATTTGTTTTTTGTATACTATATCTATCATGTCTTTGTCCCGACACTGTGAGTCTGATTTGTTTTGGCGGTTCCGATAATTGAAGCATGTAAAACAATGCATTGCCGGATCTCTATGAAATAAAACGAACCGAGGAAGAAGAGGATTCAAACAGCGACCGTAAAAAGAACTTAGATAAATAAAGGGCAAATTGAAGTCATCTGGATCTTCACAAGTATATACATTACTAACACCCAAATTAGCTGTAAATTATTTAAGCTCTAGAAGACCATATGCAACTAACAACCTCAGATGCTTAGGTGCACATAAAAGTCA